>VXBO01005458.1:289054-340832 GCA_013400135.1 Rhinoptilus africanus | reverse complement strand
CCCCCCCCCCCGCCTTCAGCAAAGGGGGAAAAAAAAAGTAAAACCAAAATACTTCTCACTGGAAACTCCTGTATGCTGTCTGTCAAAGTGGTTGTGTGTATTTTACCAGTTCAGGTATCAGTGGTGATTTTGCTCATCCTTTTGACAAAACCAAACTATATTAAGTATGGGGGACTAAATAAGAAATGTTGCAAGGCTTTCTATCTGACTTTCAGAAAGGCAAACGCCCACAAAGTTGACATCACTGCCAGGAAAGCAATGCCTTATTTCTATGGCTTGCTTTTTCTTCTGATACTCTAGGCTTAATTACAATAGCTGATGCCATTTATTTGCTTTCTTTGTGATAAAGAGAAAGAGTTTCTTCTTCACTATTGCAGGTGAGCTGTCAATTCTGTACATCTTTCTTTACTTACTGCTTTTCTGGCCTTCTTGCCTATCTTGGGCTAGCTTTAGGGAACCATCTTAGAAGTCTGTTCACTACCCATGTCCTTTGTGTTCATCTTGACATTTTAGGATTTATTGAAATCTGTCAATAAACACAGGTTATCTAAAACTATTTACAAAACCATGAAATTATTTCACAAGCTGAGTGTGTTTTGTTTTACTTTTGTGAAATGTCAAAACATGTTTCCAGCACTCCTCTGACAGAAAAAAATTTAATTGTACACTTCATAATTGCAGTTTAACTTCTGTGGAAACTGAAATATATGTGCCCAGTATTAGTGGTGTATGCTTTACTGGTAGGACTTTATCGGTAGGACATCTCTGGTGACACAGGGTATATTTTACTAGACTTCTTTTGGTGAAGGTTGCTGAGCAGGCTGTTGAGCTCATAAATGTCTTTGGAAACTGTGTGGTATCTCCAAAATTATCTTCTATCTGTCCGGATGTGCCTTGCAAGCAACTGCCTGAGGTGTTGCTGTCTTTTTGTAATTGGTAAGGAATGGCTTTCTTCTGGAATTGGCGACATTGAGCTACTCTGATATATTGTCTTTTAAAATCAGAACACTTCGTATTCAGTCTAACTGTTTGGACTTTTGGAAGTATTTGAGGGATTTGCCAAAACAGTTGAGGTGGTGCGTCAAAGCTCCAAGGTTAAAAGCGAACAGAAGATGGTATGAATGTGCCTTTTTTGCTGATGCAGAGATCTTAAAAGTTAATGCTTAGTTATCTTCAGTAGTGAAATTCATTTCACTCCATAAACAGCATTGTCCAGAAGTCACCAAATTTATTTATTAGTTTAATATCTGCGCAATACTGGTATTTTCTAGTAAGACTTCTGTGGTGGAAACTAGTGCTGTAAGTCTGATTTTGCCATATATGTGAAGTTCTGTTCCATTTAAATTGGTGAGCTGATACCTGAAACCACTTAGTGTCAGCTAAGTTGTAGGTGTTGAACTCAGCGATGCTTGAATCTCAAAATAAATAAAAAAAGTAAACTTGCGTTTCAGTATATAAAATACCACAGCTTAAAACTATATAATACAAAACTTAGTATCTGTTTTGTTTCCAGTAAATGAAGCAGTAGTGCTCAACAAAGCAGGCCTATGCATGCTTCAAGATGCTGGGAAGAAATCTGCTTATGGTCCTCTTGGATTTTTCCTGTTTAGTTCCCAAAACTGTGGGGTTTTTTTTTTCAAATAGCCTAAGAAATGTGTTTGGAGAGTGGTGCTGGTAATTTTCTCTGTTTGTCTAGAAAAACAAAGTAGATGCGATAGTCTGCTGAAACCTTTGATACTCAAAATAAGATTATACTGTACTAATTAAAGAACTCTCTTTGTTGGAACATATGTTTGATGTTCCTGTTGCACATTCTTTGTGAAGTGGTAAAATACGGAAGACACACTGCTGTCTGTTTAACAAAGGTGTTGTCCGTACAAAGATCAAGAACGGTTTGCTTGATGCTTATGGCAATTTACTTGTGCTTCAGGTTACTAAGTCCTGGATTTCACTGCAAGTTGTCAGATATTATCTGGCTAGCGCCTGAGAATTTGCTGTAGAAGTTAATATACAATACTTTGTCAAGATTTTAAACCTCTTAAATTGTTCCTGTTTAATATTATTTCACTTTAATTACTATGCAATCGTTTAACCAAAGTAGTATGGATTTGATAGATATCTGAGAAGTTGGGGAAGTGATTTTTCATATATGAAAATGCAAATATCATAGAAACTTTGGGCAGTTGGTTAAGTCAAATAGGTTAGTTCAACTTACTTTCTTCTTTTATTCTTGTACCTATCGACAATAGGCGAAGCTTCAGCATTTCAGGAAATACTTTGGTTTGTCCTGCAAAAAGATTCATTGCTGATATTTGGGGGAGGCAGAACTTGTGCAGAACCTGCATTTGGGGCTTTAATATCTGGATGCAGCAGTTCAGCTGGGAGTACTTTGATGTCTGATTATTCAAAGTCTCTCATTGATCTTGAATTTGACACTACAAATTCAGGATATCTAAGATTCAATTATGTAATGATTTCAAAAAGAAAAATCTCAATCCTTATAATCAAATGCAGTACATATCTTGAAGAACAGGAGAAAACATCTCGAACGCTATAAACTCAAACTTTGAAAATAGAATGAAGTTCTTCCAAACATTTTGGAAATCTTAGGCAAGTCCTTAGATGTGAGAAGATGCCCAGTAATCTTCATGGTTGCTTGCTTCTAGTCTGACTCTTCTCTCTTCCCCTGAACTCAGAAGGTGGAACTGGTACTAAATCAGGCATTGGAAATTCCACTTTTTGTTTGCTACCCTAGCAGTCAAATATAGAGAGTTTGAACAGGTTTTCTTGAGATAAGATGGCTTGTCAAGCTGTATCACCTAGCTAGCTGTGACTGCCTGTTTACCTGGGTACGTGCCATGGAGAATTCAAGATTCAATTCACTTGGGATTGATTTCTCAGACTAATTTATCCTGTAGTAATTTTTTGTTCCATATCCTTGCTACTGTGAATTAAACTCAGAAGGGCTCGCTCTGGGGAAGCTGGTTATTGCTGCCCTCTGTCACAAAAGGTGGCACGGACATCTGCTGTTCAGCAGCTGCCTTGCTGCTTCACAACTTAGCGTGTTAAGGAAAGCAAGGTTGGCAAACGGCTTATTACCATGCACTGTGCTGCAAAGCTGTGGTAGTTCAGCTTCTAGTTGAGAGTTCAGCTCTTACAGAAGATGAAGGAACTTATAAAAGCAAGCTGAGTTGGAAGCTGGGATTGGAAACAACAATAACTGTGTTAATATCCTTAATATTCTGTGAAAGGTGGAAGTGGCCTGTCTTCAAAGCTCCCTGCCCTTCTATTTTTAAAGAACCAAGTTGATGTATTGTCTGTGGCAGTTAGTGTGTTTTGTGTGTTAAAAACAAAGTCAAGCCCACTCTCTCCTCAAACCCCTGCGTCCAGAGGCTCCAAACAAACGTGAGGCAGTGATTGTATAAAGGGGGTGTGTAGAGGATCAAGGAAATCAGTGCAGAACCTTAAGAGTTACGGATTTCAACTAACATTACTTGCTGCTGGCTGTTCATCAGACTCTGCATTTTTGACTTCACTTTGCACATATTTTCTTTTTCCTAAAATAGATTGGGTTATCTTTTGGTGTTTTCATTTTTGTCTTTCTTAGTTAATTCCCACCCTGGCTTCTAAGCCTAGTAATACTTTACTGTTTTCTTTTTATTATATTCTTTATTTTGGTCACCTATGCAAATGCATACTATCTAGGGGAATACAACTGCTACTTAAAGACTCATGCCAGAAGTTTTAAGAGGGTTAATGCAGTGCTCTGGCAAGAAGAATGTCCAAGGATGGAAGCAAGTATTTCCTGTTGTACCTTTGTGCTTTCTGTTTTGATACTGTCCCTGGGTTGTTCTTGAAGTTTACCTTTTGTATTAGTGTTAAGCATTGTCTGTTCCCAAACACTGCTTCTTAGACTAATGGCCTCAAGGTCTCCTCTGTTACTCTGCTCCTCAGTCTGCCAGCCTTGCGTTTCTTGTTCCTGTTCTTCTGTACCTTAGCTTATTTTGTATCAATAGTACATATCAAAATACAGCAATTGCCAGGAGAAATCAGTGAGCTATCAAAACTAATGGAGCTGCTTGCACACTGATTAAAGATGGGTTATGTTGATTGCAGGGCTAGAGAACAAAGTATTGCTCAGTTTATTTTGAGCAAAAAGATTAGAGAAGTCATGCCATACTGTAATCTCTACTGAGTATTCTTTTATCTGCTGTACGCATAGAATATGTTTTTTGATTTCTAAGGTCCACTGAAATACTTTTTATCTCCAGATTGGTGCTGGAGAGCAGTTACTTCACAGTACAGCTTAATTTATTTCTAACGGTGCTCTCTTAATCTCTTACTTGAAAGTCAGTGTGCTGTTTGAGCACCTACATTCTTATTTCAATGAAATAAATGTATTCTTTTAATTAATCATCTGAAGCTTGGCTAAGATCTTTAACACAGTTTTAAAGAATGAGTATTTTTCTTTCAGATGATCTCTGAGACTGTTTTGTACAATCTGTGTAGCAGAGGCACAAAGAAAGCAGACGGTTTGTTCAAATGTCTTAACTACCATATTTTTGTTGAGGCAGGATGTGATAGAGGTTATGCTCAGAAGGTAGTTATCAAGTCTTGTCCAGCCTGTCTAAGATGGGGTACCTTCATTGCTTCTCTTGGGTTTTTATTTTTTTAAATTGTTTTTATAAAAGCTTAATACAGTAAAGCTTGCTTACCTTCTCAGAGCTAGTCTAATTCAGAGCAGAAAGAAGAAACCATGGTACTGAAGTACTCTTTGAAGATTCAATCCTAACAATGAGAGGCATTTTGGCTGGAATTCTTGATCCATATGTTAAAGCACAAAATTCAGGTTTGATAGAATATAAATTATTGTGCTGCTTCTGTAAACTTAATGTGGTTTTTGATTAGTGTTTTGAGTGCCTTAGTGCAGTGAGAGATGTAAGTATGTGAGTATCTCAAAGTTATGCATGGATGAGGAGGATGCTTCTCGGAAGCAAAATTGTCCATAAAAGACCACCTTGTATCTGTAAATGTCTCCCTTAGCTCGAGAATAAGGGCATGTTGATTTGATTGGCTATTTCTTCTCATTTTAAATGGTTTGGATTTCAAGGATGTAAAAAGTAGTATTGCTAAATGTAGTATTCTGAAAGTTAGTTGTATTTTTTAAGAGGGTGTAAATAGGAAGCAGCTGATTCTCCTTTGACTCAGTTGACTCTTTACTAGCTGGCATATGTAGAATGAAATGGATGATTCAGCTTCTGTTGATAAAATAGTTGAGCTGAAATTTATGGAAAACCAAAATAGGATAACAGGAATTTCAACTAATTTTCTGTGCTTATGCATGTATACAGTCTTACTGATTTTTTTTAATTAGTATTTTTCATGTCTCATTTTGCTATTTTTGTTTCTATTTTTTGTATTGTAAATAAATCATCAGGTAGCCCATTTCCTCCTCTAATATAATAAATACTGTAGTGAAGATCTTAATGTACCTGCTGATGTCACTGTAATAGTAATATCTGAAACAATACATGATTTTTGACAAGGTTGAGAAGATCATGGTGATAGATAGGTTGGTAAACCGAGCTGAGGTAAGTACTGTTCAGGTTCTTCTCTTATGCTTTGACCCCCAGACAGTGGCAGTTGACCTACCTGATGGATTTTATTGTAATCTTCAGGATTTTGGTAACAGGAGGTGGTGTAATCACCTGTCTCTGCGCCAGGTTTTGCATCCAGCCGTTTATTTGCTTGTGAATTCAGTGCGAGATGATCCAGTCGCACGCTGTGCACTCCTTAGCACCTACTGTGAATTATCTGGCGAGAGCTTGAGCAGAACATCATCATGATAGAGAAATACATCAATCTTCGCGAAGGCTTCTTGAACCTATTTAAATTGCAGAAAACGAACTGAAAACCTGCTGGAAAATTGGTATATCCAAAAGTGACTTTTAAAAAACGGTCTTTGGAAACGTCATGAGAATTGGCAAGAATTACATTTCCTAATAGGATTGCAACTTACTATAGACACATTCTTAAATTGAGGATTACAAACTTGTTTTAATACCTGAATAAATGTGTTCCTAATGTTGACTTTTAGTAAAAAGAAACAAGTCCACATATTTAGGTGTGTAATGTGTTTTCATTTGCTATGCTTTGATTCTGTCCCTGATTTGTCAGCCTGGGATGATGTGTAAGATGGTCCCACAACAGTGTGCTCTGTGTGGTTTGGTTGGTTGTTGTGGGGTTTTTTTGCATTGTGTTGTTCAACTTCTCTGCAAACACATTGGTGATAACGCCTCACAGACTAGGCAACCTTCCCATATCTGACTGATTTGCGCTATAGATTTACCCTTGGTTTTTCTCTTTTGCCTCTTTAACACGTCTAAACCCAAACTATGAAACTGTTCTCGTTATTAGCAGCCTTCCAGATAGCTCCTACTCTGTGTGGTTTTTTTCCCTTTTAAGCAAAGGTCCTAAGAACTCCTGATGCTTATGTCAAAAAATGCATTTCATCAAAAAATTACAAAGTAACTTTAGCACAATTCCAAGGGGAGAGAAATAGTTACTGTGATTTAAAAATAAATAAATAAATAAATAAAAATTGGAAGCAACAGTGGTATCCGGACAAATGGCATAAAGCCTAGTCAATTTGTACCCATGGGCCTGAGAAAGTAACTAAAACCTTTTTGATTTGTCTCATGCAGTTAAAGTGCCAAGGGATTTGGTTTTTTAGCCTACCAAGACTTAAGTTTTGTTTCTGCAGCTTGTGAATAGTTAATTGTGTGTTACTGAGAAGCTGTTTGAATCCAGCAATATTTGGTTACATATTATTACCTCTGCAGATCCTTCTCTGCTCATGGCAATAATGTTAATTTTAAATAGTGAGAAATATGGTGCGCATCAGTGGTGGTATATTAAAGTAGGACTGGGATTTTCCTATTGTGTGTGTGCTCTGCCCCACTCAGGTAAACAGGGATTCCAGTGAGTTTACAAATGAAGTGAAAAGGCCAGTAAAAGCTGGAATTTAATGATAAAAGAGTCGAAGGAAACAATGAAAGATGGCAGTTGAAGTAAGAAACAAGTGTTCGGTTACCGTAAGGCTCTGCAGATAGAAGCATCTAGTAATAAATGCTTAGTCATTTCTGTGTTGGTTAATTAATAGTAATATATTCTCCTTCCATGCTGCCTGGGTTTTGTTTTTCAGTCTGAAGGGAGATGTCTAGTAGTAAGTGACAACAATATTGCTTGAGTTTGGATAAGGGGATACTTAATTAAGTGATAATTTTCAGTAATTATTTTTCTGATAAATGTAGCTAGAAATTTATGCACAAGCAAGTTCTAAGTTTTCCTGACTTACTGTGGTCTTTCTTTTGTTTTTGTGGTGTTTTTAATTGTAAAATCAGGAAAGATGACAGCTAAAGACATCACTGGCCAGTTTTTATCGATAGATGTGTTGTTCTTTGGAAGGTGTAATTGCATATAGATAATTCTGAAAAAAAAGAATAAAAAATAGAGTATTGGCTTTTGACATTCTTAATAAACAAAAATTTGATACTAAATATGAGTAATTTTTGTTCTTGAAATAAGTTATCTTCCTATGCCGGTCCCTTATTTGGAAGTGTTAGAATGCTCTTAAATGTGAATTTCTGTCAGAGCAAGGCAGAAAAGAAGTAGTAAAGAAATCTTTTGGCTTGGGTTGCTAAAGTAGTAACAGTTATTAATATTTGTGAACTACTTCAAAGGTCTCCTAATGCCTTTCTTCTAAAAAAGTGTGATATTTAAGCATTTGAATTTAGGCATCTGTTAAACTTGTAATAATCAATTCTTTTATTTTTTACATAAATTCTCTGCTGTACCTAGAATTAAGATTTATTTTTTTAAAAATAATGCTCATAGCTTGCAGATGTGTTTAGAAAGGATTAATGAGATGACCTTTTACAGTCCAGATTTTTATGCTTAAATATTGCATCAGTATGATTTTCTTTTTTTAATGTAGGTCATGGGATTAGCATCAGGAAATGTGAGTATTCTGGAAACGTAGGGATGCTGTCTTCCATGAAGATGGCTTGCGATTGCTCACCGTTGGTGGCAGGAGATGGGCCACTTCACTACAGAGCTGTTTATTGCAAGCCTGTGTCCCTGCCGTGTTCTTAAGCCTTGTTGTCTGCCGATTAGCATTCTATTTTGGGACAGTGGTAAACTATCCAAAAAGTTTGTTTTCAAACACTTGTTAAACGTAGGGAGGGATGAATCCTTGTGTCTTCGAAAATCTAGGCATGCAGGCAAATCTGATGGGTTACGCAAAGCTCATATAGCTAGAGTTTGCTGGGATGGTGTTGCTTTACTATGTGGTAATAACCTCTGGCGTATTGAGGAATCTGCACACAGAAGTTCCTGTTTTTGTGAATTATCCTTATTCTGTAACTTTTTGGAGGAGACAAAAATGCAGTTTTTCTCTGAGACAGTAATTAAAATTTGGGACTTTGAATGTGAAACTCTCTTACTGAAATTCAGGCTTTGCAAGGTTTCTAGACTTGTTAATATCTGGCTTCTCTCGTCAATTTTCTGAAATAAAAGCTTTTTTCTTTTTTCCTTTTTTTTTCTGAGTACTAGCAGCTATTTATGGTGATGGTTTGAAGTTTTGTTTTTTTGCGGGTTTCTGAGGTCCTGAACCTCCTGTCCTCACTGCTCAGTTGAAGGAGGTTTGATGGAAGGCCATGTTTCATGTAGCTCTGTTATGCCTGGATTTTCCAGTTGTATGTGCTGTTTTGTGTGAATAGGATTACAGGATGAAGGAATGTAGCCAGAACTTTGGAAGAACACTAGAACTGACCTTTATTCTTTAACCTTTATTCTTTTTATTGCTGTATGCAGCTATGAGAAAGTTATTTTCCTAATGCGGTCTTCTAAAGATGTCAAGCAGGGTAGAAAAAGTACACAAATTTCTTCAGGAGGAAACTGTTTCCAGATTTCTACTACTAGAGACAGGTAGGGAAGGTGGGGCGGGGAAGAACATGTCATTTGTAGTCTTAAAGATCATAGCTCCTAATAAGGCTGCAACTTTATACTATTAAGTCATGAGCAGAGCTTGAATGTATTTTCCTCAAAATCTTCTGCATGGGAAACAATTGAAGGATTTAATGTACCAGAACTACTTGTCTCAAGACAATGCAAACACCACAAAACGTGGTTTTTTTTTTGTTTGTTTTTTTTCCTAGAATCTTGCTTTACCAGGTATTCTGCAGGGTTTTTTTTTATCCACAAAATCTCCTAAGTATTAACATCAGTGACCCTTGTAGAAAGCTGCCTAGTTAAAGTGGGGTCTGTAAATCAAGAATTGAGCTGTATGTAGTAATGAGGCATTTGTGAAATCAGTTTGTTCAGTTACAAGTATTTTTAGCTTGTGCAATTATTATTTTGGACTTGCACGCTATATTGGAAATGGAAGTTTGTTCGTTCCTTAACCAGCCAACGTAACTGTTGCATAATAAGCATTAACACTTACTGACCTGATACTCACTTGTTTTGTGTGTGCTTCACACTAATATATGGAAAAATGTCTACTGAGCACAATGACTGCTTCAGCTGGAAACTCGGCAGTTCTTCAACACCAGAAGAAACCAATCCCTTCCACAAAAATGGTCCAGCCATGCTAGCCTTTGACTACGGAAGTGTTTTCCGTAAGTTTTTTAAGGAGTTGTACAATCTAGCACTGTCCCCACTAGGGTAATCTGGCTTGCAAACCTGTCAGTAAGGTATTGCTTGCATTTCAAAGCTTATGTGCTTGGAAATTATAGACACAGCAGATGGCTTCCAGAAAGGAGACATCAAATAAACGACAAGGGGTTGTATCCATTCACTAGAGCATATTTAGATTTATGAATTTGTAATTATTATTTTATACTTACACAGGCTGTCCTTCAAAGCTGCTGTTGAAGGAGGTGACAGCAAAGACTAGGCTTTCTGGAATACTGATCTGTACAACAAGAAAAGTCTGAACTAGAATTAACTCTTGGAGGAACACATACATATGCAGGTACCAAAATGTCCTTCAGGTTACCAGCTCCCTGGTAGAACTGTTTATGTTGGTAGTTAGGACCAAGCCATCAAACTGAGGATAGGTTGTTGAGGTTTTTTGTATACAGAATAGTCCTGAAGCATAGCTTTAAATTTCAGACTTCTAATTACTGTTGCCTGGTGGCATAATGGAATTTCATGTTGTTGGCAGTGATTTGGAAAGGTCATGTAATCTCTTGGGCATCACGATACTGTGCTGTGATAATAATCAGCTACGTAGACTGTAAGAAGTAATTTTAATAAACTAACTTGCAGTTCCCAGTTTCACAGACTCCTGTGTAGTTGATACATTATAGTGGTGATAAGTGTTGAGTACCTGACCAAAAGCATCTGCACGCTAAATTAGTAACTGCCTACATACAGCTGTCCTTGCTGGGTGTAGGATGCATCCCCTTCAGATGAGGGCATGTTGATAAGGAAGATATGCTATTGCAGTGAAGCGACTTAATTTAAAATTGTTCTTTTACCTTAATAGTAATATTGATGCTTGCTGGTAGGTTTTTGGTTTTGGTATTTTTCCCCTCCAAGTGGAATCATGTCTGGTTGAGTGTCTTGAATAAAACAACCTTACGTATCACTCTTGCAAGGGGATGTGTTATGCAAGAAACTTTTAAGATTCAAGTGATGTAATGGTCATGGAAACTAGTTTTTACTAGTGTTGACTGAGATCTGTTTTAAACTGCACTGGTAAAGCCACTCCAAATAACGTCTATACAGAAAACCAACCGCACATTGATAAAATCCTGCTCTGAGCCTTCTTCAGGCTGAACATGTCTCTCAGCCTCTCCTCACACGAGAGATGCTCCAGTGCCTTAATCATCTGCATGGCTCTTTACTGGACTTTCTCCAGTAGCTCCATGTCTCTCTTGTACTGGGGTGCTCAGAACTGGACTCAGTACTCCAGGTATGGCCTCACCAGTGCTGGGCAGAGGGCAAGAATCGCCTCCCTCGACCTACTGGCAGCGTTCTTCCCCACGCAGCACTGGATACTGTTGGCTGTCTTTGCCACAAGGAAGAATTGTTGGTTCATGTTCAGCTTGCAGTCAGACAGGAGCCTCAAAACATGAAGTGCTGTGCCTCTTGTGGGGACTGCTGTGGGGTGGGATCCCTCCTGCAGCTGTGCTGGAGGTGTCCCTGCTAAAGAGGAGTTGGCGTTGCCTCTGATCTGTCTGTGTCCTGACAGCAGGGGCAGCTCCTTCTGAACCCTGGCCAAACCTTGCGCCAGGGGCTGAGCCGAACCCTTGGTGGGGAGGTGTTTGTGTGGTGTGCCATGCTGCGCCAGGCCTGGCTTTGCCTCAGGTTGGGCATGACTTGGTGGGGTGTTTTAAGAAGCTGGAATGCTTTTGCTGCTGTTCAAATATTGGCATTTGGCATCTAGTCAATCAATGTATGCGTAAAGCGATCTCAAGAAGGTGTGCAGGTGGAATTAACATCCATAATGTTTGGGGTTTAAGTCTCTTGTTGAATCTATAGGTCAAGAAGAAAAATGTGTTTACACAGCTAATGGCTTTGGAGAGGGCTACAGCGAATGTATTTAATCTTCCTAGGAAGTTGCTTAATTTTGGAGGGTTGTTCAGATTTGCTGTGATGTTAAAGCAAAATACTTCTAAAGGCTTTCCCTACCCTTCAGAGTCCCTTTTCTTCGTTTCTTCTGTCTTCCATGGTTTCCCCAACCTCATGAAAAAAGCTATAGTTTCTTCTGCGGAAGAGTCTTCCCGTGAAGACTTGTATTCTGGTGGATATTGGAGTTGGGAGAAAGGTTTAGGCTCGTTTGTCACCTCAGTGTAATGACTTTGATATCCTTAAAGGAAAGAGTTTTAGACTGGCAGCAGTTAGTAAGTACCTGGAGTAGGGAAGATTTACACAGAAATGATGTTTTTGCCTTCTGGAGTTACTCTGTTGGTGTTTAGTCCAAACTGCTGTGCTGCTTTACTGGGAGCAGAAGGCAGTGGGAACATGGGGACACTGGGTACGCCAACCATGTGTAGGGCTGGCTGACCTCCAGGCGCTTTGGTATAATGGTTTAACCACTTGGACCGTGCTTAAAGTATTCTGTGGCACTTTTTGTTCTCTCCTGTTGTAGAAACCCCAGCTCTTGATGTCGAGAACCTCAAGCTCTCAGCTAAGCAGGGTTATAAGGGCTGATTGCGGCAGAGTGTCTGAAGCTGGTTATAGGAACTCTTTCTTTGCTGAACCAGTGCTGTGGTGCCATGAATGAGGTGGCCTGTAATTTTCATGTTGCTTTTACTAGGCTACATTTTAGCTAAAAATGGAAGCTTGTGGCAATGCAGATGTTTTTTTAAGTAGCTTGTCTGCTTTTGTTCTTAAATGAGCTCCATTTTTAATGTAGGATTGAAAATATCTCAGTTGCTAGGATTGCATTTTGCAGGCATCACAGGATGCTTTCAGCATACCTAACTGAAAACTTAACCTGGTTTGAAAATTATACTAAAATTTGTGGAAAAGTTTGCTGTTATGCTTCCTTACTCTTGCAGGCTGGTTAAAGTAGCTTTTTTGTTTTGTTTTTGTTTTTCTTTTTTGCAGAAGGCATATGAAATCTGCAACACCTCTCCTGCATTAATGAGGGTGCAGCACAGGACAATAATGGTGTGTGTTTTGGCCTTTGCTATTGTGTATTCTGTGTGCTGTTAGTGTTCCCGCTTAATTTTACTTGTTTACATTTCAGGTAATTCTTTCAGAATTTCATTAGATTTCATTATCTTTGCAGTGGGGGCAAATTTTTCTGTCAAGACTTGAGCGTTGAATATAGTTGATCTTTTTCCAGAACTTAAAATGGTCATGTCATGTGTTTGTGTCTTTGGGCGGGGGGTGTGTGGAGCTTGGCCTCTAAGTGTGAGTTACTGTTTTATGTCTAAAAGTGTGTTGTTCTGGCAGTAACAAACAAAACTGCTTACGCTGTGATGGTTTCATAATCACAGTATTAAACTGTTCATCTATAAATGAGCTTGGATGAGGATGACCCATATCCTAAGTAGCTTAACCTCCATACGAGACACTGAAGTGGTTTGTAAATTTTCCAGCTAATAGTGAACTGTAAAATCAGAAAGGTGCATTAGATGGAAGCATTTCAGTTTAAAGTATATGAAGTTGTGGACTGGCTTTCTAATTTAAGATTATTTTGCTTCAGTACATTCTTGCTTTGCACTTAAAATAATATTCCGCTGTCCTGACGCAGCGGCTCTGAAGATGCGCACTCAGGTCTCCTGTGACATCCCCCATAGCCCTTGTCTTGCTGTGTGGGGGAGACAGATCGCAGGTGTTTTCAGTGTATAAGCAGTTGTCAATGTTTCAAATCTTAGGGTGACCTATAATTATTACTTGGTGCTGCCAGAGGAAAAAAATTGTTTCGAAATTTCTCGCAAGAAATTTTTTCCACCTTGCTACAAAGTCAATTTGTGTGTTAAATCATTTCGGTCTTCCAGACTACAAGTGTTTGAGATACTTATTGTGTCAATTTTTACTTTTTAATATCTTTAGTGATTTGAAGTCGTAACTTTTCTAGGAAAGAGTGTTGTGCTCTCACTTGAGCTCAGTAGTAGGAGGTTTATGTAACTTCTTTTGATCAAATAGCTATCTTGATATTTAACTGTGCTTAGAAAGCAAGCATACCTCAGGAACAGTATTGAGCAGAAATAATTTCAGTGCTTTGAAAATGCAGATTTGGGGGGGGGCACTTTGTATAGTGCAGTGAAAATTAGTTTTGGATGAGTGAGACAATGTTTTGTTACAATCCTGAACTTTCTAATAGTCTGGACTTTGGTATCACTAGGGGAGAATTAAAGATCTGAGGATTGAAAGGGTTTTTTTGAAAAAAGAATGTTAAAAGCTTCTTGACATGAGCGAGTCTTTTGGTTATGTTAGTGTTATTAAAGCAATGCCCATTTCCTTCAGGAAGACAAGACTTCTGTTTAAGTTAGCTAACAAAAAATAGTCTGTGCTTTGAGACTGTTAATTTCTGACAGATCTGTTAAGAAATTTGTGGTATTTCTTGATAATTGTACTAATTCTGTTTTTGTTTTTCTTTCTTCCAGAATTTACATGTTTGACAGCAGAAGTTGGCTTTCTACTGTAGTGAGAGAAAATGTAAGTAGAGAAATAAGGTAATTTATTTTTCTAGTGCCTGAGAAACTCATAGTATTTTTTAAACAGTCACTAACTTCAGGTTTTTAGCTGTTAATCTGTGCAGGCCTAAAGTACCTGTTTTCTACTTCAGCATGTGTGATCTTATGTCAACAGGAAGGATTTTAAAATGGCCAGGAAACCTGCTAAATAATAGATGTTAGTGCCTGCCTTCTTTCAGAAATAGAACTGGCAAAGCAGAGGGAGACCATAGATGAAACTGTTTCATCTCAGTGGGGCAGGGAACTGTAATAAATAAAATGATGAGAATGGTTATTCTCTCATGAATGAAAAATTACTTATCTGCCATGTTTGACAAAAGAAGGCTAAATTTCTTTTGAGCAAAGTGGCTCTTGTCAGAATGTTCTTTTCCATGTGTCAGTATTATTTAAACAGAACTAGAAGTTTCAGAGTTTATATTCTGTGTAGTCTTAATTATTATTAATATTCTTGGAACAGTGCAGCCTTCCTTACGTTCCAGACTGTAACTTTAAATGTTTCTGCCTGGTGTGAAGCCCCTTAGGCTGTGAAAAACATACTAGTTAGCTGTGTGTTGTGTAGAAATTACTTGTGCAGTTAAATTTGTTACTTTCAATGACTAGATATTGACCTGTTTTTCGAAAAGCAAGCAGTGAGCCTATCCTCCATCTCTTTCTCTAAACCTGTCTGCTGAGGTGTTCTCTAATTAGTTACCATGGGCAACCCTAGTAAAGACCTCCAGTGTTCTTTTTTGAAGGAGCGGAAACTGAAACTTAACCGTGTTCCCAGCTTAGACAAGCCATTGGTTTTACTCAGTGGCAAGGTATTTTCAGTGTTTTCTGTCCTATTTTCTGTATAACCTTTTGTTTTAACCAGGGCTGGATATTAAGCCAATGTCTTAGAGCTATTCAGTGTGTGTTCTACAGCTTTGTTTGTTTGGATTTTTTCCCCTGCAAATAAAGTTTGTATCACAGAAGCTTGTGTGTTTCTGTATACTTCTTATGTTGTGTTCCTGTATACCTGTTGTATGAGTTCTAACTTCTAAAATTATCTATACCTTTTTTTTTTGGTGACCACTGTACCTGGAGATGTGTGTACTTCAGGATCAGGAGGCACCCCTGAATTTTATCTTCTATTTTGCATCCTGTAAATGTGAGAGAGAACATCTCAAGCTTGTTCCACAAGCAGTTCTGATCTATCTTACTGTGTTTTCTTTTGAATAGAAGTGAAATAGAGGTCAATATATATTTCTGATTAAATACCCAAAACCCCTTCAGCTTTTCAAAGGCAAAATGATGTCAAAACAGTGGAACTAACACTGGACTGTGTATAATTCCTTTGTCATTGTGAAAATGTACAAGCTGCTGTGCATGTTGCTAATAGGATTTATGGTATCTAATAGATTAGCACAGCTTCATTTAATCAGATGACCTGCTATGGGACTGTCTGGTAGGCATAACATGAACTCATTATTAAGGCTGTAAAGCTTTGGCTCTGTTTTTGCAAATGATGTGTTTTGCTTTTCTTATGGCTATTTCGTATGTACTGGAGTGATGCTTATTAGCAGGAAAGATGTTGAGGAAACAAATTTTAGGCAGCCTATTAATTTGGAAGAAAGGTGATTTGGCTAAACTTCTTAGGAAATTACTGTACTTGAGTAATACTCTAACAACATAACTTTAAAACCTCTGTGTTACCAAGTTTTGCATCAGCAGTGGCTTGGTGGGATTACTTTACTTTTTGGTAGGAATAATGTGTGGTAAAAATACCTTATAGCAAACGAAAGTTTGACCATCAAGGGATAGAATTTCTAAATATTTGACTTAATGATAGCTGTGATTTCAAATCTGTCTTGTCTTCTTTTAATCTGTAAAGATTATTCACAGGACAGGCTATTTAGGAGAGGATGGAAGACTCCATCTGTTTTCATCCTCCCTTTTTATAGGAATGGTGTGAGAAAATTAAATAATGAAGTGTTTAGTAGGCATTGCCTCATTGCTCTTACCAGGTAGTTTTAGAGAGGAATCGTATTTAATCCAAGAATATGTGCTTGGATGAGTTCTATTCAACTCTTCCCATTTATCTTATAATGTAGGTAAGCATCAGTCTACACATAAATGTGATGGTATTAATGATACCTTGGATTCAGTAAATTGACTTAATTGGATAAACAGCTTGAGCTCTGGGAAGGACATTAAAGTTGTACCGATGAAATGAGTGAATTTGAGTTCTTCCTGAGCCTTTGAATTGTCCTGTCACCGTGTTCTGAGTGGCGAGCTTCACGTTTAAATTAGAATTATTATACTGGGATCCTAAGAATATCTCAATTTGCAGGAAGTATGTGTAAGTTTTGTAGATTTCATAATGTTTTCTATGCAGTTCAAAGAATCTGTGCAGTTGTTCAACATATAACTGACTGCCTGGACATATATAACTTATAGCTCTTGTAGCTTAGAGAAAAACAAACCCAGAAGTTGCTCTTGACATAGTTAAATTGTGAAGTTTTATTGTATATGGAAAGTAAAAAATTAGGTGAAGTTAATACTTGATTTTCCTATGTGGGAAGCAGAAGAACAAAGTGACTCTTCTGTGGGTAACTTGTAAGAAGAGATTAGATGCTTGGGTCATTTGGAGTAGTGAAGACTAGCGAACTACCTTGCAAGTACGCATATTGTTGTCCCTAGCAAGAAGAGAATTATCTGCGAGGTATACTTGTCAACAAGATTAGGGGGAATTAGGCTTAAAGCAGAGACACTTAAGCACTTCAGCCTCTGGAAAGGTCTTGAGTGAGTTCAGCAAAGTGAATGTGTTATTCTTGAGAAGCCTGCCTTCAAGAACACAGTAACATATTCAAAAGAAAGTGAGGTAAGCGTGAGTTTGGCTGCTACCTATTTCTTCACAGCGTTGATAGTAATTTGGGAAAGAAGAGTGTGTAAGTTGAGTAGTGACTTTTTGCATGAGGTTTGCTTGATTTAGAAATTGAGTAACATCTTTCAAAACCCCAGAAATAGAAGCATTATCCACGTCAAGCTTACAGTTTCTCCTAGAAACCTTCTTTTAAAATGGGGTTAAATGCCTTTAGGACATGCCGAGAAACAAAAATATATTTTGTGATATTCAATGGTGCTAGTTTGTAATGAGCATAGATCATATATTGAACAGTCTCTGCTTGTTACTTCTGTATCTATAATAAGAATAAATCTGTATAAAAATTTCCCATGTATCAAGAGTGAGAATAGATACAAATATTTGTTTTCCCATACATTTTCCTGACCTTATCTGTTCTTTCTCTTCCAAAGATTTATTATTTTTTAAAAATGCTAGGTACTTGTATGTTCTGCTGATTTACAGTATAGCTGAAAAGTACACAAGAGGATGGAACCTTTTTTCCCCTCCACGGATCTCATATTTCTGCCATAAATCTAATTGCCTAAGACTTAGTGTAAAAAAAATAGAGGAATAGCCAAGCTGGTTGGCTGGTTATCCCATAAATTTCAGAGTCTGCTTCAGACAGCTCCCATATTTTGATGCCTTTGGCTTCATTAGGATTNCTATGTTGGCAGGAATTGGAACTTCCTGTTGATGTTGAAACAACAAAGACTACAAAGGGAATGTGGAAATCGGGTTTAAACAATTCCTCTGGATGCTGTCAAATGCAGTTTGGAGTTGCTTGGAATGCAGAACTTGTAACTCTACAAGTGTATCTAACTTCAAGATACAAACTTATTTTATGGTTATATGATGTTACAGATGGAAAAGACATCAAGGGTTGTATACATTCAGCTACTAATTGTCACACAGTAAATATTTAAATGAGTCCTACCAGCAAGTGACTGAAGGTTGAGGTCCATAGAAGCTGCTGTAACAATAGTAGTTGTTAGGTTCCTTGAACCCCCTGCTGCCTGGGATAATGGAGAACAGTGTCTTGCATGTAGGTGAAAAGGTTTCTGTAGTGTTGGTGAAGCATTTTGAAGTTGTTCATTAAAAGGAAGTTTTCCTTAAAACATTAGTGAGTGGCTGTCTTGATGTGGAGTTCAAAAATAAAGTATTTGTGAAGGTTGGCTGCACAGTAGGTAGGGCAGGTTATGTATGTGTGTGTCTGACTAACTGCATGGTAAATTACATTTAGGAAATGATTCCTAAGGTTGGGTTCCATTAGTGTGTTCATTCTTGCAGATTTTGAAGGAGTTCTGCCCCTGTGTAAAGTGGGACTTGAGAAGAGAACAGAGGCAAAGTGCTGAGGCAGAGCACTGTCGTGAATGTGATGCGAGAGTTTCTTCTGTAATGAAAGTATACATATAGTTACTGTGCCAGGCCTTTAAAAGCATACTGAAGGTTTTATTTGGGTGAAGACAGACATGGATGTGCTAGTTAAGCTATGATATCCCATCAACTGGGGATGTGTGTCCTTTCAGCTTCTTCTATGGCTGTATCAAAGTTACTGCTTCTGTGTTACTGCATCTGCAGATGATGCTCAACACTGAGCTGCTTCACCTGCCTTTGCCATTGCAGTTGTACCCTCCAGTGCACACTGTATTAAGCAATAAGGAATAAGCATGACCTAAGCTTGTACGACTTGTTTTAAACTCAGTAAATGCAAATAATCCAGGGTGAAACTACAGGGTTCAGTTTCTGTGAACATTCTCAGTATGACTTTTTCCTAGGATTAGTGTTCATATCCTTAGGCCTCTTCCTGTTCCATACAAAGAAGTTTTGTTTCATTAAATGTGAGAGAATTCTATTGCATAGCATGCAGATTCTGGCAGAAATAAATTGGCACTATTTTAAACTGCATGTTACAGGAGAATGTATCTGCTTTGACTGATGTTAGATTATTCATCCTATTATATTTTTAAATAAAGCCGCATGTAAATCTTCAGTGTAGTTACCTGTAACTGCAGCTGGAATTCTGGTGTCCTAAATCTTTATCTTAATCCCATCGTTGAGTTGCTGTGACCTTGAGCAGAACACTTCAGTTTTGGATCGTGACTTCTTTCTCTGAACTAGGAATGATACCATCTCTGAATTCTTTGTACTCTGCTTGGAGAGGTTGATATTTGCTTAGTGGGAAATGGGTTTATATATTAACTTAGAGAATGGCAGAAATAGAACAGGATATCAAAAAGCTAAAAGATCTGAAAATGTGCAGTTTATTCTTAAGAACAGTCTTTAGAGTTTCTTAATTCCTTCATGACCAGAATAGTGCATGCTATTTCCCAATGGGCATGAACCACACAGGAGCTGAGGAGAGTGATGACTGCGTGCTAGAAACTCAGAGTCCCAACCACAGAGTGTTATGTCTTAAATGTAGAATGAACAAAACATCTTGGGACACAAAAGAGCATTCAAAAGAAAAGAAGGTGGTTATGGGATAATAAAACACTCATGATGGGTTTTGTCTTAACTGGATTTTGGACTAAGCTGAACAAGCAACCTTAAAGGGGCTTAAAGATGACCCTGGAACCAGAAGAGAGAAAGAAGAGCTGTGGTTTCACTATAAAGTGAAAGGGCTTTGAAGGTGTGTGAATGGAGGCTTTGAGACAGAAGCTAGCTAAAATTCCTTTTCTAAAACACTTTGGGTTTCAGAGAAGAGCATAAATTTGTAAATGATGGTGTGACAAGATCTGACACTTGTTCCCCGAGGACCTCTGTTTGGAATACTACCTACTATGAGGGGAGCTCTGAGATAAGTCTGGTTGTGTGGGATAGCAATATTTAGAGAATGTTCAAGTCTTAACTCTCTTGAAACTTCTTTTCTTTGGCAGTGATGTTTGCTGTGCTGCTTCACTTTGCCTTCACAATCTGTTCTCTGTTACTATGACTGGATAAAAATTTGGAAGTTATCTTCATCTTTCTCCTTGGGAAGGGCTTTAGGGAAAAACAAAACCTGCATGCTTGCGAAGATAAATAAGCCGATTAAATCTTAACGGAATAATATGTAAAGCTGCTAGCAAAGCACTTGCTTTATTTAATAGTAGAGGGTCAATTTTGGCTAATAAAATGTTCTAAAAACACACTACCAGTGTTTATTTATAAATTCCAGGTGCTGTATGTAGCACTTGAAAATGGAACCAATTATCTTGTTCCGCAATAAAAGATAAACTTCATCAGCACGTTTCTTCAGCATCTTGTGTTGGTATCAAACTGCAGAGATTCTAAAACAAAAAGTTTAAGAACAGCTGATTTTAGGTATGGAATGCTAGAGAAAATGCCAGTAATATCTTTCTGTAACAGTGACTTTTAAAGCTAAGTTGTATGCTTAATGGAAAATATCTATATGCTTACTAGACTGGAAAACAGTCCAATAATTGAGGAATTCTACAGGCAATGGTTGAGGGTGTTTCAGTGATAGTTCTGTTTTGTTGAGCCCTCTCTTGCTGGCTACAGAGTACAGCAGCCAGAGGGGTGTGTGCTAGTAATTTGGTACTTATTAATGATAGGAAAATAGATTCTTAGAGGGGGAAAATGTCTGTTGGCAGTGGTTTCTCAAACTGCCCTCCTCAACTTCACATTCAAAAAAATACTAATTTTATTCTGACAACATGTTAATGTTAGAATTCATTCTGGAAATCTCAGAGAAACATTTTAGCAATTAACAAGTAAATATCTGAACAGCATTGGTGAGCAGTCTCCTTTTATCCAGATATCAGAGCGTTTCTCAGAACCGCTGTGTTACAGACAGCGTTCACAGAATCATAGAATGGCCTAGGTTGGAAGGGACCTTTTCGGATCCTCTAGTCCAACCGTCAGCCCGACTGACAAAAACCATCACTAAACTATATCTCTAAGCACTATGTCTGCTGTCTTTTTACAAAGTCACATGCTGTCTATTTACGAAGGTCAAAATGCTGGTTTTTTACAGCATTTTGCAGGTGTTTGTGTTAGTCTGTAACTATTTAAGGTGCACATTCTTTGATAGGATTCCTTACTCTGTTCTTAAGACTTACAGAGAAGTTCCGACTTTCCTGTCTAACATTAGTGTTATCTAATGGTTCACTTTTGGGAAATTTGAGCGTATTCAAAACTGAATCAGTGTTCTACTGACAAAAACCATCACTAAACTATTCTTTCTAGTGATTGCTGTGAAAGGAATGTCAATAATACCTGTTGTTTTTAGTTGTTGCTAAGTGATGTTTACACTATACAAGGACATTTTTCAGCTTCCCGTAGAAGTGTGGGCAGAAGGATGGGATGGCCAATGAAATATTCCATACCGCAGACCTCATGCTCAGTATAGAAATGGGGGTTAGCTGGAGGGGAGGGCATCTGTGATCAATCGCTGCTCGAGATGGGGCCAATTCACCAGGTGGTGGGAGTGACCTGCGTCACTACTATTGTTATTTTACCTTTTCTGTTGTTGTTTCTGTTAAACTGTCTTTATCTCAGTCCACAAGGGTTTTTTCCCCTCGCCCTTCTTGGGGGGGGGNNNNGTTTTTTTCCCCCCCCCCCCCTTTGGGGGGGGGGGGGGCAGGCACGGAAGGGCAGGGGGTGAGCAAGCGGCTGCATGGTTCTAGTGGCTGGCTGGGGTTAAACCATGACAGTCAGAAAAACACTAATAAAAAAAAGTGAAAAAAAGAGGCCTGGAGGAAAGGATTAAGTCCAAATTAGATTTTATTTACTGTGGCTGGAAAAAAAGCCAGGCACATCTGTGTGTGGTAACACCTTACTCTGAAGAGATTTCAGAAATATTTTCACTTACTTCAGTACTTATAAACCGATCTGCCTTTTTTCTAGTGCTGTTGGAGACGGTTGAAAGGACTTGTTTAGTAATTTCAAGCTATGACTTCTACTAATTCTCATTATTATCACCTCTCTTCCAGATTTCTGGTTGTTTCAGAGGTGGCAGTGAAGCACACCTTTAGCACAGGAAAATGAGTGAGCTGGACCAGTTACGCCAGGAGGCTGAGCAACTGAAAAACCAAATCAGAGTATGTATTGTGTCAGTGGGTCTTGAAGCCACGGTACGGATGAATGGTCACTTGTGTGTCTGGAGAAGAGACATGGACGGAAATGATGCATTAAGTTAAATGCTTTCCCTATGTCAAAGTAATGTTGTGGATATTTAGAAAGGGCAAGCACATGCAACTGCTTTAGGGAATTACTGTTTGGTCTTTAATATTGCTTAGAAAACCATAGTCACACAAATAATGCACAAAATGGATTAGATCAAAAAAAATGGTTATGGAAGTTTTTCTGAGCCAGGCCATAGCAACCTCCTGCTTAAAATAAGGTCAGCTATAAGGTTAATCTAGGCTTTGTCCAATTAGGCCATGAAAACCTCCAAGGATGGAGACTGCATGGCCTGTCTGAACAGGCGGTTCCATTGCTTGACTGTCTTCGTGGCGAAAATCACGTTACCTTTCTCTCCGAAGAAGAAGAAAACTTCAAAGTTAAATGTTCAATATGTTCGATATGTTTTGACAGCAGACAGCGTATTATGGTCATGCTGCAGTTAGGATGGGTCCTCTCTTGATGAGGGGCAGAAATGCTTTCTGAACTTTGTTTTGAGGGTGCTTGATCAACTTGACAAAACGGAGAATTGAGTATGAAGAAATGTACAGAACTTCTTCCAATCTCTCTCTCTTCTGTTGCAGGATGCTAGGAAAGCATGTGCGGATGCCACCCTGGCTCAAGTAAGCATTTAAGAGTTTAACATGAACTGTGAAAATTTGTCTCCTTTGCAAAAAGAAAACATGGTATAAGGACAGTGCAAGTGAATCTCTCTTTGCCTCCTTTATCAATCTTTTTATTTTGCCTCTAAGTGGTTTCTTCCAAAAATAGGTATATTATTTATGTTTGTCCAGTTACTGAGAGCTCTGGCCTTGAGCAGTAGTTTCCTTAAGTGACTCAGGACGCATCTCTACTGCTCAAAGGAAGATAACGCAGGGGAGCCCCATTGCTGTGTTATGGATATGGAAGTAGTACAGTTGCGTTACTGTGACAATCTGAACTGTGAGACCTGCTGAGGTTAACCTACTTACTAGTTTCCACATGATGCTGCACTTATGTCTGAGCTGGCTGATAGCTTTGCATCTTGCTGTACGGTCATATTTTGATCCTATTGGCTTGGCTTCAGTCAACATTCACTTGGGAAAAGGGAAATCTGTACTCCATAATACATTTTATGGGGATAAGGTGAGGGTTTTCCTAGAAATCTGATAGGAATTTCAACTGAAGCACGTTATTATGGCATTGAAAGAGGTGGCAAGCTTTTGCTTTTTTTTATGAATCCATTTACTCGTCACGTATTTCAGTCCACTTGCTGCCATGGTGATTTGTAAGTGACTGATGTCAGTTCATCAATTTAAAATGTTACTAAAGTATCAAGTAAAAAAGGTATAGCAATATTTATTTGGGTGTATATATCTTGTGGTCTCATTTTATGTGGGGCACAATGTTCAGTATTTTCCAGGGTGGAAGTATGGAAAAAGGAAAAAAAGCAAGCCTCCAATATTAGTTAATATGAGAGATGGTCCCCATGAAAGGAGTTTTATGTCAGGGAAACATTTTTATCAAGCTGTGTTGATCGCCTTTCAAAAGAAGCAGAGATCTTTGCTCAAATGCACTTGCTAAAGAATTTTGTAATGTGGAGACATGAGAAATACGCAGACGTTATCCATAAAATAAACTTGCAAACTTGTGGACTTGTGATGTGTACTACTTACAGTACTGGAAATATGTTGTGCTGGTTTGGTCTTTTCTAAATGGTACTTCTCTCCAGACTGGAGGACTTATATCAACTTTAACAGTTTAAGGATGGCTAAACTGATTACTTCCTCTCTTTGCTAATCACTTATTCCAGGGACTACTTTTATCTTCAATAAGTTAAATAAATTGGGAATACTATGAATTTAATAATCCTATACTTGTAAAGGAAGGTCATTTGAATCTGGGAGTTATTAATTCATCCTTTAAGAGTGGAGATGTTTAAAGCCTGCTATACCTCCTTGCACCCACCCTTCTGTATAAAAGAAAGTTAGACTACCACATTGATCTGTACAGGAGTAGAAAACCCAGATCAAAGGTCTGAAATCCTAGAAATCTAAGAAGATATGACCTAAACACAGTAACTTCTGAGAGTCTTTATAAATGCAATAGAGCCTGCTTTCTTCATTTCATCAAGACGTACTATATAAAATGATGTAACTTTTGATGAGGCAATTTTAAAGAACTCAGTTAATATTCAAAATGTGGGACTTAGGTCTGCATTGGAATGCTCATTTAAATGTGATTGTGTATGTGTTACTTTTGGAACTATGGAGTGAAGAATGTAGTGTATGACACCATTCCTTTTTCAGATCACAGCCAATATTGACCCAGTGGGGAGAATTCAGATGCGCACTAGAAGAACACTCCGGGGACACCTGGCTAAAATTTATGCAATGCACTGGGGGACTGATTCCAGGTGGGTGCTAGCGATACAAAATCGGATCACATCGCTTCACTGCTCTTTGGAAAGTTGAGTGCCCAGGACTCTTATTTTTCCTGCTCCTACCACTAGGTACCACTAATTCCAAGGGAACTCAGACAACCAAGAGAATTCACAAACACTTCATACCACTTTTTTCCTTTAACGTCCATAGTTTTGTCATCCAAATCTAAATTTGGTGCCAAAATACCAGTATTCATCTACTTGCCTGGAAAATGCAGTTGTGGTACCACATAAATTCTGAGGAACTGTGGAGACTGAGCAGATTTCATTATCAGTTGTCTTTTTTCTTTAAATGCTCCGGGTTAGGAACTGATGTTCAGTTAGTGAGAAACTAAATGATACTGGTATCAGCTGTTTTCATTCTCTTTTCTTTCCAAGAATTTTAAGGCACAATAATGACAGCAGATTTTCAAACTTCAGTTAAAAGAGTATGTTGTTGCTTCCTCACAGGAACAGATTTAAAAAAAATTCCCCTTAGGAATTTTTAAGTTACAGCTTAGCCTTTTTCTACTCAGGAGAGATTTTTCAAAGGAAGCTTGGTGTCGTTAACGTTACCTTCTTACCAGATTTGTACAAACAAGCTGTGCCTTATGAAAGAACCGCCTGAACTCTAGTGTGTACACATACAGTAAATACACTAAAGCAAAATAGCCAAGTGCTTAACAAAGCAGATAGTGTGCAGCACGAAGATGTGTTCATATTTTTTAATTCCTCAATTGCTTAGTACTTTAAAATCGGAACGAACACAATTGTTACTTTGAGTTAAACTTGAGTGTCTTGCACCTCAGTTTTCAATGCCTGTGAAAGAAGCTAATTTCTCACAGATGTGTAGAATTCCTTGCTTCAGGCGTCTCTTTGGCGTATAGCTTATTTAAAATATGGGGATTCAATTGCTTGTTTGGCAGAAGTGTTTCCAGACAGCTCTAAAATATAACCTAGAGAAAAAAAAAAAAAGCAAAGAGACTGGAGTACTTCAATGATTGCACTGTATTGTTCAGCTTGGAAACGGTCAGGAGAAGATGCGCAGAACAAATTTGAATACTGCATTGGAGTATTTTATCCAAAATGACTCAAATGTGGAGATTATACAGAGTTTTCATGTCAGTATACGCATTAAAAGCAGGTTAAGAGAGCTTCTAACAATGAATTAGGGGCATCATGTCTCAATCCTGATTGCTGGGCGGGGGCTTGAACTGGTATTGATTTAGAGTAAAAATCTTCCTAATGCTTCCCTTTCCATTAGCGATATCTTCACTATGTTTCATTTTAATTTCCATTGTGTTTCAGTGCAGACGTTCATTCAGAGTTTTTGAGCATCTTGGAATTTAAATTCCCGTTTTTAGAAATAGGACAAAGGAAAACATCTGAAGTCTGTGTGTAGAACACAGAAGCCCTGATTCCATGCAAGTTTTCTCCCTCAGTTTTCAAGATTGAGATACTGTACTTAAATGGTTTCAAGTACTTTGGCCTTGCTAGTGGAGACAGATGCCATCGCAAAGATGTGCCTTCTTGTCTTCCTGCAATGATTGTGGTGACCTCCTGTTTCCTCTCCAGGCTTCTAGTTAGTGCCTCCCAGGATGGCAAACTTATCATTTGGGACAGCTATACTACAAACAAGGTAAGACTAACTGATACGTTGCTATGTAATTCAATTGTAGATCCAAAGGAAGGAAATTTTACCTGTCATGATTTTGGTTGTGTTACCTTCATAGTCCTAAGACTAAATTTTGAATTCTCCAAAACAATGAAGTTTGCATTTAAAGAATACAGCAGTATCTGAAGTGCACTCTGTATGTGCACCACGAGTGAAAAACAATGAAATACTTTGTTTTAGAGAATGTTTTGATTTGTTGTGATACAGCAGAGTAGAGAGCAAAAAGTAATCAGTGTGTTGCACCAGGAGGGTCAGAGATTTAAGCATGGCCATAGTAATTTTATTGGCTGCAGTTTATGGAAAGACCCGACATGTTACTGTAGCAGCAGAGGAGCAGACAGTAATCTTTACTGTTTACTTAAGAATGCAGGAATATTTTTAATATTGCATGAAATCTCACAACATGTGTAATGATGTGATCCCTTTCTTAAAGATGTTATAAACGGATTTGGAGGATGAATGCAATGAATTCACAAGACAGAACAGGTTTATCTTCAATGATTTTTAAAACAAAGTTCTGAGCACAGAATGACAAGGAAACGTGGGGTAGTTTTTTAAATATGAAGCTTAATTGCTTGACGTGGGTTTCCAAAGTATTTAAATGGCGGTGAAAGTAGCGATTTCTTTACTTGTTCATTCATAGCATAACATCTAAGCCTGGAATTGGCAGTTTTGCTGACTGTACTTGGAAGTCAATATTTTCCTGAACCTATAATAAACCAATAGTAATCAGAGCACTGAAATGAAACAATTTAGTTTTTACCAAAAATGCTGCTTAAACTGGATTCGGAAAAGGCAAATCTGAGGTTTTAATTACGTTATTGCTTAGACTGATGAGCTACATATGCAAGTTACCCTCAAAATAGTTTGATACTTAAGCAGCCAAAGAATTATTTTTTTTTTCCCTGCACTGTTTTCAACTTGTCCTTTTGACTAAAAGATGATGGGTGGCTCGAGAGACAGGTGAAAAACTTCCTGATGGTAAATTATTGTATCAGTTGTTTTGCAGATGAAATACATTAATGTATTGGTTTCAGGTGCATGCTATTCCCCTGCGTTCATCTTGGGTCATGACTTGTGCATATGCTCCTTCTGGAAATTATGTGGCTTGTGGTGGTCTCGATAACATCTGTTCCATTTATAACTTGAAAACTCGTGAAGGGAATGTACGTGTCAGCCGTGAACTAGCTGGTCACACAGGTGAGTGCCTGTTCAGAATGATCTAAGTTACCTAAGCACATGGTGAAGATTTTTTTTTTAAATATTTTAAATATAACTTCCTACTTAAAAATCTATGCTTCATTGTGCACCTGTTTCTTGGGCGGGACCCTAGCTGCATACTGCCTTTTTAAAATGGCTTTCTCCTTCCTTTTAAAAATCTTATTTTGTTCAAAGAGTATCATCCTTTAAAAAAAAATGTAATAAGAATGTGCTTCAACTTTTCAGAAGGAAGACAGCTGCCTTCTGTTGGAACTATTATTTAGTTGCAGGGGTTTGAGTTCTCATTGCTTCCTCTTCTGTTTTTCCTTCTCTTCCTTCTCCTCAAAATACAGTAGCTTAATTCTTGCCTTCAGTTTCTGTTTCTAAGGTGGACTGTCTTGTGATTGATGAGAAGAGACTGTTTTTTCTTACAAAGCATGTTTTATGTAATTTAGAGGAATTGTGTGCCCTCTGGGTGTAATTAAGGGCGTGAGAATGCAGTGTTGATTTGACCTTCAGATAGTGGTGGTGATATGACCAGTAAAGTGATTTCTAATAAGGTGTTCTCTTCTTCCCCTGCTTCCCTCCTGCCCTTCAGGACCCAGGAGTAATGGGAATGATGTTTAAACACAAGGAGCTTTGGCTTTCAGTTTGTAGCCATGTGGCATATCAAAATGCTGAAAAATATTTTAGCAATAAAAAGAGCATTATTTCTATAATAGCCCAGCTGCTTAATGGTCATTATGGTTGTAAACTCTATAGCCAGGAAACCACGGGTTTTTACGTAACATGAAGCAGAACTTTGCTGTGATGCAAGGGACGTCAGAGGAGCACATCTGAGACCTGAGCGGTTTGTGTGGAATCTTCTCGAAGGAACAGTTTCAATGAGCTACTCTTCTTTTGCGGAATTGAACAAAGGCTGTAGCTGGAAGCTGTTGTTTACAGGTTTTCGTGTTTTGTGGCAGTTTGGATTTTTCAGAAGACATTTGTGCTTTGTGAAACCGAGGTTTAGTCTGGCAGGACAGACTAATTTTTGTAATCAGCGCTGTTACGTTGATAGCTTGGCATGTGGTACTTCAGTACAAAGATGCTTCAGAGCATTCAGATGAACTTTTTTGATGCACTGTTGGAAAATATCCAACATATATGCTCTGTTCTTTGTGCTGACCAAGAATGTAGTTTATTTTTTCTCAATAGTTGTATGATACAGTTGAGGTCATAAGTGTTTGTTGCTCCTGGATACAGAGACATACGGATCCCCTTTCTTAGAAAGTTTTTTGTGCAGAGCGCAGAGTTTCGTTTACTTCTCGCAGCTTGGCCAGTGGATTCCAGGCTTTTGACTCTCTGCTCCCTCTTTATCTTCCTCTTCCTCTCCCCACTCTCTACCAAAAGAAATATTGATAAGGTGTTTACACAACAGTGTCTTCCCTGGTTGGGTAAGCTGCAACACCAGTCTATTACTGTGCTAGTGTAGTGGCTGAATTGGGCACGGTCTGTAAAGAGCCAAATACATTTTGTCCAAAACTTTGGAGATTCCTATATAAAAATTGTCTGAGTTGTATTTTAGGCTTCTATAGTAGTTTTTGCTTCATCTTCGGAGAGGAGGAAGCAACGTGTAAGCAAGCCAAGATGTGATGTGCGGAGTAATCTCTGGTCTTATTCATCAGCTTTTTATTTTGTTTTCAGGATACTTGTCATGCTGTCGTTTCTTGGATGATAATCAAATCGTTACCAGCTCTGGTGACACCACTTGGTAAGCAGTAAAATTTTGACATGATTGTTAGAAATGACTTTTCACAGCTATATTTTTGAAGGAAACGTTATTCTTCGTAAACCTAATAGATACCCAGAAGACTAAACGGGAGTAATTATTGTTCATATGTCATGCTTTTACTAGTAATGGAAAACTTGGTGTCTCACGTTTGTTAGCTTTGGCTGTTTTGTTATGCTCATGTTCTGAAGAGCCTGACCTAATTCTCTGTGTTAAGATGATATGGGAAATTATTTTACAATAACTATTTGGCTTTTAGAAATAAGTGTATTAGACTAATGACTTTTCTCAAAGTTGTTTGGTGTTCAGTATTTATTAATTAGAGTCATGTTAGGATTTTTGTAATGCAGAATTTAGTTTATGTTCCTATTCAGAAGAGCTCCTAGAAAAAATTCTACAGTGACAGCAGATGGGGTTTTTTAAGGAGACTGTAGGTGTATGTCTTAATAAATACTAGCTTCTGATCGAAAAAAACCCTCAATCTTTTTTCATAGATTTTTCTAATGAAAAAATCCATACATTTTTCTAACTAAATTTTTTTTCCCCTAATTCTTAAAAAGCATTACAGCTCTCCCAAGCAGCAGTTATGGTACCAAAGGCTGGCTAACAAACACCCCTCCTACACAGCATCAGTCTCTTTGAATGCCCCTCTATTAGTCCACTGAATCAGAGTAGCTATTGAATATATACATATTTTTTAAATACAAAAATGTTTCTAAATATGTATTGTGGTTTTTTTTTTTTTAGAAAAGACAAACAGGATTTGTTAAATTTATGCTCTTCATAAGAAAACATGGCTGCTTCAGGAGTTATTGTAGTAACTCTATAGTTGTCTGGACAACTGTTTGTCCTTGACATCCCTTCCGTCCAGTCAAGCATCCAAGTATAGTATCGAAGTACAGTCATGTCTTATTCGCTTAGTGCAAATCTGACACTGAGGGATACGGTTTACTGAGACATTACAGCAATTAAAAATCTTTAATCTTTCTTAAATATTTAAACCTCTTGTTAGGGAGACGATAGTGTTCTTTCATCCCTTTATACTCTTTGCTTATCACTGTAGTAGTGAATTTGCACTTTGTGAAAGTGGTGCACCTTTAAGATGAGAGACATAATTCACAAAGTTACACGTCCTCAGTGAGTTTTTAAAATTAAGAAATGCAGACTCGGCTTTTGCTATAGACTTACCTGCTTTAAACCACCATTGTAGTAGTACTGGAGAATTGGCGTCTCACAAGGCCTTTGTGCATAAACAGCCATGAGTGTTAGTCAATAGGTTTTTTGCACTGTTTTTCCATTTAAACCCCCCAGTGTTTTTAAAAACCATTTTCAATTTTAAATCTTCTATGCACAATTATCTTGTAGCATAGCTAAAGAGCTCAACAAAGAATGTTTGTTTTTTCTACTCTCATAGTATTTTTTGTTAATACTTTATAGAGTTTTACGTTTTAGCCGTGATATAAGTGAACAAGTTTAGACAAGAATTGCTGCCTGCACCTTCCGATGGAGCACAAATGTGTTGATTTTTGCCTTTTTAATTATTCTTTCAAGCGCTCTCTGGGACATAGAAACTGGTCAGCAGACAACTACATTTACTGGGCACACTGGAGATGTCATGAGTTTGTCTCTTGCTCCTGATGCCCGGTGTTTTGTTTCTGGTGCCTGTGATGCCTCTGCCAAACTGTGGGATGTTAGAGAAGGAATGTGTCGGCAAACCTTCACTGGCCACGAGTCGGACATCAATGCCATCTGCGTATGTATCAACTTGAACAGAAGACATCGGATTTAAATTTGTATTTTTCTATTTCTCTGGTCTCAGCTCTTAAGCATGTACTGTGTGATGTAGTATTAGGGCATGTTTTCCTTAATTAACAGTTTTTGTAGCTGGGGAAAGTATGTGAAATTTACCCAATTTTGGATCCATTGTGGGTAAATCAAAACAGTGGCTGTTGAAACAGTGTTTCTTCACGTGATCTTTATTATGTCACTGTTTTTGCCATATCCCAGTAGTGGAGAGGTGTAATCTCTTCTTTGCTGCTTCCTTTTCCTACTTGGTCTGTACAAAATGGTATATTCATTGAGGCAAAGGAATCAAGTCTAAAATAATGTGTCTTTTTTCCTTCCCACCTGAAGTTCTTCCCAAATGGCAATGCATTTGCCACAGGCTCGGATGATGCTACGTGCAGGCTTTTTGATCTTCGGGCCGATCAGGAACTTATGGTTTATTCACACGATAACATCATCTGTGGCATCACCTCTGTAGCATTTTCCAAGAGCGGACGTCTCCTCCTAGCTGGTTATGATGACTTCAACTGCAATGTCTGGGACACGCTGAAAGCTGATAGAGCAGGTAAATGTTTTTGATTTTAAATATTATAAACACAGTGTGACATACTGAATGTGTGAGTTGAGTCATACGCGCAGACCTGTTAACATTCCCTGTCTCCACTTTAGAACTGTGATAACCTGGTTTAGGATGACCAATGATGAAAGTAGCTTAATGATGTTAAATAAATTGAAAAACTTCTAAAGGATTGAAGGGAACAACAGATGCTTGAGAACAGGAAGACTGCCATTCAAAACAAGGTTTTGGGGGTGGAGGGCTATTTTTTTCTTTAGACTTTATGGCATTTTTTATGTATGAACTGTTCAAAGTAATTCAACATTAATGTTGCTATTTATATTAAACAATTTCTTTCTGATACTTGTAGAAGTAGCTATAGAGACAACCAGCGAAACAAAACACACTGTGGAGATTGTCTTTTGTGGAAATTAATATGAAATTTATGGTCCAAAGATTAGGATAATTAAACCTCAGTTCTTTAAAATGAAAACTTTTATGAGGAAAAAAGGAGAAAAGGTATAAATTACACCACAAATGTCTTGTTATTCTTATCAGAACTGGGGATGACAAAGAGGACCTACTCTGTTGCCAAATGAAGTGATATAGGCTTTTAAAGTTATGCTGGGTGGGTTTTAAAAGCAAACAAAAACCACCAGCCAAGCAGAATATTCTTCCAGGTGCAGTTGAAAGGATTAGTTGCAAGTACATTGTTCGGTGCAAACTGACTCATTCTTTAAGGAGAAGATATGCTGCAGGTAGAAAAAAATATAAGCAAATATATAATCCTGGACTATACCAAAATAACTTCTATTCGGTTTGTTAATTTCTGTCTCTAGCAACTTTGTTTTACCACTTGGATTTTATTTTTTGTTTCTTCCAAAATTCACAATAGTTTTTATCGGTGCTGAGAAGCTGAAACTGTGGACACACAGTTCATATGGTGTGAAATAGCATTTGGTTCTATTTGCAAGTTAATGGTGCCAAATACAATTATTTCAGTACTGAAATGCATTTTATGACTCAGCCTTGTCTGTCTGTTGGTATTTGCAGCTCATAATTCTTGTACTTTGATTATTGAGACCATAAATGTGTCCATAGTCCTGTATGGAGATGAACTGAGAAATTTCTCGGTATTAATATCTAGGTTAGCGTACAATTGGCTGTATGTAAGTACTGTTAAAACAATTAATGTGGCTTTCCCTGTATTTTTGTCTTTGAAAGACCTTCATTAAGAACAAAAGGAGGTGGTGATCTTGCTTACCTGTAGAAATGAGAAAGAATTCTTTATACTGCTCTGCATTTACAGTCCATGTACTCGTGAAGTGGGATTCTTTATTGCCAAGTTTTAGGACCGATTTTAAACTGCTTCTTTGTCAAGTATTCTGCTTATTAAAATGTCTTGAGCTTAAGGTTGCTGAGCAGATTTGACACTTCTATCATGCCTGATTCTATACTAAACCCCGTTGCGGTTATGTGTTCAATTCAAATTGTATGAGACTTGTTGGCGCTCTCTTTGTTTTACCAGACTGAAGCACGTACTAATGGGGATGGTAGACTGAATTTTGATGTGTTAATGCTATTTCCACAGTAAATTCTAGGTAACTCCTAGGTACTTTTGTTAGTGCTGGCAGACGTTTCTGTAGTACACTGAATTTCTAAAGGTTGTATTGTCCACTTCAACACTTAGGATTCGGCGTCTGCTGCACAAGTGCACAGTTCTGTGATGAGACTCAGACACTTGTATGGGTTTAATAGGATCTGGAGATTAATGGTGTTACACATACAGCTTTTCTGCTCTTATAAAGTATATCAGAAATATTACTTCTTCAAACATCAAGAATCCTTCTGTATGAAATATTAATTTTTACACTGAATTGAGTCCAAAATACTATTTTAAAACCACTCTAGTTTGTGTTTGAACTAAAACTGTCTTAATTCATGTTCTGTATTGGAGAATAGTAAATGGAAGGAAAAAGCCCAAAATATGAATGAGGAGAGTCCTATGAGCAGTGTAATTAATGTAAAAAGATTAATTTTAAGTCTATCAAGAATATCTTAGCTCAGTGCTGTGGACTGGAAAGAACTTGAACATAATTAGGTTTTCTTTTTACCTGTTAAATTAAAGGGGATAGAGGAAAATGTTGGCTCCCTTAATTTTTCTGTTTAGTGTCTCAATTCTTTTTTAATGGTACTATAATTGAATTGTGGGAGATCTCCATACTGACAAATAGATTGTATGTAGGAGTTGTCTTGTAAGTGCTTGTAAACATAGTAAGATAAAATTAGATAAAAAACCCTTTAGTGTTCATAACATAATTCAGCTTAACTTCTGATTTTACACATTAAGATTTTTGTAAAATCTGATTTTTATATCTTCGGAGAGGAAATACTAAGAGCTACGTAATGTATGGTTATGCTGTATGTATTGCTATGATACTGGCAGCATAACTTTCGGGGCTGTGATTTCACAACTCATGAGAAACCAGTAAAGGTCAATAATGTAGGGAATATACAGGGAAAATTTTAGAGTAACGCATTTACTGAATCACCCCGTTGTGAACCTACCAGTTATATCTAAGCTTGTGCTCAGAAAACCAAAAGCATTTAAAAATTCCAGCCACGTTTGTTCAGGATTTTTTGATTGTATGAGTTGACTAATCCAAATACGTGTGCCTTAGTGTTACTTGAACTGAAATATAAAGTCATCAAAATAATGTAATATATTTGTTGTGTGTTCTTATTTATAGGTGTCCTTGCCGGTCATGATAACCGTGTCAGTTGCTTAGGTGTGACTGATGATGGTATGGCAGTGGCAACAGGATCATGGGACAGCTTCCTCAAGATCTGGAACTGAAGTAGGTAGGTACCCAATTAATTAAGGCCAATTAATTAAGGCTCTTGTTTGGTATTTAGAATGCTTTTCTCCAGGTCCAAGCAGTGCTGTTCTATTGATGACGCAAGCATATAGTTCAGATTGGAAAGTCACTGAAGGCTGGCGGGGGGGAAGTCAGTTTGGTTTTGTTGGGGTTTTTTTAGAAAGCTATTTGTTTAATGTATGCAGTGACTTCTTTGTGATGAGCTATTTTGGGCATATTTTATTTTCCTGGTAGGGATGACTGTATGGTCTTTTGAATCTGGGTTGGTAAATAAATGGTGTTCTTGAAAATGGCGAGATAATAGCTAAAAGTGTTCAGTGGGTAGAGAGAGCAAAGCTTGAAATTTGATTACAGTTTGTCAAAGCGCACCTCATAATAAATCTTTCTGTGTGTCAGAAGAGCGACGGACTCCATGACTGGAAGAAGTTTCCAACGGTTGAAAATTAAAAATGATAGCATATCCAATCCAACCATACTAACTTGGACCCCCATCCTCCCCAACTTCAAAGGGCAAGATCTTTTCCGTCTCCTGTTGCTGAAATGAAGAGCACAATTACCTTTCCAAGAAGAATTTCTGTGTTGTAAGCAAAATGAAATTGTGCATTCCTTTTGGGACCATTTTTTTTTGTCTTGAGAATTTAAAAATGAAACACTATCATAAAAGCATGACCAGAAAATAAACTTGAGCATAATTGTGAAACAGTTAGCTTTCACTGTAGTTTCCAAGTTGAAGTTAAGGACTTTATCTCACACACTTGCAAATTTTAAAGTCATGTTTGTAGCAGGATTTTTTCAAGTTTCCTTTTTAAATACATTTCTTTATGTATTTAATTGAGCAAAACAAGGGAGTCCTAGCCCAGAGCATCTGGGGGTTGTTAACGCTGTAAATTTAGTCCCTAATTTTTTTTATTTTATTTTCTAGTATCACAGATAATTGTTGCACAAAACTTGGCATATATAGGATAATGTTAAGCAGTAAGGTAACCAAGCACATGCTGTAAAAGGTAATGAATGCTTGTTTAAAGAATCCTTTCACCTTTTATGGATAACAAATGCAATCCTTGGTCCCTCCTGCCCCTCCCTTTTTCACCACACTGATTTTTTTAATCTGTTTTGGTTTTGTCCACTTGAAAGGGCAGTTTATATATCCTAACACTATCCTATAAGTCTCAACAACCAGGAATCTCTGTTTTCAAAAGAGACCTATCCTACACTTGGGTATTGAGTCAATTCTTTGTGTATGAAATGATGTACAAATCAATGTTTTGAAAATAATGATCTTGAACTTTCTAAGTTAAACAAAAAAAAAAAACCTTTTTTGATTGTTTGCCATATTGGGTGGGTTTACTCTTAGAATCGCATGCTGTAGAAATGCTAAAAAGTGCATATTGGACTAAGTCCTTAGATGTTTTTTCTTTGAAGAAATAACCTGTTTAAAAACTGTAACCATTGTCGCTGTATTCATTTATTGTTGCTACTCTGTGCATAAATCTATGAAGAACTCAAGTACAAAGCTATGCACGTTTTGGAGTAGCGTGATAAGTCACTTTTTTTTTTAAAGAAACAGCCTGTTCAAACAATCGCTGTCAAAGATTCTGGGGTGTGGGAGGAGGGAACCTAGACCATCTTCTTTATAAATCAGTTCCTCACAGCCAGTTCCTCTTGTAGGATGAGTCCTTTGCATCTGATCAGAGTCATTTTTGTAATGAGCAGGTTTTCCTGGCTTTCTTTTCAAATAAAATGTTAAAAGCAGCAGTGTTTGGACAGCAGATTGTTCTGTTAAACTTTCCTATCTTCTCACTGTATCCAGAAATGCTCCTTCCTAGCAGCAGTAGTAGCTTTTCTCCATTTTGTTTTTTCTGCAACATTCTGTACAAAAATGTGCTGTAATTGTGCGTTAGGCCTGGATTTGGCATAAAAGATGAATTCCCTCTTACTCTCTCTCATGAAACTACTCTGTAGAGCTTTCTCCACGCCCTGTATCCCTCTTCACCTTTTGTATTTAATTTTAAAGTCAGTGTACTTCAAGAAAGCTGGATGCAAGATAGATACTATATTAAAATGTAATGTTATTTAAGATGTAATAAAGCAGTTTGACATGAGTTTTGACTGATCTGTTTTGCAGCTTATTGTTCAACCCACAAAACGGCTTCTGGCAGGATTTGAGTTATGAAATAAACATACGAGAGAAGTGTGTGCTGCCCCCAGACAAATTGTACGGTATTTTAAAGTGACTTGGATTTTTAATGGTTAATTGGGCAGAATATTCAGTGTGTTAGAACATGTGTATTCGTGAAGGGATGTGGGTTTTGGTCTAAAGCTAAAAACAGAGTTGCAAGGTTAACTAAAACCTCACAATTTTTGTTATTGGAAAGTGTCGCCAGCGGTACCTGAGAACGCGTGTGTAAATGTGCAATATGTGCTAGCACTGAATGGCAAGTGTGTGGAGCTTAGTGGCATTTTGCTTCCTCCATTCTCAACTATTTAAGATGGACTTTTCTTGGTTTAATTGCTAGATCTACTCAAGAGCTTAATCAAAAACTGCTGGCAGCTCTCAGCTCAAACTCCAAATAAAAGTAGCTAGTATGATTCATGTGGTATGCATCACAAAAATAATATGTGGAATGTAAGAGTGTAACACCTGAAGTGGGAAATCGGAGCAAAATGTTTAGTAACGTCTTTTAAAACTTTTGTGTCGTTTAATAGGAAAAGAATTCAGTGGAACATCTTGTGTTATTGCCATTTGAGGATCTGTTGTCATTGTTAGCTGTCCTTACTGTAGGTACTGAGAAGGGTAAGTAGTTGTCGGTTTAATGCTTAGTGAGAACAAAGTCTCCCCAAGGCAGAATTATATCTAGATAAAAAACAAATGGGTTTTATACCCATGGAAGCAAATTTCTGAAACGAGGTGTTGAAAGCCAATTGGTTTAACATCTTGGTGTTGGTCCACTTAAGGGTTTTGTTTCGTATTTTTAATGGGTAAAGTCTCTTCTTCTGTTTTGACCTGAACAAAAGTGGATTTTCACCCATTTCACGTCAACCAAGAGAAATTCCAGTGCCATGGCTTGGTTTCATACCAAACATGGAAATTCTCAGCCTCAATGGAGAATTTTTTTAAAAGTTTTAAGTACGGAAAATATGATGGTGACGTTACTTAACTTGCAGCCGTTAACTGTGAGCTTTGGGTTTTTGGACCGCGGAGTACTGGTAAGTAGCTCATGGCTGGAAATGCTTAAATTTGGGGATTCAAATTTAGTCTTTTCCAGTTCCAAATGGTATAGCTGTTTTTTCCACTCACGTGGTATATTTTTTATTCCAACGGATGTTTCATATGTGACTTTGGCTAGTCTATGATAAAATGAATGCAGACATGATCTGTCTTACCTTCCTTAATCTGTATCCATATGTTAAATTACTGCTTCCCACTCCTGCTGAGAGTGCCTTTGCTGGCAATAAAATACCCGCCAAGAGAGTAACATCTTGTGCCAAGAGGCCAATGTGTAGTGAGACTTATTTGAAATGCAAACAGTTGCAGATGCTTCTTATTACAGACAGTGCTTCTGTTAAATATGAAGCTTTAAACTGTATTAGTTTAGGTATCTGTCTGTCTTTGTATGCTTAGTTATTCAGAGAGCTGCATCGGAAGAAAAATGGCTATGGAAAGTGAAAAGCGCCGAACTCTTGCGTCTTTGACTTTGGGACAAGCCTTTGAGTTTTGAATGCTTTTAGTTTTAGGGTGGGCTTGAATCAGTACCCAAATCAAAACGGCTTAAGTAATCTTACTTATAGCAGTCACAGTAATGTAATCAATCCTCCTGTAGGCTTTGAAAAAATTCTGAATTAAAGATAATTCTGGGATGTGGTTGCAAAAGAGCAGCTTCACCTAGCTGCTGGCAAATTTCATAAACTGAGAACACCAGTAGGTGAGAACGGTGTATCTCTGCTTGGTCTTGGTGGTGGCACTGGCAGTTTCTTACTTGTGGAGTAAAGAGGAGGTGCCTCTGCAAAGGGGGATGGAGTAAAACTTTACGTGTTTATGAAGCATGTTAGATGATGAAGGTGGACCAGACAGATGGATCTGAGGTGTTTAGACAATGAGTGGGTGTGGAGGCGGGAGAAGGAGTTACAGGTGTCTAGTCCTGGCTTAGAAAGTGTGTCATGGTAATAGAAGGGACTTCCGTGGGGTTGGAATCCTCATGGAGCCGGGGGGAAGAGGTCAAGTGAAGGAAGAGCAAACAGATCTCTCAATCTCAATACCTAGGCTTAAGACTAGTAGCAAAAAAGGTCTGGGTTGGACATTCTGACTTTTGACCATTAAATGCCCTGGAGTGTCCGTTTTAAATCAGCTGTGAAACATACTTAAAATTACTGACTGAATCATGCCCTATAACAGCTAAAAATAGAACGATCCAGTTTCTGGGAAGTAGCAGAGTAAATAAAGAATAACAAAACCTGTCACCCTTGCTGAGTTCTGTGTTACTTGGCCTGAAATAAATCAGGATCCTGTGGGGTATTATGATTAACGCTCTTTCTAGTGTAGGTGTAAGCATGAATTCAGATTTGAGTGAAAAGAATAAAAGAACCAGGTAAAGAACACGTTCTAAGAGCAGTTGGCTATTTTTGCATAGTGATGCTCAGTTTTCCTTCTCTTCATTTAATCTTTAAAAGTCTACTTTTGCTTTAAACACCAGGCTACTCAATGGGTCTGAGTTGAAGTGGTCCCTTTCTATCTGTATGACTTCTAATGTATGATAATTCTCCTAAAGTATGTGAAAAGTTGAGGGTTTTTCTGTTTTAGGGTTGTATGAGAAAGGGAGGAAGAAGAGATGGAGAAAGTTTGGAAAGAATAATGATAGATTTCAGTTCCACTGTTGTAAAACAGGGATGCTTTGCCTGTTCCCTTGTCACCCCTGCTCTGAATCACGTGAAAATTCCTGGTATGCTCAGGGAATACATCTTGTATCCTGAACGGCAGCTGCTTGCGGCCTCTCAGGGGTGCTTTTTGTCTGGCAGTGTTATTTGCTGGTCTAAATACTACTACTTAGGTCCAGTGTACCTAATGAGGTAAAAAATTCCTGCTCTGCCTCCTTCTGGTCTTTTCTTAAACATCACTCTTTGCTGTCTTTTCCTTTTCTTCCTGTTCTTGTGAAACCTGATCCACCGGTAAATCGAAATCCACAGGCCTGCTCTATCAGTCACTTGGAGTGAGAAAATGAAGGCAGTGATTCTGACATGGCTGGATGTCGTTCCAGCTGTTTCTGCCTGTGTTGAACCATCTCTCCAGGAAACGCTGTTGGGATGATCCGCAGTTCCCATTTCCTGACAGGAGACGGTACACGACTTGGCAGATTTCTGGCTTTCTGGCCACGGGGCCTCATGTCTGGATCTGGGCTTTGGTGCCTGCTAGTCTGTAACCCACGTATATTTAAGAGTGGTGAAATGCAGACCAGGGAGAAGATTCCTCATGGAGCACTTACTTTATGGGTTAATTCAGTGGAAGCAGGAAAGCTTGAGCTCACAATTCCCACTGCGATTCCTAAGCTCATGTCGAGTACCGACAAATCGTGGGGTGCCAGACCAGGAGCTGGTGTTCCAGAGCCCTTCCCCTCGCATAATCTGGGCCCATTCAAAGTGTGGTCATTACAGGAAGGCGAAGTTGACTCATTCTAAAACCATCTACTCGGTTTTCTTCAAATGTCAATAATAAAGTCTCCAAGGAGCATTTTGTAAGTGTGTATGGGCAAGTAACACAGACGATATTTCTAAAATTACCCAGCGTGTCGCTGACAAGGGGAAAACAGAAGCCATAAATGTGGATAGAAGCTGGGTGAGCTTCTCATTGCTTAGAGATCTGGCTGCTAAGAACTCACCCCTTAGAAACGCAGGGCCCTGCAAAATACTCATTCAAGTAATTCGAGGCTTAAACCTAGTCAGTTTTGTCATAAAATAGAACAAAGAGAATCTTTTCCTTCTTTAATTATTCATAAGCCATTTGCTCTAGATGAGTGCAGTGAGATGTGACTGACCCTGAGAGGTAATCACCTGTTGAGCTGGAAGGAGAAAATGAAAAGTTTATTTGATGTAACAGATTTTTAACTGGCAGAATAGATAAGGGAGGATAAAGTCTGTTAAAAAGGTGAACTGTTCAAGATGGTAAAATGCTGAGGTCTCATGAAAATTGTATCTAGAGGTACAAACAGCGCAGCTCCATCTGGTGGTGTAAAACATAGTGAAGATGGGTGGTCAGCGGAGAGAAAGCACATATGACAAAGCAGCCTGTGTTGAATCTGGCTGCAATATGTGTTCCTCATACACCTAACCCCTCCTTCCTATATCTTCAGAGCCCATTGAAGGTGTTCTGACTATTCCATAATGACTTACAAACAAAACAAGCTTTTCCTAATGTTTACTTTTATAGGGATTTTCTTTTCTATTTTTTTTTTTTAAGTAAAATCTTCAGATGGCATTGCTGGAGAGGTTAAAATCAGCCAGTGTTAACTGGAGCAGGGTCTCTTAGCCTTAAATCCAACTCTCATTTAGAAAATAGTGGATGGAGATCATGAGGATGTGTAAGTATGTAACTGTTAAACGGCTGCTGTTCTCTGCCTAGTGGGGATCCGAGCTGGTGAATGAACAATAAGTATTGGAGGAGCCACAGCTCTGGGAGTGATGGACACCACTTTGCACTAATGAGAGATCTGGGATTTTTTCCAAGGATGACTGCACCACTTAATTGAACAATTCTATATCTCATCCGCTGCTTGCATCAGTTGTGTCTTTAACCCACCATCGTCTGAAAAGCTTGTCAAATCTTGTCCCAGGTTCATGCTGTCAAGTGAGGTGAAAGAATTGCCCAGGGTATGAGGTACCACTGGATTATAGAGGAAGGACAAAGAGCTGAGAACATTCAGTGTGGAGGGGACAGGCCAGGCTGGTGTCAGTGGCAGCTCTAAAAAGTGCCATTGGAGTTAAAAAATGATTCTGTTGAGCAGTTCTATTTTCCTCCTCCCATGGCTTATTTCAATTGAGTGATAGCATCAGACATGGTGTCAGGAAATGGAGCAATTACAGATAGGCTTCAAGGAACAGCTTATCAGAACCGAAGGTTAAACGTTCATAAGCAAAAGACTCGTTCTTTGAAGCTTGTCAGGGTTCTACACACAAAGAGTAACTTAACCAGAAATACCAGCTGGGAGCCAGGCAGTTTCCCGACCTCAGCTCTCATCCTGCTAAAACACAAAGTTCCTCACCAAGTTCTAGAGCTTAAATTAACAGCCCTAGCTCCTTATTCTCTGCTGAAAACATAAACTAAAACCCTTGGACCTGTTATGATGTGGCCGCTGTATCCTCCTCGCCTTTAGATTCCGAATTATTCTGTCAGTGCTTTGCACTTCAACCGGCACCATCGATTAAAATCTGTGGTGCGCCATGGATGGAAAACGTGGAGTCAAGGTTAGCGGTACCACTGCTAAGAACGTCAAAACCCTTCTGTCCTCATGCTGGGTCTGAATAGTTTAACTTATTAATAGACTATTTCTAGAGCTCTGCTGTTTTGTTGACATTTGGAATGGCAAACAGCAGTGCTAGCAATAGCAGTTCAGCTTTCTTTGGCATCTGTTTTGCAGTAGTATGATGTTTGCAGAGAAGCGTCTTTATCTGAACTATTTTCAACATTTAATATTTTTTTTTTAAGAAATCCCTTGCCAAACCTGCCTGTGCCCTTTTGAACTACTTTTTCAACTTGAGAATGCAATGCCTGCATGTGTCTCTCCAGCTAAAAAAGGCAAAAACTTCCTGGCGGATTTCATCACGCTCCTATGGGGAAGGAGTCTCCTTCGTTTTCGCGGTCGTTCATCCTGTCTGCCATCCGCTTGCTCGGGCTGATGAAGCTGGGCAGTTGCCATCATTTTCCGCCAGGCAGAATTGCTCTAGTGAGCAGCAAAAGATGACGGCAACAGGATTGGGGGTGGGATTACTGTTGGAAGAAACATTAACTGTAATATATTTGGGTGTAAGCCAGATAAAGCACAAATATTCTTAATTTTACAGTTTATTCTAGCAGACATAGATCATCTTGTGAGCTGTGTTTGGCCGAGTTCTTCACAGGACATCCTCTGCAAGTATCTCAAGGGGATTTATGAGTCTGTTCCTCCAGCTCAGATGATAGTTCTGTTTTTCTTGGTATTGTTTGAGAGGCTTTAATGCTTTGCAGTATGGAAATTCAGCTCTGTGGAGGAAGACCAGACCATATAATAATTGTCTGGGCTCTTTGAAAAGTTGTGTAACTGGGCATCTGCATCACATCTGAAAGTTACTGGGATCTTTCCTCCTCCTCCTTTTCCACGTCAGCGGCTTTTGTTATTAGGCCAGTGCTATTTAGAATCCGTTGGTGAAACTAACTGTGAGCAATTCTAATTTCTGTTCTCCGCTTTTCAGAACAGCTACCTGAACTACTGCTGACTGAAACCAAAAGACTTCTGACCCTGATGGAAAGCATATCCATTAAGAAGTAATCCCTAGTAGTGCCATGCATTATTTAGGAGCTTTGCTTGCATGCGTGGTCAGGTACAGACTCTTCAGCTGCTGGGAATTAAAGATTTTGCCAAATGGGAATGTCAAATACAGCTTTTCCATGGTTTGTATGATGCTTGGGATCTGACTCCTGACCTTATAGTTATATCTGCATAATTAACTGTCATGTTAATTATACTGAAGTAGTTTGATTTCTTGTCACTTACGTTGAAATTTGAAATTTTGGGTTCAGTGTGATGTTTGACAGAATGTGCATGAATTTGATGATGTATTTTATGAAAGGAAACAAATCTGAGAGCTGTAAGGGAACAAGACCCTAGAGTTCATCAGAAGGTCTTTAGCTATGGTTTTTGATTCCTATTACTTTGTAGACAGAACTGAGTTCAATTAAGTCTTGATCTCCCTGCAGCTTCACACTGCTAACGTAAGTGCCAAAGCAGGGGGCATTTATACGTGCTGTTTTGACATAGGTGGAGGTTAGTGGAGGGTATTTCTTAATATTATGGACATGTATTAAAATAGAGATAAAACTTAAACTCTTCATCTACAAAAAAGATTATGCTCTTGTGATTTAATACCATGTAATTTACCATGTTAGGAGAATCTGTTTAAAATGTGGAGAAAATAGCAGTTTGGATGTGATTAACACGAGGCTCTCAATTCTGCAAGTCTCTTGGTGAGGTAAGGTATTGCTGGGGACACCCCACTCCTACGGGCACCCATGTACTGGCACACTTCTACGCACACAGCATATAGCAGCAAATCGATATAACTGAGATATTTGCCTCCATATCATCTTTTGTGAGATACCGTCCCACAATGAGCATGAAACACACACTAAGTGGGCTGTATCGGGGGTGCTGTACAATGGAACTAAATTTGACTTGGCATTAAATCCAATGTGTCTGCTGCCTGCAAGTGCCAGGCTGCGGCTTCTGCTGCCACCTGGTGTTGATGCCCAGTTTAGACTGGGAACTCGTCCCAGTGTGGTCCCAAGGGCCCTTCTCAATGTCAAGGTGGGCCATGGCCGTCTGCTGTCGCGCAGGTTGTGTAAGTGGCCGTACTGAGCTTAGTTGAAAAGCTCACGTTTTGTGCTTGAACCTGGGAACTTTTTGAGCGTAACTAAAAAGTGCAATTAAGAACTTTGCGCCACCTTGTAAACGCTAGAGGGCAATGCTGCAATTTTTACAGTAGATATTTTCCGGTCTCTAGGATTTTAGTGCTCCCTGCCTGCCTCTGTGCAGGCTTTGGAGTGGGGTACCACTTCTGCCACTGCCTTGTCTGGGGACCCCTGCCCTGGGGACAGAGACCCCGTGCTCCTGTCCTGAAGTGATGGTCCCACATGGGAAAGGACAGCGTATGCCACGGCTGAGCTTGTGAAATAGCTGAGGAGCCCTGAGATGGGATTGCAGGCTTTTGGAATTTCAACACCAGAAGCCACAGGGGAAACTCCAGAACAAACAAAGAATGAGAATTGGTACCAAGCAGACATGTGCAGGGTTACGTATGTGATTATGGAGTTCTGCATTCAGTCCCACACACGAGCTCAGGGTGAGGGGAAGCTAAAAAGCATTGCCTTAAAATTAAACTTGCAAAAGATGTGAGAAAAACCTCTACCTTTTACTCTGCTTTGAGCAGGTAGTGTGAGATTGAATGGGACTATAAATATGTTGGAGGATACCGAAATCTGTAATGATCAGCACAATTAGAGAAATAGACCAGGAAAAAAAAAAAAGAGAAGGTAATTGGTAGGAAAAATGACTGCCTCACTTAGAAATAATAAAATGCCAAAATACAAACAGAAGACAAAGATAAGCAGCGGTGCTTCAGACAAGGATCACAGAATTAAAACAGATCCCCAAGTAAATGAGTCAATGATGTCGTGCCACCGCAGTAAAGGCTACATCATACTGGGTGGTACAAATGGAATTACTCCTGCAAGCCTTGTAAAGTAACTTTCTTTCCTGATGCAGTGCTGGTTCCTCAGACGGTGTAATGGCTGCAATTTCAGGTGCTGTTCTACAGGGAAACATGGTTAAATTGGAAAATATGCAAAGACAGCAATGAAAATACCAGAGATGTAGATATTATGCTTTGTAAGGAATGTTTAAACAATAGAGGTGCTTCTAAAGAGATGACGACTGAGAAGAAATGTAAGTTTCTGTGTAAAAGGCTGGTAGAACTAGCAGAATATAATTTTTTTTCCCCCATGTCCCTGGTGAATAAAGTAATGGGAGTTCAGGATGTATCAAGGAAGTTTTGCACTAGAAAAAGGTTATTATTTCAGTGTTACTCCTAACTATTACATTATATAGCCTTAGGTGGTCGTAGTGTTTCTACCGTTAGTGAACTTTAAGAACAGTTTTGGTAGATGTCTGCTAGACAGGACGTGAGTACAATTGGTCCTGCCTTGGGGCAGGGGAATGACCTCGTGATGTATCACCAAGTCCTGTTTTCCTGTGACTGGGAGTTGTTCAGTAACAGACTTATAAACATTACGTTGCTGACCTGGTTACTGAAATGTTTTCTGCGTAACTAACCTGCTGTCTCACAACAGGTGAATATTCAGAGACAAAACAGGAAGAGAAAGCGTGATTCAGAATCAGCCATGCTTACTGGAAATCTTTGAAGGTTAGTGGGGAGCAGTGCCAGAACTGGAAATGCTGGGAAGTTTGTTCTCCAGCAGTAGAGGAAGAAATCGGCAAAGACAGGAAACTAAAATGGGTCTGTTAGGTTTAAAAAGAAACAAAGTCTTAAAGGAAGAGGTAGTTACCTGAGGGAATGAGATAGAGCGTAGGTCTGGTGTGAGATGGCAATACCATGGGTGTTATTTTGGATGATACCTTTTTTTTCTTTTTTCAAAGTAGCTGCCTGACCACTGAATTAGGAAAATCATCTGTGAATGAAGATGGAAGGTAAATTGGTGCCTTAGTGTAGCTAATTAGTAATCATGAGAACGAGTTAGTCCTACAAGAACAGACCAGTGCTTCTTCCTGGTACTTCTCCTAGTGCAAATGCCTTTGGGAAAGGAGAGGTTTCACTGGGGTCCAGACCCTTCTGTCTGAGTGGTAGGACCAGTAATTGTACCCAAGCTATTGTGAATGCAGGTGCAAGTCTCTTGAGTCTGTCATTCTTTTATCTGAAAAATAAGCTTGCTCTTTTCTATGAAGAAAAGGATCATTTAACTATAGAGCAGGCTGTTCTTTTAATAGGGGGTATTTGGTAGGTATATTTCCTTTTGTGCAAAGGAAAAGGAGATCTTCATCACCTTTCTGTAGCTTTCTGAGAACTAGAACAAAGGTTTTGAATGGGAAGGTTTTCAAATGCATCTGCGATCTGTGCATCTGCAAAATACAAGGGAGCTGAATACATGAAAAGAAGAATGTTAATAATGCTGGGGTTTAGAGAATTCTAATGCAAATGAACCAGTAGCTGGCAGAGACTCCTCTCTTTTCATTTCTGTTTTTGACAGTTAGAAGGGTGTGACGTAAGGCTTATATTCAGAATTAATCCTATCTTACATTGAAGCTTTTTGGATTCCCGACTGGTTTCCTCTGCATTCGGGTTGTACGGATCACATCAACTGTCTTTATATGTTCCTGTTTTCAGAATTATATTTAAGTTTTCCCTTTGCATAGATTTTTTCCAAGCATTAATTCTGTCTCTTCAATGGTTGTGTTGGCGTTGGCCTTGATTTGGCTCACCTCTTGGTGAAAAGCAAGCTGGCTCCGTATGTCCTTCATCAGCAAATCAGGATCCAGGCACTTATTTTTGGAGTTCTTCCATCAAGATTTTTGGTTTATCCAAAAAAAAAAAAGGTATTATGGTAATACCAACTCACTGGTTAGAATTCTTTCTTTTGCTATCAGATAACTCATAGGGCAGCACAAACCTAAAGGTTAAGGGAACAAAGAACCTCAATTACAAGAAAAAAAAAAAAACAGGTGAAGAGTAACTTTTTCAATCCAGGGGCTGGTTGGGTTTTTTGGGGGGTCTTTTTTGTGGGTTTTGTGGGGTTTTTTAAGTGTTTAATAGAGAGTACACTTTGTAACCGTCCAAGCCAACCACTGCAAAGGAGCTCTTAATTCCAAGGACTTTAGAGCCATGTAGTAAGGAGATATCAGTAACTTCACTGACTGTGGACAACAAAGTTCTTGGACTTAGAACTGCAGTATCTTAGGGCTGCAAGGAAATTTTTCTTAATGACCAAGCTGCAAATTGGGTCCCCACTGACTTTCAGAGCAGAAATGTAAGTGCTAACTCATCATGAGTTAATGAGCTTCAGCTGCGTTGCGGTAATGAAGGTGTGTGTTTGCAGTGTGTTGTATGACTGCTTGGTACTTACTGTAGCCACCACTATGTGATAAGATTTTGTTGTGGTAACCTGGACCTAAGAGTGAGTCTTCCATCTACTTTCTCTTTGGAACAAGAACATAGTATTTCATACCTGTACTTAGGCAAGAAAAGCCTGCAGTGATAATTCTTTTGCTTCCTAACTCTTGCTAGTGACAAGAACAGGGTTTGGCTGTTTTACTTTTCACTTGTTGAACTTGTGTCTCTTGCTTTTCAAACCCATTCCCTGGCTGCATAACGGTCTCCAGACCTCAGCGTGACTGATAACACATGACAACAAAGAGGAATCGAATGTAAACGAACCACCTTACTCTGTTTCTCTGCTATTGCTCATCAGACTGTTTTCAAAGTCTGGGCAATTATGAAAGCTTGTGACCCAGCTTCCTCCATTATTACAGTAAGGTGTTTATCTTACTCGTTGGGTGGCTTCTGGCAAGCGCAGGACCCAGCACAACCAGCTCCCCCGCTATCAAGAACCAACTAGTAGCTGAAGTTGGCATTTCGGTATCTTTGAGCTGTTTGTTAGGGTGACGGGGTGCCTTCCAATGATAGCCTAGGTGGCACAAATAAGCCAGTTTCCTTGAAATACTGAGAGAGAGCTAGAATTCCATAAGGCTGGATTCTGACATCTCTCCTATATTCCTGTCACAGATGTTGGGAATGGTGTTGGCTTGGGGGCAGGCAGCAACTGCAATTGCCCATGCCTCCCCAGACAGTCAGGGTGAAGGTATTTAATAGAAAACCGAGAGGAGCTTTTCCCTTGAGTTGCCTTTAGTCTCTCCACTGGGAATTGCAGGCAAGGCTGGCTTTGTCAATGTGAAAGTTTAGCCTAGCGGAGGTTTAAGGGGTGTTTGTCTTTAGAGGGATCCTGCAGAAAACAGAATTAATTCCTCTGGACTTGGCTTGAAATTCCACACTGCAGCAGTGTGCTTGCCTATTGAACACCCTATTTTGTCTTTTCTGGGGAAACTGAAGCAGCAGAAGCTTTTAAATTTTCCATTTAATCAAGCTTCTTTCCTAAAAGGAATCAAGGTCTCCTGTGAATCAAGGTCTTTCCTAAAAAGAATCACCAGGTTTCCCGTGAATGGTAAAATGATGTAATAAGTAGACCTGGCTTTAAGTTCTTATTTGTATTAGGGTAGCAACCGGAAATCCATAAAATAGGGACTGCATGCTTCTCAGGTGTGTGTAAAGAGGCATTTCCTGTATCAGCGAGATTAGTCTTAACGAGATTGATAAAGAGGGAAGTAATTGTTTTTTATCTGTTTTTGAAGGCAGAAAACCAGACTCCACTACTCGTGGAGGGAGGGACAGGAACACCTCTCCGAACACCCCAAGCTCCATCCCAAGCCATTCTTCGTAGGTCCGTCTCGAGATAGGAGGTGAGTCCTAGGCGCCTATTTTGATCCTGCTCTTCATGTGTTAGATTGCTCTAAAATCGCTCCCTGTTACCTAAGTTTTCTTTACTGGCTGCCAGCGGCTCTCAATCCTATCCTGACAGTATCAAAGACGATCTGTATTGTCAAGTGGATTGAGTGTGGGGCTACATGCCAACATTCTTGATTGCTTATCTCAGCTGTGCCACAGATTTGTTAACCCTTGTGCAAGTCAATTAATCTAGTTCAGTCTTTAAAATTGGGATAATGACATTTACGTAATGACGGGAGGTGTTTTTACTCAGCCTGAATAATGAATGCAATGTTGTGGCATACATTTCTCTGTCTTTATGTCAGTGGCTTTGTAGTTTGTGACTATTGATAAGTAGGTTATTTGTCACATGTGCCACCGTTTTCATCAGAATTTAAACTTTTTGGCACACTTTTATTTCTTATGTTTCCTCAGGAATTCCGAGTCATCAGAGACTCTTTGAAATTAAGTTTGAGAGGTAAAAACTATGTTCTGCAACCCTGTTAGGTGTTAATAGAGACGACTTGTTAGTTGTTTCCTGTTTGGTGGAAATACCTTCTGCTGAAGGTTAAGTTTGGGTTGTAGAAGGAGACTGAACTGAGCCTCTCTGTATCAGGCACCAGCCTTTTGGGCAGTTAGTCAAACAAGCAATAGCATTTTTGTTAACTTATGCTTTTTGTTAATCTAAAGCCAGACAAGTTATATTTCACAGAACTGAGAGCCCTAGGATAAAAAAGCAGTGTGTTTTTCATGCTTATTTCTCAGGGTTGCTGCCAATGTTTCTCTTTATTTTTCCCAGTGTCTTCCCTGGGGAAGCACAACATGGGTTAGAAGGCTGAGCTACGCTCTTTTGATGGTGGCGTTAGGGAAGATGTGCTCAAAAGTGCTGTAAGACCCTTCTGTTTCTCGTGGGGCTTCAGCATGCAGAGGAGGGAAGAGGTGTGTCCAGTTGGGCTCTTCTATTCACCCAGACCTGCCAGCAGAGCTCCCAAGGTCGCTGCTGAACCTGGGCAGCTCAGAGCTGCTGCTGTAACTGTAGCTCTTTTATAAATAGGATAAGCTCAGCTGATTAGCAGTCTTAACTCCGTCAATTAAGGAGGATAAGCGTTCATCGTGTTGCAGAGTTCATGCCTCCTGCAAAATGTTGAGCAACTGTATGAAGTTACTATGCACGGGAAATAAAACCTGCCGCTTTGAAATGTTGTTTTTTTTTTTTTAACAGCCAATATATATTCTTGTGGGAAATGGTTCTAGTGGTGATTTCTCTCTTTCATCCTAATGAATTTGGAAAAATCCATCCCAAGAGCCAACTCAAATGAAAATTTACTCCTTGGTTAGATCTTGTGGTTGGTAATTGGGTATGGACAGGCATGATTAACATGGGACTGTGTCCGAGCATGGTTCCTCTCTGCTGGAATGTGTTTTTTTTCTGCAGATTTGAAGATAAACACTATGACTCTGTAAAGCTTAGTGCTATATCCATTCCTAGTGTCCTGTTGTGTTGCCTCTTTACACTTTGAGTATCTCTTTCAGCACCTGTAAGACATTTGAGCCTCCAAAATACCATTAACCGCTTAGAACTGTGTATTGTTTCCTTAATTCGTCTTAACATTGTTTGGAAGGAGGATTAAAGAAAAATTGAAACTCCAAATACTGCACTTTCTATAACGCAGTGTAACATTGCCTATGGTATTCCCCATATGCAGCAATTGCTTCCTGTTTTTTCAAGTTTGTCTCATCATTTACTGACTGTCACTTCTTTGCAACTCACCAGTTTCCTGAAAACATAAATGTCTGCATAAAGGAAGAAGGGAAAAAAAAAAAATCCCAAATTGCCACATTCTCAAGTGGTGTAACCCGGTCTCACTTTGCGGGTTTATCCTGACATACAACCCCATGAACTACACGTCTGAGTCTATGATGTCTTCGCAGTAGTGTTGGTTGAAAATGCAGTTTTGAAAGTAGAAAACCTGATTGGTTTTGGTATCTGCGAAGGATTGTTTCCTTGTTGGCATCTGTAGGGGTCTGATCCTTCCTCTGATGAAGCCTGTGACAAAGTTCCTAACGATGGCATGCACGCTGACACCAAATGCCTTTCTGGTTTGTTTCACCCTTGCTCAAAATTTGGTTTCAGACCAAGGACAGACTGGAAAATGGTTTCCTGCGTTTCAGGAGCTTCTGTTTGTACTTGAAAATAAGAACGATTCCAATATGGTAAGGTGGTATGTGTCCTCGAACAGGGATTCTGTGTTGCAGGAGTATTTAACCAATGATCTGAGGGAAGATTAAGGTAAAAGTTCGTGACGGTGATTGCGTGCTGGATGGGTGTGAGTGAAGTGCGTGCAAATGACGACAGCTGTAACAAAGCGATTAAAAGGTGGGGCATGAACTAAAGGGCAGAAAGCAAACGAAGCCAATTGAATATACAAATCTGTGCCTGGCCCTAGATTTCGTGTTGCAGGTGAGATTACGTGTGTTACACACCTGGCACCTTCTAAAATGTGCTGTAATTTCAGTGCTGTACTGGCAATTAGCCCCCTGAGAGCCGACTGCCAAAGAGGTCATAGCGTTAGGAACAGACCCAAGCCACGGCAGCGTAACACTTGGCCTTGAGAAGTCTGCAGTTGGTTTAGTTTGAGGAGGATGTAATCGTTTCTCAGTTGGACCATCGCTCAGTCAACGCTGTTACGATGGATTTGGATGTTGTTACGGTGGTGGAGAATGGATGGAGAACAGCCCTGAGGAGAAGGACTTGGTGTCGGTGGGTGAGAAGCGCAATACAACCTGGCAACGTGCACTGGTAGCCCAGAAAGCCCTCCTGTGGGACCCCCCCTGCAGTGCTGCTCCCAGCGCTGGGGCACCCACAGCAGAAGGACACGGAGCTGTTGGAGTGGGGCCAGAGGAGGCCCTGGAGATGCTGGGGGGCTGGAGCCCCTCTGCTGTGGGGACAGGCTGAGAGAGCTGGGGGGGGGTCAGCCTGGAGAAGAGAAGGCTCCGGGGAGACCTTCCAGGC
>VXBO01005458.1:148446-282938 GCA_013400135.1 Rhinoptilus africanus | reverse complement strand
TTTTTTTTTTTTTTAAGACAAACTGCACATAAAACTCCTATCTGTAGTGTCACGTATTGATATTATTTCTTAGTAAGAAAGTTAGTTAAGAATGTATGGCTATGTTTCCAGCTAGAAGTTCTTGAAATACACAAACTTAGAAGGTTATTGTTTTAAGCATGTAAACACAAAATATTAATTTTCAAATTTGAGGAACAAATTGTGCCCAAGTACTTGACTTCCAGGGTTTTGGAGCAGATTTGAACTTTGAATATGATGATATTTAGCTTCAGAAGTTCTAAGTACCTTCAGAAATAAAATACAAATGCATCTATACTGAGCTATGTTAATTCATAGCACAGGTCACAAGAAAGGAAGAGCTTTGTGCTTGGTTCCAGATCTTTCATTCGGGGGCAGAACTTTACCTCTGGCTTAACAAGTTGCTTTTAAGGGATTCTTAAAATGCATTTCTAAAGGTGAAGTCGAAAGCGAAGGCAGGAAGTTAAAGGTGGGGGGCAGAGTAGGAGCAGGCCTGGCTGTCAAAGCGGGTACCTGCAGAGTTCATAGGCTCAAAAAATAAACAATTAACAGTAGAGACACTTCTACAAATTTGTACAAATGCTGTAGGTTTTGTGGTAATGCGAGGCAGCACTAAGTAAGTGTGTGCTTTCCGATTCTTTCCCAGCAGTGAGAAACGCCCATTTTTTCCTTTGAGCCAAATTTCTAATCTAGTTGCAAGGCCCTTGTCATGTGGACAGCCTGGACAGAACCTCTGATTTTGCGATCTTTGGACCCATTGTAGATAGTGAAGAGCGTGCTGTGGTAGCAGCGTGTCTTGAACTTGGGGGAAGCGTAGCAGAACTTTCTTTTTTTTACACTGTGACCCTCTATAAAAGCACGGGCAGACTCATGGAGGAGTTTCTCATCAGCTGAAATTCTCGTCCAGTCCCTGCTTTGCTGGTAGGAAAGCTCTTGCGAGGCAGAGCGCAGACGGGTGAGGCTGAAGATGGCAGGGGGAAGCTTTATGGTGAAGGGAGGTGTAATAAAAGCCTTCATCTGAAGAGGCTAAAAGGTTAGGAAAATACTTGCTTTGCATATTTAGTTCAGAAAGTCAGCGTACTTGAACGCTTTTGGAAAATGTTCAAAGGGCTTGCTCTGACTGTACTGTTGTAGCTAATCTGTTGTGTGTCATGGTCAATATGTAAGACTTTACTTTAAAATTGTGCTGTAAAACTGGTGTTTTTTCCTTTTTCCACTTAAGCCTTTAAGAACGTCGATTTCAGTCAACCTGTGTAAAAGCCCACGTGGTCTAGGTTTTCGTATATTATTATCTTCTGCCTAAATAACTACTTTTTTTTAAACTAGAAGTGATCTTGGTAGACACTGCCCGTTGTGAGTTTGAATTAGGGTTATTGTTTATGAGATTTTATTTTTTTTTTATTAAGATTCTCTGCATTCATTCACTGTCTGTCTTCAATTTAGTGCCAAATTGTCACGAGGCATTTTGCAGAACGTCAGAAAGTGATCTCAGGCTTGCTGTACAGTATTCACAGTTGCCTGTCTGCTTTGAGCTGGCAAGTATACTTCCCTAAAAGATGTGTAATTTCCAGCACATTACTGCTCATTCTTAGCAAAGATAGTCTTGCTACAAACAACTTTGAATTCCGTTCACTCATTTTACCTTCTTTTGGTTGAATAGTGCGTGGATTGAGCACTGACTAATCAAACCAGGTAAAATCTCAACGAAAATGTATACCAATTATTAATTGGAGCTTGCGGAGAGAACTTTGGCTGTCAGGAAGGTCGGCCGTGGATAGGAAGAAGAGGAGGTGATGTGTTAGGTACCAGGGTGTTAGTTAACTGTCCCGATAGCAAGTGTAATTGTTCCCAAGTAGATTGAGATTTGCCATTCCTTTACACATACTGGTGTACACACACAATCTCTAATTAGTCAGTCCTTGCTCGTTTTTCTGTTTTAATATAAATAAGGTGAACTTTATAAAACATTTAGTAGTAATCTTATCTGACTGGATTAGTCATACCTGGACTTATAAATGGGAAAAAAAAATACTTGAAAAACAAATATCACTTCTGTGTGTTCAATGTAGGAAACTAAATGCTCATTTTCATTGTTGGAGTCTTACACGAGCGTATTTTCTTAGACATGGAACAAATAAGATGTTGCTGTTGTTCCTTAACTGTATCTTTTTAACCCGTCATCTGGTTTTGATTTTTATTAGATTTATGAGGGTTTTTTTAGCATTAAGAGTGAATCATCGGGCTGGTCTGAGCTCCATTATAATATACACAATAGAAGGCAGTGCAGTAATGATTTGTTACTGCCAAGCAATAGATTAGTTACCAGTTCCTGTGTTAATTGAATTAAGCACAGGAAAGGCATGTTTCCCGTTGTTTTTAATGGAATAATTCTAATAGCATTTACATAATGTTTCAACAGTTACGTAAGTTGGGTGAGTTTGACTCCCATTTACAGCTTTGCTGGGGGAGGTGGGAGGGAAGGAGGCAGAACGGTTCTGACTTGGTCCAGATAATCTTATCCTAGAGCTAGGAGTAATCCTGTCCTGGGTGGGATTTAAGTTTGAGGATAAATTATGCTTCAGAGAAGCTTTTATTAGATAAATAAATGAAAAAAATTAGCATCTTTTCCTACCTGTTCAAACAGCATTTTTTTCTACTTTTTGGTTCTCTCCCTGCCTTAATCTCAGCCCGGGATATCTTCTATACATCTTCCAAGAAATCAAATTAACCTAATAGGTACTCCTCAGCTCAAATGACTGAATTATTACCCCTTTCTCATCAGTAAAAGCACAGAGATTTTTCAGTCTTCAGTAATTTTCGTCAATAGTGATTTCTCATTCGTAAATTTCTGTATTACCTTGTTTTTAGTTAAGAAAAGCTCTGCTTGGGTTGCCTATTTTAGCAAAGTCCAAGTCCTGGTTTCTATCTGTTTGTGGGTGATGGAAAGAAAAGGGAACTGTTTTGAATGTAATCTGTAAAAGGCAAATGTGGGTAAGGGGTGTGTGGAAACAAACCAAAAAAACTGAGGAAACCTATCCTAGTATGTAATAAAATGACCTGGGGCCTGATACTGCAGATAAATCTCTCTATATATCTTAAAGGATTTGTATTTTATTCATTTAAGTGGAAAGATTTAAACAATAAAGTGTTTAAATGATTGGGACACTCTTACTGTAACTTGACCATGTCAAAAAACTCTGAAGGTCTTGCCTTGGTGTTGGAGACTTCATTGTGAAGGCTTCATAGACTCATAGAATCCCGGGTTGGAAGGGACTTTCCGGATCATCTGGGCCAACCTTTCTTGGCAAAAGCACGGCCTAGATGAGCTGGCCCAGCACCCTGTGCAGCTGAATCTTAAAAGTGTCCAATGATGGGAATCCACCACTCCCTGGGGAGATTATTCCAATGGCTGATTGTTCTCAGTGTGAAAAATCTTCTTTTTGTGACCAGTCTCACCCTGGAGTGACTTGTACCCATCACTGCTCGTCTTTTCCACGTGACTCTTTGTAAAAAAGGAATCTCCATCTTCTTTGTAGCCACCCTCCAAATTCACAGAACTGACTTTACAAAACTTGACCACATCTTCTTTGAGGCTGGGATGTTTCCTTTGTGCAAAGTGAAGCTGAAATGAGTACAAGAAGAGTATGTGCCTGGTTAGTAGTATTTAGGAAGTGGTTACTCAGCATGTGGAGGAGATAAACTGTGAGTGAGGCTTCGATGGTAATCACTTTCAAGGGGTAGGAACGAGAATTAAGTTTTAGATTTGAAATGTGATAGGTAATATGTGTAAAATTACATTGGCTGGTCAACCACAAGTGTAGGTTTAAGAAATGTAGCGCGCCCAGTATTGCCTCGCGCAGACTTTTCAAAGAAGTGGTTTTGGTGGTTGGGGAGCTAATTATACTCAGTTTGTCATCACACTTACTGATTTTTTTTTTTCTCTCTCTCTATATATATATCTAGGAGGACACGCTCCTTGCATGGACCATGCCCAGTGACCACGTTTGGACCAAAGGCCTGTATGCTGCAAAATCCTAAAACGATTATGTAAGTACTCGTCAAATGAACACTATTCTCTTACTCTGTGTGGAAGATGATGTTTGCTTTTCCACTCTTCACGCCCTCATCAGCGTTGTTTCCAATTTCCCTGTTGTTCAGAGATTTCCATGTGTGTTGCTTGCTTGCCAGCTTGGGGGGGCCTGCGTTGCCAAAATTGGTCTGACACTTTTTATCACATGTTGACCAATCAAAAAAGTCAGTCTGAGAGGAGAATGGACTGTATTTACTGTATTCTCAAGTAAAACCCATTACGTGTGCATTAGCTTGAGCTGTGTGTTAAAAAGTGTAATACAGGTTTGAATATCATTGGGGTTTTTTCTCCTAAGGGACGATAGGACGTAATCGGTGTTTTTCTGTATGAATTTATAGTGGCTTTGCTGGTTGGAATACTTTCTGCAGGGTAACAGACATGAAGGGAAATGAATTTGACATTACTAATTCATATGGTGTTCTTAGGCCCACTATCTACTAGTTTTTTCACAGCTCAGTATATCTGTTTTGGAAAAAAATACCCTAACCAGTTCACATAAAAATACAGCAGGGCATGTGAATGGTATTAAGTACCGAAGTTTTGTTTGGACATGCTTTGCACAATCTGCAATCCGTGGCTTGATGTCAACAATGGCAACTATAATAAACACTTTCCAACATAATTGGCAGTAAGCTCGCCATGTGTATTAGACACCCTGAGAGCAAACTAATTAGGATACGGAGCAGCTATTGGTAGCGTTTTGTTTATTCCATCAACTTGAAATACGTAAAGAGCAGTGTTTCTGAACGATAGAAGAACACAATTTTTAGTGGACAACACAAGGAAAGGAGGAGAAATTGTTCTATGTATTGTGAAACCCGAGGGAAGCCTTGTCCCTCTCTTGGAATTGTGTTTGAATTTCTCTATTTCATCTATGCCGCTTTCAGTGGATGAGTATCATGAAGGCAAGTTTGCTTTTAGACTCTAATAAATTTAATGTGAAAACAAAGGTTGGTTTCTGCTGAGCAGGCATATAAAATTTTAATTTTGTAGGTTGGGTGGTATAAAAGTGTTGCTTTTTCCACCATATATTATATACCTAATAAATGGTGTCTTGGTTGAACGAGGAATGTCGGGGTCCTACAGATTAACCAAGTTAGTGGTCCCTGTTATTACACTGTTCTTTCAGTTAAATGTAAGGTATTTAAGTATTTATTTGCCTGAATCTTTGCCTGAATAGTAGTAGTCTTCCTCAAAACAGGTTGGTGGCATCCTAACCTTTCCTGGGAAGGTGTGGTGGGGATCTTGCCGTGTAAAGTCGGTCTTAACTTCCTCATTCTTTCTGTCCCATCTATAAAGTCGGTGGCCTGAGCGTGGCAAGTGCCCTGGGAGCCGGCTGGTGGGTGTTTGCACACCTGACCAGGGACACGCTCCACCCCGGGGGCCGGGCCGGCTGGGGCCTTATAATGAGAGCATCAGGATCCCTTGAGGAGAGGCTGCAGGACACGCTCCGCACAGGCTGCTACCGGAGGAAAAGGCTGCTCGGAGGAAAAGGCTGCTCGGAGGAGCTGGGGGGTGAAGGGTGCTCTCGGGTCGCTGAAGGAAAGGACTATTTGAAGGCTGGATTGTAAATTACTATTCTTATGTGAGGTTTTGGTTGTGGCTTCTAAAAAAAAAAAAGGCAAACCCTTTTTGATTGGGTTTTTCTTCTCTACAGTCAGTAACATGGTTAAACTCTTCACTGGAGAGAATTTTTTAGCAGAAAATTTTAGGTTTTATGCACAGGGGTAAGTTAGGGAAGGACTTGGTCTCTCTTTAAGTGCCAGTGTTGGTGATTGCGTTGATAAACTTGCTTTCTGAAGACCGTTAGGTGAGATGAGCAGACGAACTGAGTGACTATTCAGTGAAAAAAAGAATCAGGTGCTTGTGGTGTTGAGGAGAGGGGAGATCAAATGCCTGCTTTTAGACTTTTTCTTGAAATGGCATCTTTTCTTATGAAATCTTGCCTCTGAAGATCTGTAATTAACATTTTATACAGGATTTTTCTGCAAAGCCTCATAACTTTTTACTGGGACTGATTGAAATACTTCACTGGAGGGAAAAAAAGATCAGAGAAAAATGTTTTCTTTTGAGGTAGCAGTTTATTAATAAGTGATAAAAGCCTCAGCCTTTTTTCCTTGGAGCTGTTGCCCTTGCCTGACTTCTGGGAAGAAACATGAAGATCTTAAAGCATGTTATGAATAATCTTTCATTTAGTAGAACTACGCTTCTATGGTGAGTACGGTTGAAATGGTCAGACTGTCTCTGGGCTGAATGAGGTCTATTAGTTGTAGCTTTATTAAGTGAAAAGCAGCGCTGCAGTCTCTAGTTCTGTGCCACCTTTAGAAGATAGTCTAATCATCTTGGAATGGGTTTGGGGGTGGTTTCTCTTTGTGTATTGTTTTTTATTTTTACTTTTTAATAGTATTGTGATTTGAGGAATTTAATTGTAGTCACCGTTTGTATTGGAAATAGCACATAAAACTTCAGCTTCAGTTCCTTTGCCACTGTTGGGCAGCAATAAACACATTAATGCAACTCTTCCTATTTTATTTATTTTATTTTGAGTTTAGCTGTTGCTTGGTTCGTCAGGTCAGAGGAAGCTTTCCAAATTCATAGTTTTCTCAGATTTGTGCTGATATTTGAGATGGAGAATGGGGTCTCCAAAGCGCCCTCATACCGTGCCAGGGGCTGGGACCAGGCTCTCTCCAGAGTTGCCTTCCAGCGTCCCTGTTCTATGATTTCTTGACTGTAAAATACGATGAGATGAACCAGATGAACCATAAGGTAACGTCGGGAGCCTGTAGGTGGTGCCAAGGGTAACCGCATATTTGTATTCTTCTGGGCTGTGTAATAATATTTAGAGAGAGACTGCGCTCTTTGTTAGTAAACGTTACTGGTATTAGACTACTTCATCAATCTGTAGTTTCTGCTGTGTTTATATGTAGGCTGTAGGCATTTTGGAAAGCAAAATGAAGAGTTATTCCGCCTCCAGCATCATCATCTGTTTTATTTTAACCCTTGAAGCGCTAAATCCAAATCTCTTTGTAAATTTGACTTGTTCAGCATTTATACTAATCTGCTTGGCTTTATGGATTATATGCGCACCATATGGAAAAGGGTGGGATGCTTGTTGTATGCAGATTACAAGGGTGAAATTTATATAGCTTAGAAATAGATATAAAAGAAGGAGGAAAATACAGCTGGGTATTCCCAAGTCGACTAAATGTATTAAAGCAACATGAGGGTCCTGCTACTGAGCACTCTTGAAAGCTGCAAAATTATTTGGGTACATATGTTTAGTTCTTGAGGTTCTCAAGTCTTCCTGACAATAGGCAGAGAGTAGTCTTAAAATGCTTTTTAAAGCTGGTGGTTTTTTTAATTTAAAGTACTAGTCATGCTACTTTAAGCAGATAAACTTGTTTGGGGGTCAAAACTAAAATAAAGTTAGTATACAGATTACAGTTTTAAAGAAATTTTGCAGACAAGCATGTGCTTATGTATCTGTAGTGCTTGCCTGGAGTAGAAGTGTACAGGCACCTCTTCCTCTTTAAGCTCTTTATTTATGAAGCTTTAATAAGAGTTGCAAGTGCAGCCTTCCCAGAATAGAGTTGATGCACTGTAGTTTTTTTATAGTTGTTAGGATTATCTTGAGGATTTAGTACAGACAACCATGTGAATCTTAATTATTTGCCCTTCCTTTGTGATAGTGTTGTTCAGTATTAGTAGAAAAACTCTGGAAGTCTGTACCTGCAGGCTTCAAACTGCTGAGAAAATGGTGTGTATGGGTGGCAGTGAAAATGTGCTGAAGGAAACGCTGTTAAAAGAAAAATAGAATATTTGGGTTGGGATTATTGCACTATTTTTAAAATTTATATTGACAAGCTGTTTGACTTGCAGTATTGGATTGGAAAAAAATTTATACTGTAGCTTTTTCTGGTTCTCTAATTGGATATTTCTCCTTATTTTGAGTCAGAATAACAGGAGAGAGCGCTAAGAGAAGAGAGAGGAAGGCAGTAGGGCTGGGAGCATTGGGATGTCGGTTGATCCACGTGCTTTTGTCGGGGATCTGTTCAGTCCCTGCTTGCACATGTCGTTAGCGTGGCAGCAGCTACAAGAGCGGATGCCTTAATACTCTGTTACTGCCTTAATAAGTAAAGCGTTGATTGGGTTCATGGGGGAAAAGCGTCACTACAAGGCGAACTATTGCATCCTTCTTTCTGTTCTTCTAGGACCGTGTGCAGTTATACTGAAGGAGTTGTGCTTAACAGGCCGGAATGTTGTCGGCACAAAATGTAGTTGCCTTGTCATTTATTTTTTTTCCCCTCCTCTCTAGGCACATTCAGGACCCAGCAAGCCAGCGGTTGACATGGAACAAACCTCCCAAGAGCGTCCTTGTTATTAAAAAGATCCGTGATGCCAGTCTGCTGCAGCCCTTTAAAGAGCTTTGTGTGTATCTTACTGAGGTAATGAGACGTAAATTCCATTTTTTTGCTATAAATAAAAACATCTAAGCTGTTCTCAGTTACTGATTCAGTTGAATGTGGAATGTGCAGAATTGTGTAGTGCAAACAAATTCTTAAATCCATTGCCACTAGAAGTAGTAAAATTTGTTTCAGAGCTTAAGATCAATACTTAGGTACTTCAAGTACAGAGTTTTTTTTAAAAAATGTAAAGTAAAAACTTGCCTTCCTTCTGTTTGCAGTCTAAATTACAGGGAATGGGATATAAAGAGCTTAATCCTTTAAGCCTTGAACAAACATACCAATGTTACTGTATCATGTAATCTGTATTCCGAAGTTTGGTTTAATTAATTAGACGGTGTGTGTGCATGCTGCAAAATCCTCATTAGAGTTAGACCACACAATAAAAATAAACCCAACAACCAACAGGTGTGGACTGTTTCTGTAAAGTGGTATTTATATGTTTTAAACTAATGCAAATTATGAGGAGAGTCAATTATGTCGTCATTTTAAGAGGTTAACAAGCTTATCTTTCCTCTCTTAAGGAGAACAATATGATAGTGTACGTAGAAAAAAAAGTATTGGAAGACCCGGCTATAGCTAACGATGATAACTTTGGACCAGTGAAGAAGAAATTTTGCACCTTCAGAGAAGGTATGGTGGTGATTTCTTGGAAGCTGAAGTCTCTCGCGTATTTGTCGTGGGATTTCCTTAGTCGTTGGGTCAAGTTTGTTAAACTAATACGTCTTTGGCAGACAGCTGTTGTCACGCCTTAGTTGTGGGATTTTTATATTTGTGCGTAAATGTTGGCAGGTTGCGCTTAGCTTATGATAGGAAATTAAGACTGTTGATGAAACTTAATGCGAAGCTTGTATTTCGATGTTGCTTCTAGATTATGATGATATCTCCAATCAGATAGACTTTATCATATGCTTGGGAGGAGATGGGACCTTACTTTACGCTTCTTCGCTTTTCCAGGTTGGTCTCTGTGGGAAATAGACTTAATAATAACTTTCCTTTTTGAAGTATTTGAAGGTTGTTTGTTTTTCCTTTGTTATTGAGTTTGACATTTGTCCTTTGCTGTTCATGCTGGTTTTTTTTATTGAGCCTGTTTTTCCCTGTACCTTCTGAAAATAATGTCTGTCATGTGTTGTTTTTATTGTGCACAGTTGAAGTTACATCAATAGTCAAAATATTTACAGGCAATTAGTTGAAGTATGAATTGCTTTTATTCAGTAGCTTTTAAATTCTTTTCTTTATTGATAGGGTAGTGTACCTCCAGTTATGGCTTTTCATCTGGGATCCCTTGGATTTCTTACTCCATTTAATTTTGAGAATTTTCAGTCCCAAGTCACTCAGGTTATAGAAGGTAAATTTAAGGGGACAAGGTGTGGTGTTTCTGTTTGTTACATTTTCTGTAGCTTACTCCAAGACCAGTACATTTTCTTAACCAACTCATTCAGGTTGGCCCATGAGATTAAACCCCAAGAAACATATACTGAACTAACAAAAGCATTGCCTTGCGCTGACCCATTCGCTGCTGGTTTCTGTGCTGCTCTGCGGGGGAAAATGGCTGAGCAATAACTGTCCTGTGCGGCGCACACAAGTAAAAGGTGGTGCGGGACTGAGGTAAATGCCAGCTAAATGCAGAGCTGGCGCACACCCTGCCGCCTGCGGTGTTCCGCTTCCCTGAGCGGCGCAGGGAGACGCACCGAGAAGTCAGGCAAATAACAGAAGTGAGGAAAGAAATACCTTGTTTCTTCAGTGTGAGGTTATTTGAGTTGCATCTAAAGTAGATTCCCAAAAAGATGTTTAAAATGATCACGTTGATTAATGTTGTCTTTTAATAGGTGTTTCTAATGCGCTAATTTTCTTTAAGCTTAGCTTTTGTCTTAGTGAAGATCCCCTGAGCCTAACAGAGTTTTCCAGTCTTCAGCCTGTCCATATAAAACTGAAATTTTCTTTTTACATGATGAGTAAGGGGAGGAAGGACTGGCTTCAAATTTGACTTTATTTTTGCTCATTACTACTAAAAATTAGTTTTGAGCTTTAACCCAGTGTAGACAATTATCTTGTGAATGCAATTGGGAGCGTGGAAAGCGGGGGCAATAGGCTGATGGCATTTCATGCGGTTTGCTAGTCATGAGAGGGCTTTATTTACTATATTAGCTTATCATTGTGGTGTACTTTCTCCTGTATTTCACTTCTAGGCAACGCAGCGCTTGTTCTACGAAGCAGACTGAAAGTGAAAGTAGTAAAAGAATACAGAGAGAAAATGACAGTACAAAATGGTATAGAAGAAAATGGAGTAGTGTCTACAAATCTAGAGAAAGAAGTGGGCAAGCAAATTATGCAATATCAGGTCAGAGGCGAAAATAATCAAAAGAACTAAAATGCTTTTTGTAAATTGCTTTGTACTTGTTTTATTAGAACTTTCCCCTTTCCATTCGTTTACTTACGTTAGCCCAGTAGTGTGGGACTGGTCCGTATTGCTCTAATTCCTGCTGCGTGCACTAAATAAGGAGGCAGTGGCACACATCATTACTTTCTGCAATCATAAGTGCTAATATTGTACTTTCCTGTAGTAATCTTTTCCTTCTATTTTGAAAACGAAGTAGTGGTTCTAAAATGGGGTTCCCCAAAGATTTTTATAAGTGGAAAAGAAAAACCCTGCACGCTGTTAGTAACCAGCTTCTGGAAATAATTCCTAACATCTAAAAACTTCAGCTGGCACTTGGTAAGGCAGAAGCGTAAAGAGAGTCTAATTTGGCAGGGGCTAAATCAGCAGGAATTTCTCAGAGATCTCAAAAGCGTCTTTGTGCTTGTCGCTTGTTACATTGCCGAGTCAGCAGGAGCGGGGATGGTGTAATATTTGATGTCGTGGCAGGTCCTAAATGAAGTTGTGGTGGATCGTGGTCCTTCTTCTTACCTGTCCAACGTAGATGTCTTTCTAGATGGGCACCTGATAACAACAGTGCAAGGAGATGGTGAGTCTGCTTCCCATGTTCAGTTGCCTCTCAGGTCATGTGTAGGCTGTTGCTGTGGTACTGGAGGATTTTCTCACGTAGAAACGAAATCTCAAGCTTCAGTTGGCTGGTGACAGAAAACACTGGTGTGCAAAGAATGGGTGTGTTTATTCACTGGTAACTAACGCGTCCCACAACGAAGCGTTGAAGTGTTGTAAGCTTTGGTTGTGGACTTGTGAAGGCACATGAAGGTGGTTCTTTTGGGTGTGGTGTGTTAGGGCTAAGGGCAAGAAATAGCTCAGAAAAAATCAGCTTGTATACCTGGAATTTGCTGAATGCCTGAGATCTCAACTCAGGAAATCCAGAAGTTCATCTTTAAAGCTCTTACCCTTAAAAAAAGGAATGTCACTGTTCCAGAGTTGTGTAACTGGGATCTGGAAGTTTATGCAACTGACATGAAGCCATAGAACAAACGTGCTGTGCCAGGATTAGAAGAGAGTTTCTGGCTTTTGGTGTGCCAGACTGCAATTCTCCTGTGAAATACAAGTTGATCCATTCTCTGCTTCATTGTCATAACAGTGCTGTTTCGTCCTCCTCTTCCAAAACACCGCGTTGCTTGTGATGCTAATGCAGGTGAAATTTCTGCTCCTTTCCCAGGAGTCATTGTCTCCACGCCGACCGGCAGCACTGCGTACGCAGCTGCAGCAGGAGCTTCTATGATTCATCCCAATGTTCCTGCAATAATGATCACCCCCATCTGCCCTCACTCGTTGTCTTTCAGACCTATTGTTGTTCCTGCTGGAGTGGAACTCAAGGTTAGTTTCTGTCGCCTTATTTCTCTTTCGAAGTTTTTAACTTAGAAATGACTTTGTAATAACCGTGGAACCTGACCAGGCAGAAGTGAGGAAATGCTGCGTGTCTCCTGCGTTCCTTCGTTTGTAGGAGGAACCAGATCAAGTCTGGATGAAGAGCGTATCTTTGTTTAAAATAATATAGCCGCTAACGGACCACTTTACGCTGCTTCCCACTGGATTGTAGTTGTGTAACGTTCTGTAAAAAGGGAATACATACATTTGCATTCTACTGATAGCAGGAATTACGTAAAATTCTAAAATGCATATAAATCAGTGGTCTTTAAGGGAATGAAAAATTCTACTTTCATGGCTAAAACAACAAATATTGCAAATTTTGACTATATTGGTAGTTAACTGCAATTCACTAATTACTTTTTGTTAATGCTGTCTTGCAGAAAAAAAGGTGTGTAAGCACCTGAATATAAACCGGACTTAGTTAATGTGTATTTTCAACAAATACCCATGTGTAAGGAAGAATCCCTTCCTGCTTCTTCTGTCTGTTACAAGCCTCCAGCCTACTTGAGCTGGCAGGGAGCTAGGAGGTTCAGCAGGAGGTTCAGAAGGGCGCTGCGCTCTTGTTACAGACAGAGGATGCATTTCGGTGCACCTGTCAGGCTGCAAAGAGTCAATTCTCTACTCGGAGGAGGTGTTTGTCCTTGCTCTTGAAAACTAGGTTTTGGTCCTGAAGTTTAGTTCTTTTCTCTTTTTCAGATTATGCTCTCCCCAGATGCCAGGAATACAGCGTGGGTTTCATTTGATGGAAGGAAGAGGCAGGAAATATGCCATGGAGACAGGTCAAGCCTCTTTTTGACTGTAGCATTTCTCTTTTAAGTACAGAAAATATTAATTCATGCACTTCTGTCACTCTCTAATACCTGTCAAAAGGGTTGCTGGCAGGGAAGAAACAAGCTTTTATAAACCCTAACTCCTCTTACAACACAAACTGTGCTAAAAGTATTTAATTTCTAACTTGATCTTCCTATGAAAGCAAGTGAAATATTAAGACAAATGCTAAGCCAGGTAAACCTTGCAGGCTTGGCAAGGGAGATGGACGTATCTCTAGAAAAAGCTGTAAATCTAGTTGGAGAAGCTGTAAATCAAGAGGAGCCACATGTAAGCGGCGCCTCTGAATAATGCCATTAATTCTGCGTTAACTTCATGAAGGGTTGAGGTCACTTGCGGCGCTGTTGCCTTGAGTGAGCAGAGCACAGTGGGTGAAGTTTTAATGTGCAAACTGTGGTGGCTTATCCTAACGAGAGGTGACTGAAGGCACCTGTGTGACGGGTAGACTTGCTATTCAGGGTGACTTCTTTTTTCCCTTGGTCCGAGTTGTGGGGAAGGAAAATATATATCTGTCATGACACTCCGTCTTGAACTGTGTGTATTTCCCCGAGGCTGAAAGAGCTGCAGAGTAGCAAGGATTGAACCAGGAGACCTGCCCCTTTGGTAGATGCCAGACTTCCTAGTGCTGTTGCTTACAGTTAAAACTTGAAACTCAAAGGCCCAGGGGTTGACTTTTCCTTTGTCCCTGGGCTGTTGATGTGAAGACCAGCAGGACCTGCAGGATGTCCTGGAGGGGTTCAGTGTTCTCTCTGCTGTCTGCACTCTCTCTGTTAACAGTGTTAAGCGCTGTGCTCGCTCTGTTGAGACAAGCCCCCAGGTTTGGTTAGTGCTTGGTTACGGAAACTCGCTGTTTTACCAAACATAGCACTATGGCAGCTAGTGAAGAGAGGTTTATTTTTGTAAAAAACCTGCTACTCATTGCCCTTGACTGACCGGGATATTCCTGTGTTGTTGCAGTATTAGCATCACTACCTCTTGCTATCCCCTTCCTTCGATCTGTTTCCGAGATCCTGTGAGCGACTGGTTTGAAAGCTTGGCCGAGTGTTTACACTGGAATGTTCGGAAGAAGCAAAATAACTTTGCTGTTGAAGAAGAAGAATTTTGAGTGTCTACATCTAACAAGACTCGCGGGAATGGAACGTGGCAGTATCCCTTCTATGCGCCTGGGGTTTTAAGTTTTTGGCTAACAAGTGTGGTCACCGTCTCAGACACAGATAGTGATTATATCTGTCTGATCTGCTGAGGGCTGGAAATTATTGTGCTACTTCCTGTCCACCAAGAGTAGGAATGGAAGAAATTAGGCTCTGATTGTTGTAATCCAATTTGAATTTCCTGTAAATGAGCAATCTGAAAATGGGTTATTTCTGATTGGTATCGACAACCGCCTCTGTAGATTTGATTGTAACCTATAACTTACCAGTAATGTGGCAGGCTGAATGTAGATACCCAATAGAAAAGTGGCATTGCAATAGCCTGTTTAAATTGGTATATTTATAATTCCATTTAAGACTGCTATGCATATAAAGGCTCTGAGAAATTGTCTTTAAAAACAAAGCTCCTCTTTGTTAGCTTCAGTATGTCTTGCTCAGAACAGCTCCCCAGCAAGACAGCGCTTAAAATACTTTCTCCTTACTTGTGAGTGTGGCACACCGTGAAGAATGTTTTTTATTAAGAGATGGAACTAGTTTAAAAAAGGGGTTATTTTTCTTATATATTTGTATATATCTTATGCCCATTTGAACAGTGTTTGACCCTTGGCTGTCACCACTGCGTAAATACCCACAAATGGCACGAGGAGCGCTGGCCGGGGCCGAGGTGGTTGTTACAGGCATCTCCGTTTCCGTAGCTCTGCAGTTCCTGTTGGTGGGAATCATCAGTGCGTTGGGGTTTCGTATTTTTTCTTGATTCTCTGGAATAAATGGTAGGGTTAGAGACTGTAAAGTTAAAAAAAAAATGCTCCAAGTCTTCAAGAAGAACCTGGACTTCGATGAGTACTCTTTTGTCTAGTTCCACTATTGTCCTGAAGCAAGAGAATCCCCTGCCTGGGGCCCTGCCGGCCCTCGACTTCCCCAGGAACCTTCCAGCTCTTGGTGCTGAGCGCTGCGGGAGGGATACTGCGCTGGCGGGCTGCTGACCCAGAGACTCATTCCCAGCAGAGCAGCAACGGTGCCTTCAGCACACTCAAGATATTCTAAGTCTTGTATTTACGTTTTTTTAAGATGCTTTCAGATGTTTCTAACTTCTCTGTGTACATATTTTATTGTATGTGCTTTTACGAAAGGAAAACAAAAACCCACAAAAAAAACCTAGTTGGGAAAAAAGGGTTTGTACTGTACTTAAACCGAAAAATATCAAACCCAAGTATAATGTTTACATTTATGTTCTCTGTGGTGCAGTCTCATCGTCATACTATCCAAACTTCAGCATTTTCAGAGTCTTGCTGCATTGGTCATTAAAGGAATGGACGTTATCTTTTGATTTTAAAGCCTGTGGCATAATGCTGTGGAGGAATTATTTTGCTGATGGAGGTGGGATTTCTTTGGGAGTGGAGTGAGAAGCTCTGTTGAACTCTTCCTGATTGTCTGATGTTGTTTATGTGGTCCAAAGTGTGAAAGTGAAATGTATAAATTTCTGAACTCTGCCTGTCCGGCTGTCCTCTGGTGGGTTCAGTAACGTCTCTTCCATTTTGGATGCTGCCCTAGTCTGTCTGGTTTTATTAAATCCAGGTGAGAGCACTTTTCCGTAAGAGAGAGACAAACTCTTGGTAATGATACAAACCACAATGAAAATGTGTTAATATAAATTAATACTCAGTTTGTAAATTTTGTAAGATAGAATAGTGGTTTGATTTGGTCTAAATAGCCAAATTTTTGTGATATCTTGGAGAATATCCAGGTAACTTTTGGGATTTACCTTTCACTTGAATCTGCGGTAATTGTTTTATCACTGTTTTGAAGCTGCTTACGGGTTTCCTAGGTGGGGTATTCAGTTATTTAATAACTGTTTACTTTTTGAGCTATAGAAGTGTCCGACTTTTTTGCTTTGAAACTATTTTATTTAAACATGCAATAATTAAGAAAAGGAACAGGGTATAGTGGCTACAGAAATGTATTGTTAAGTGGAGAACAAGCAGAATACGAGGCGCGCTAGGAAGTGGAAATCATTTTGCGGAGGTGAGGTGAAATGATTAATGAGCCTTATCTAGTATTTTTTTAAAGATAAAACTATATTCAGCACTTTTTATTTATGCTTTTTATAATAGTGAACCTATTACTGACTAAATTGATGAACTTTAATTTTCAGAGTGCGTAGTTCCTGACATCTGTAATCAAAACTTACCATACTACTTTCTCTAGATTAGATCTAGATTAGGAGCTGTCTTTATTGCACGCTGCGATTGCGTTACTGGCTCTGAGGCTTGTGCGGTTTTTGCGTGTCCAACTGTCCCCGCCGGGTGCCAGCCTCGCATGGATTCGCCGCACAGCCGAGGCGAGCGCGGCCGCGGCTGACTGCGGGAGCCTCACGTGAGGATTCACTCTGTGCTTTTTCTTCAGCAAGCCGCATTGGTTAGAATTGCACCAGCTGCTTTATACCGAAACGCAACCCAAACTCTGTTAATACGTTACAAATTTATCGAATTGTACAAAGTCCCTGTTTAAGGCCTTTACTCCGCAAACCGGCAAAGCCGACTGGTGGGGCTCAAACAGCACCGGGGTTTTGCGGAGTTAACCGCTTAACGTGCGGTAGCTTCTGCTCAAAGCCCGGCCGAGCCAGAGGAGAGCGGTAACGCAGACCGGCTGTACTGGCAGTGAAAGCTCCTTTTGCTGCCGTAGCTTACTCAAACTTGTTTAAACTGTGCAAGTAACAGAGGGGTTTGCTGATTAAGAGCAGCATTTCTAATATAAGGGTTTGTAAAAGTCACTCTACCTACAAATCCTTTCCAGTCTACGAAGGGCCAAAGCAGAAGCTTGGAAATTAATTTGTTTTTTTTTTTTTTTTAAAGTTATCTCTAGTAGAGAGTTTAAGAAGTTGTTAACAACTGATGTGTGGAATGAAGCAGTGTACTGAATTTTTAAAAGAGGAAAAATCATGTTACATACTGTTAATGCTTTGAAAACTTGTTTTAAATATTGTTGAAAACAAATATTTTTCAATCCTTTCAATAAAATCTTTTTGTAAAGTTGGATTTTGACTGCTGAGAATATAAAATTAGGCATACACAATTACTTCCTTGGAAGGCAAATGTCCGGTGCGGGGCTTTGGTTTGTTGTTTCCTGGGGCGGCAGCATCTGTTTTCTAGAAATACACCTAAACCTTTTTGGAATTTGTGTGTCTGATGCCAGTCATTGCTCGAGAGTTTCAAAATAAAAGCTGGATTTGCTGCGCAAGTTGAAACCCATCTTCTGTCCAACTAGCTGGGCTCCATTAACTGCTTTTTTGAGGGCCCAAGAGCAGAAAAATGAGGAAGGCAATAGATAAGGGCAATAATCTGAGATAATCTCAGATAATTTGTATACCTAGTAAATTTGAAATTGAAAAAAGTAGCTTAAATGCCCATTCTATCCTTGCTTTTGCACATTGTGACCAAGTTCTAAACGCCTCTTCCATGAAACTTGTGGCTCATTATTATGATTAAGTCTTTTTATGATTTCATAATTAATCTGTAACCTGTTCCAACAGTTCATGCATGTCAAGTGGTTGATAAATGTGAGGCAATCCCCTGTGCAGGTAATACAGCTGCTTTCAATGGAGTTCATTTGCTTTACAAGGTACCTTAGAGTTTTTCATCTCCTCCTGCCTGGCTAGTGACAAACTTCCTGGCCGTGGCCAAAAGAATAACCTGGCACTTCTGTGCCAGCGGCACCCTATTGCCCGTGCGTAAAGCTGGGAAATGGCACTGCCAAGGACTGGACCCTCGTTTCACAGGTGATTCTTTTGAGATAGTTTATATCTGGAATAAGAACATTTTTCTGTGAAAATATGAAGGTTAATTCCCCAAGGCATAATCCATTTCTGCTTTTGGGGGGATGTGTTTGAATGTAATTATACTTTTTTTCTTTCTAATGACGTCATTGTTTCTGCCATCTCCCTGCTCTGAAGGTGAAAGCAGCACAGCACAAGCCGACTCTCTTCGGGGAGTTTTGATCAAGTACAGGCCTACAGCAAGCCCAGCGTCTTCCCTCCCTGGTCCTGCTGTGCCTGGTGGTTGTTTTCGAAAAGAACTGAATACACTTAATTGTGTGCCTCCATTTCAGCAGCAATTCACAGTCACATTTTGAGTCGTGGAATGAAGTCACAGCCATCAGCTGGGACTCTCGTGCTTTCTCTTGATGTGGTCAGCTGCCCGCAGCCTGGCCGTAGACCTTTAACTCTTCACGCCTCCATTGTGCTCTCTAAAATAGATTTCTTTCAGGTTTGGAATATTTTTTTTTACACAAGTTTTGAGAGCATCCTTGATTTCCCTAATAAGCTGCAATAAACTATTTTAACTGGTTTTTGCAGTGTACAGGGACCTGCCAGTTAAAGATGCAGCTGCAGAGGAATGTGACAGCGACACTGACAGCACGTGTGAAACCCAGTTCAGCCTCTTCCCTGCTCGGTTCGTAAATGGGCTTCCCATTGAACTCATGCTGCTGGTAGGAGAAATAATTATCCATGTGCAGACTGTGCTTATACTTTATTAAAAAACAAACGGGCAGTAGGTAAAGGTTCCAATCAATAAAATAGCAAACTTTTAAATTACAATAACTTACAAAGAAAGGAAGATCAGTCACCCTTGTGTATGAAATGGCACCTCGGTTAGATGGACCGTAGGAAGGCAGGAGATTACATTGCGTAGTTTTCATGGGTGGCTGGGTTTGAAAAAATAAAAAAGAATTGAAATGTTCTGAAGTCAGAGGAGGAAAGAGAGCCCTTCTGTTGGGGTTAAGCCACTGCGCAGCCGTAGCAGAGATGAGGGACCACAGCTGCCGTCAAAACAGCTTCAGGGCTTGGTGTGAGCAGAGAAATGATGGTAGAGCAAGCCACCTCTAGACTCGGTAGTAAAAGATGAGTGTGCAAATTATTTTTGTTATGTTTGTGTATATCCAGGAAAACAGCCTTTATGTTAACAACACTGTCTGCTCACATGCATGTTGTGAACCTCCTGCGGTTATAAAGCGACATCAGGCAAACAAGGAGTGAAAGATGCATTGTCCTGTCAGCAAAAGTCACTCAATTGAGAGGATTACTGTTAATTTCCCGAGCGTGCTTTGCTTTTTAAACTAAGTTACCAGCTGCACTGCTACAGTCCCTAGCACAATACCAACCAAGAAACAAACATTTTTCTGAGCAACTTCCTCTACCTCTGTGACCCATTATCTTACATCTTGAATGTGGTACTTGATCAGAACTTCCCCAGCGGTGATTTCACTCTGTAAGAGCTGCAGATAGAACACAAGGGGGATGCTCAGGAGTCGATCCTTCCATAGGAAGAAAACACTGTGGGAAGAAAGGAAGCTCAGTCAACACCGATGCCGAGCAGCAGTTAGGTCCTTCCTGTAAAAGGAGGTTTGGGTAGTTTGAGATTAGTGGCTCTCTAGGTCCCTTTATTCTGTCTCTCTTAGTTATTATAAGACAGTTTGGCAGCATGATGAAGAAGAAAAATTACCCGTATCTGGTATAGAGGAGATTTTTCCGCACAGGTTTGTTTTGCTGGGTAGCAGCAACTCTTGCATAGGTTGGAAGCAGCTTTGACTAATGTGGGTTTTCTTCAGGAAGAGATCCCTTGTGTTCCACCCCACCTTCTGAGCTTTGGCAGGCCAGGAAATTCTGAGGCTGTCATGAGGGATCTGCCTTTTAGTGTGACTAGCCCTAACTATTTTCCTGGCTCGTCAAGCTCTTTACTTAATTGTGACTAATGATACAATAGGCTACAACCTTCATAGTTTAATTAACCTTTTAAAGTACTTACTTCTTTCTCTCAGCCCTTGCCCAAAGCTGCGGTAGACATGAATCAGTGCCCAAAACAAAACAGATTTTATTGCAACAGAAATGCAAGAGCCAGTAATGAAAGCAGCTTCCAGAGTGTAAGAATTCCCTTTGCCCCACTCCCTTATCACCTGCAGGAAAATGGAGACATACAACAATCAACACCTAGTGCCACAAAACGCTGAAGCCATAAAATGCAATCAGTCACGAAGTTTCTGTAAGAAGTCACTAGATAAAAACTGGAGGGAAAAAACCTTGGTCTTTTAAACTCTTACTTTCCTGATTACATCATTCCCTGGCTGCGCAGGGACTGTAGCTAAATGCATTCCACCTTCTGATCTCTGCATTGTTAAAGTTGCATGAAAAGAGTATTGTGTCCAGATTGAGAAAAACAATTAAGCTGAAGATAAGGAAACCAGATTTCATCTTACATCTCAGTCGCTTTCCGCTGTAAAACGTAGAATGAAGTTCTGTTCCCTGGCTGTCGTTTTACTGTTATTGTCACACACGATCCCATGAAGCCTGATTACTGTGCTTATGGCACCAGTAATTGCCCAGCCTGTGCTTTTCTGAGGAGGGTGACACACCAAAAATGGCACCTTTTAATTAAAAGCAACAATATTAATATCCTGCAGCTATCTACTGGATTGAAAAAGGATCACAGCTCCCATGAACAAAGTATGATCAGGCATGTTAATACTAAGATGAGAGACTTCTGCAAAAGTCTGGTACTGAAGGAAAGACACTGAGATGTAGCAGTTCTCTCTTCCCCCTTCCTGCAGGTCAGAGTCCCTGCCCCAGCAGGCCTAGTGGTCATCAGGATGAGATTTAAAAAGCACAGTTCGGACTACTGTGATTTGTTAACAAACCCACTGGTGTCTGTCCCAAATCAAGGCAGGTTATGGGTGTCCTGGCCAATTTCAGTGCAGTTATTTGTTTGTCTGTTAAGTTCTATCAGTTTCCTGTTGACATGGCAGAGGGTTGTTAAGCAGCTGCTAGACAGAGTCAATCTGGCAGCTTTTTCAGAGATGAAGTAATTAATGGTAAGTGCAATTTACTTCTTTTCTTCTTTTTTTTTTTTTTTTTTTTTTAAGCCCTTCAGGTGGTCAGAGACAAGATGCTAAAAAACTGGGTTGGAGAAGTGACTATTACAGGTCTCTCCAGCCCAGAGGAGCATATCCATGCCCTCATTTGGTGGTCATTGTTGCGTGTCCATTGTTACTGTGCACAAATGGAAGGAGGCCTGGCCATTTTCGAACTGTTGTTCGTTACTCTTATGTCGGAAGCTCCCGCCTGTACTTTTCTTCCTAACTGCAATACAAGTATAGCCACCAGAAAGAGTGTGTGGTCCTTCTGTGCTTTGCCAGATCAAACAGGCTTGTCAGTAATTGGAAGAGCCTGATTTGATGCCATCCTTTAATAAATGGAACCCCAAGGACTTGGATGACTGCAGCCAGTGGACTGTTATCGGTGAAGTATGAGAAACACTGGCTGCTATCAGCATTCCAGCCCTTCCCATGATGAACTATCTGCTTTGCCCTTGCCCTTCTTCTTCCTTACCTCCTTTCACACACGTGTTGTGGGAGGTGCTGGTGCCCCAGTGATAAGTGCTTTATCACTATTATGGTGCCAAAAAAATGCCTAACACTGGAGTCTGTTGGGCTTGCAGTGTCTCTTGTTTTGGCTACAGGAGGATCGACAGCTGGGGCAGCTGCCTAAGAAATTCTTTAAAATATAATTACTTGAGACCCTGCAGATGGTTAAATGTTCTGGCACCACTTGAGATTTCTTGTGAAGGAGGGGAGGCATTTTTGAGGAGCTGTGTACCTTGTACTGGGAGATTTTATTGCATCTTTCCCTAATTGTTCTGGACACTTTGCCAGCTGCAGAGACTTCCAGGGCCTCTCCCTCTAACTAAGGAGTTCAAGAGCGATTTGACATAGTTCCTTTCTTGAAAAGTTGACCTTCAAGAGGTAGGAAATGCCTGCTGCTCTCATTGATTCTAACGGGAGCTGCCACAAAGGGGTACATGCAGGAATGAGGCACCATGGTTTGGGCCTAGGCGGCCTCCAGCCTTGCTCCCCATTATTGAACAAGTGTGATGAATTACCGTGTAAAGCAGGTAGATGAGATAAACTACTTCCGGTACGTTCTGACTCAGAAAAATCCACACTAGAGGTTTCAGTTCTTTTAAAATCTGTAAAATAAGATGAGGTATATACAGCTTTATAACTTGTTGCTACGTACTCTATAAAGGCTATATAGAGTTGATTTCTCAATAGCATTGCAAGCATTGGTCTAGCTGAGTTCTCAGTTGTAGCTTTGCTCTCCACTTGCCTTCTCTACCTGTGTATTTTTAGCAGGAAATACGGTAAAATGTGGGAGAAGCAAGAGGACTTAACTGTGAGAAAAACTTTGTTTCACAATTAACCTTGGGACTTGGGAAAGAAGAAATGATGGAGTGCTTTCCAGCAGGTAGCAACTTTCCCCAGTCCTGAACTGGAAGGGCAGGTCTGAGCCAATGAAAGAAAAACAGCTGAGTCACTGGGACTGAAAGCAGTGACTGCGCCAATGCTATGATAAGGTTTGATGCATCTGATCAACCACAAATTCCCCTGCAAAATCAATGCTGATCCTTCTGCAGTGGTCAATACGTGAACCTCTACAAAAGCATTATGGGAACTGTCCCTCCCCTAAAGGACTTGGCCAGTTCTCTGCCACCTCTACTATTGTGTCTGTTTTCTGTGGTACTGCATAGAGCTCCTCTTAGGATAAGCTCAAAAGGGAAAAGAAAGCAAAGGCTGAGAAACAAGAGGAGAGGGAAAGAGAGAATTAGTAATTAATGGGAGAAAAGAGAGAAAATAACAGAGATAGGAAAAATAAATGCACTACAGTAAATGGGAGAGCATGTATATAAATAGAAGAAAAATAATGAATAATCCCCCTGTGAAATGGCATGTACATCAACACAGAAATAAGGGAGCGTGAGGTTTAGCTGTGCTTTCAGGTCCTGCAGTTAACAGAAAGGACTGTGTCTGAGGCGTTTCCAAGTTTTCCCTTCTGTAATGCTTGTACTTTCTGATGGATTATGTATGTCTCCATACCTCTCTTACATAACACCCACATAGCAGAGGGCACCAAACAAGACAGTGATACACATTCCTCTACTGCTGCATCACCTGCAAGAAGGTGATTGTGAAAAACTTGTCTGAACAGGGTGAGGAACAGGAGTTCCTATTGTCACCCCTCTGTCAAACTGTCTACATGCTCTACCCTAAGACAGACTCATTTTTACCTTGTATGCAAGGCTACCAGACTCTCATGAAGTGTATCCACCTTTCCTAAGTTGCTGTTGTCCTGCAGTGCTGCCACTTACTGAAATACAGCACTAATTATTTTTTTTTCCATTCATTTCACATTTTCTGTTTCATAGTTAAACAAGAAGCTGTTAACTTCTTCCAGTAGCGATGTCAGTAATGTACCTAGACAGGGTAAAAAGTAGCTTTCAACTAGATCTAACGTAGACAGTTTTAAGCAAAGGGCAAGAATATGTATTTATCCCTAGGACATTTACTATTATTGGTTGAACTATTAAGAAACACGTTTGCTATTGATGAAAGCATAAGGAATATCGTGTATGTCAAGACATGAGACTATCTAACTGAAGCGCCCCTTTCTTTTCTTAAAAGAAACAGGGCCTCTTTTAATGCCTAAAGGCAAACCAAGGAGAAGCAAAGAACTCATCACCAGTGAAGGGTAACTGGTCAGATCAACTTTGTTTCTGATGGTTGGGGAAAAGTAGCTGAAAGTTTTACACTTTCAATCTTATCAGGAAAACAGACATGGTTCTGATTACTCCTTTCTTTGCACGCTTGATACAATTTAACTGAAAGCAAAGATTCAGTGCGTCACAAAGGTACATAGGGAACTCCTAGGGGGAAATCAAACCATTTAATATCCCTGTCTGCATTCGTGACTGTCACGCTCACAGTTAGTCCCATCTCCGTTTTTTTCCTGCTGGATAGCTGTTTGTGGCCACATCCAGGAGAAACATGATTCTGTGCAACTATTCACCTAAAGTTAAAGTATTTTAAAAGCACAGTGCTTGGTGCTAGCTCCATTTTTAGCAAGGAAGGCAGTCAAAACACTTGGAAAACTGTATTTTGGCTGCCAGGAATTTATCTGAATGGCTAAAGCAAACACCCAAGGAGTCTAAGAAAACAACAAACCCAAAACCCTCTAAACTCCTTCCTGGTAATAAAAGACTCAGGTATCTGATGTACTTTGGCCCTGATTCTGCAATCATTCTTGGAAAAGAGCTCTCCAGATTTCAGAAGACATTCAGTCCTACTGACATAAAAAACTACATTTCAAGTTCACAGATCCTTATGTTAACCTGAAAACTGCCACTCGCCTTTGAAGAAGCTGCCCCAATAAAGGACCATTCATCTTTTTGGTGTGGTTTCCTAAGGATATTATGCCTAAGCAGTCTCGCTGCATCTGTATGTCCAGCTTCATAATCATTTGGAGGACTGTTGCCAGTTTCATCTAACCTTGTCAGAGAGGTAGAAATAGTGAAGATATTGTGATCCTATAGGTTTCATTAAAGTAGGTGATCAAGGACTGAGAATAAAACAATGTCCCTCAGAAAGGAATAATGATAGTGTGATGTTGTTTCATCCTGTTGATGCTGCTGTTTTCTGCTGGGATCCATTCTGACTCCCTTTCACTTAGCAGTATTATGTAGAATGGGAAGGCTAAGACTTCCCAGCCTATGATAATTGCTCAGGGTGAGGACTTGTAGTTGCAGAAGTTGACTATCCTTACTAGTGTTGCTGTTACTTAATACTTACTGCGATGATGCTAATGGCTGCTTTCAGGCAGGCCCAAAGAACGCCTGCTGCTGAGATGATGTTATGTAGAAGGGTGATCTCATGCAGGCTTATCAGCAGAATACACAAGCAGAGCTGAAAGAGAAGAGGCAAAGTTTTGGTAAAATTATTAGTTTGAGACCATACAGCCCACCAAAAAATACTCCCAGCAACAGTAGGTTGGGCACATGTCTAAAGGCTAAAATTTTTCCTCAGTAACTGACAGACAGTACGAAATGGGATACAAAGCCAGACATACTTCCCTGTATGCCATGTTAGCAACAACAAAGAACAGGGAAGGCAATAAGATGTACTCCAGGTAAAGCATAAAGTAATATAGGGTAATACAGTAGTAAAGTAAGAATGAAGGGTAGTGTACAGAAGTACAAACTCTTTCTAAATAGATCGTGGGTTCACTTTACTTCTCTGTAACTGCACGTTGCTGTCTCGCCCTGATTGCCCTGCTAGGTCAGGCTCCCCTCTCCCATCCCAGTATCATTTTCTCAGAAGCAGGAGACAGCTACAACAGTTGGAAGGCAAGAGACTGTAGTGAGATGTTGTGCAGTGATAACCTTTCTTATTTTAGGAGGCCATGTTGGGTTGGAGTTTCAGTTCCCCTTTTGGGCAGGACAACGATAAAATATATGTTGATTCATTTTTATGGATTTTAACTAAGCTTCCCTATAGCAAACACCTGAAGAGATTACCATAATTAAGCTAATTTTATCTAAAAGGTAAGACAGAGGCAGGATTGCTCTAGGAATTTAACAGTTCAGCTCAGCTAGCCTAAGATATTCTCAATAGGAGGGAAAAAAGGGAATTCAGGGGGAGAGTTCTATACCTGTGCCTGAAGATCAAAGGTCAACATGGAAAAACAGAGGTTCAGCATGAAGTATTGTGACTGTAGGCTTTCTAGAGCACCACCCACTCGAAAGGCCATCATGCTTTGACTCTGAATGAGGATGATGGCACAGATGACATCAAAGGAGCCAACCAAGAGGATGAGAACGAAGCGGGCCTGATGGGAAAGAGAAATAAGGATGTGACTGGCCATGACAAAACAGGGACAGTTCTTAAATCTTCCAACTAGAGATAAAAGAATAAAGGAGTAAGAACCATGCTGCCTATTAACAGCATTTAAATAGACAACAATTAAAGGCCACAATTTGCCACACTGTTAAGTGGCAAAGATCAGGCCATGATTTTTGCCATTTGTTGCAACCACTTGGTAATAACTGTAAACTCACATTGGCTATTTTGGTTTACATTTCCCTCAATGTAGTAGTTTTACAACTGCTAAGAGAAATGTAACCTTTGTGCTCCCTGTAGTACCACGATGACTTTTAGCAAGGTTTTGTTCGAGGTTTTACCATATAGTTTGGAGAAACATCTTTCTTTGACAGAGACTGGCTCTAAATTTCCTATATGACATAAATCAACCGGTAAGAATCTTACCATTAATTTCAATGGGGACAGTGGGTTATTCAGAATGATGATCTTACTAAATTTCATAAAACATCAGTTTTGTCTGTGTTGTATCCACAGCTTTGCTGGCATTCACACTAAATGTCTGCTTCTTTAAAGATGGCTGAAGTGGCAAAATGTCCTTCATAATTACATGGATATGACCATATTTATACTAGTATGCCTTATTCTGTCTTAGAAATTTTGCTCAGGAAGCAGGAGTTACAGTAATCCAAGTTACTAATATAGTCATAAAAAAAAGTCCTTAATAGTACATGTTCTACACCAGGCTTTACTTTGAAGTTCTTGTTAAATATATAAACTGATACTGGGATGCATAAAGTAATTTACATCTCTTTGATACTTATTCCTTATTGACCCTAACAACCCCGTTTGCTGTAGATAAGTATGTACAATTGATATGCAAACTGAATAGGCAAATTCTGCTTTGCTCCATCCTCCTAGCTTGGTTGTCACCTCTTCTACCAAATAATAATTTTTGTATGACTTCACAGCAAGGAACATCCTTCTCACATTTGTGATAAATATGGAACCATAAAAGGGGAGGAGTTCTGAGAAGCATGGCAAGCGGAAGTTTAACTTTATGAAATAAAAACAAGGTAATAAAGAAGGGCAGTACCTCTCCTAGCACATTGTATCTTTTTGTTTCCTTGCAGCGGGTTACAATAATTCTCTTAAAAGCACACTGCTGCATTTATGGAGCAGTGGGGTTAATGGCTATGTCCTTGCATATAGCCTTGAGGCTCCAGTTCTGTTCATAGGTTAGATTTACGTGACTTTATGCCAGTTGTTTTATAGAGAGAAATCTGAAGCCGAGTAGGTGAAGTGAAGTGTATCTCTGCAGTAATCCTGTGTGAGCAAAACTCTGATATTTATATTACTTTCAGATACCGCCAAAAAGAAACCCATAGAATAGCTCAGAGAAACAGATTTGCAATTGTGGAGGTGCACATTTTCTTATTGAATGGTAGGAATAATTCATCCTGATTTTTCTTTGTTATCAGTGCCTTTATCACAGACTTCTTTCCTTTCTCAGATTTCTAAATCCAAGGTGTGGAGAAAAGCAAAGTTAATTAAAACCAGGAGACTAACCAGGAGTTTTGGCTTTTGCTCAGCAGAGAGAACTGTGAAGTTGACAACGGAACGAAACATCACAAGCAAGATGGAAAGAACAAAGACGATGAGCTCCTGGCAATTCTCCTGCAGGATCCCTCTAGTCACATAGTACACACAGAACACTGGAAGGAGAAGGAAAGGTCAGTTACCAGGTGAACACAGATTGCACATGGTGCAGCTTTTCAACATGCTTGACCCAGATGACAAAACTGAAACATCAAGGCAGTGTAACTTAGGCTCCTCAGTCAAGAGCATAACTTTACTCTTACCAAGGAGATTGAATTGTTTACTTAAAATGAGTACTCTCCTCTGTGTTTGGCATGCAAGAAATGAAATAATTCCTTAGATTTTTAAATTAACTGTGAAGCAACATTTTGAAAATCGCAAGATATTAGCTATCCAAATTAATTGGCAACTGCGGTGTGTTATGCAATTAATACTATATGGAACACTATGAATACTATAGGAATACTGTATTGAACACTATCTTGAATAGTGTATTTGAGTAAAATGAAGCAACACCATTTTTATTAAAGAACTGAAATTACATAATCTTTCCAGCGAGAGTAATGCAGGTGACTAACAAGGAATTTACTACTCGTACATATACCTCCGAGTATTGTTTGGGTGGTTGTGCCCACCTCAAACTGTTGAACTCGCCACTGTTTTGACAAGGCTTAAATAAGGAAAAGGCTTCCCTTTCATAAAAGGAATGTGTGCTTTGTTCTTATATAGAAACAGGAATCTGTGCTTTGTTCTTATATAGGATGCTCCTGCAAACACTAGTTAATTCTTACCACAGACAAAGTAACAATAGATTTCTTTTTCCAGAAGGCTACTTCCTGGATTCCACACATCAAATAAACTAGTTTTGCTAGGTTGGGACATGGGAACAAAGTGTCATAGGAGTTTTCAAAGTAACATGATAACTTCAGTTTCTCTAAACAAACCTAGAAAATGAACTTCCTTCTTCACTTTTATTAACAGTGATCGAGAAAACTGAAAATGATTGGCAAAGTACGAAGTGAATCGTGAGATTTTTTTGCAGTCTTATGACCTCAGGAAGACCTGAAAGATTTAAAACAGTATTTCCTTGTTTTGCATATTTGGCTGCTAAATCTGTACAAATTATTTGAAAACAAACTTTCTTCTGAGCATCAAGATTTTTGCACTGATAGCATAGGCACATTCCTGAAATAAAGAACATCCCCTGACATTTTTCAACAAATTAAATCCCAAACTTTCTTTAAAGTAAATATCTCTAGTGATAAAACCAAGAGATTGTTATAGCTAGGACATCTATTTTTCTTTAAAGAACTGTTATCAGTTCTGTCAGTCTTTGTCTACCCTATAGAAAACATGTGGTTTTGGCATGTTTATGGAGGTTAGTTACACATCTTAAAATCTCAAGGTAAGCCAATCATGGTTTTCATTCCTTGCATGATGTTATCTGGCTAATATGTTGAAACAACAACTTTTGTTCACATTAAAACTTCGAACTCTGAAGTAATGTGTTAAAAGTGCACTATTTTTCCTGATTTCAACCAGAGGTTTGTGAGAGGTGTGCACTTCTTCCTCTGTGTGTGTTGCAGCATCAAATACTAACTAGTATCAACAGAAGGTAGGAGGGGGAAAATAGATTAGCAAGCATGCTTTCAACTTCCCCATTTATAACATCATGTGATTCATTTCGTTTATTATGAAGGTTCTTCATTTTTCTCTGAAGCACAAAACAGTGGTTGCTAACAAAAAAACAGTGTGACAGATTGGAGGCACCAATGGTCTGTCCTATTATTGCAATTTTTGTTGGTATGCTGAGTCCTGTGTGAAAAGCTGCTAATCAAACCAGAGTTTTGGAATAAAAGTATTGTTTGTATGTGTCTAATTATAGAATCTGGAAAAAATCTATTGTCCTTGTTCCCTCTGGGTGAAAGCATGAAAGCTGGAAATCCATGACTGCTCATGATTAGTATGTCCTTCGTGTACACAAGGTGTTACACCCACAGACAGTCTATTCTTTTCTACACTGTTTTGGCCAGCGAGCCAACAGCCCAAATCTGCTAAAGCCACTGAAGTGGACTTCCTAAAATACTTATAGTTGTGTTTATTTTCATGTTAAGTTTCATTTCTATTTAATACAAATGGACCCAGGAATACGAACATAAGTTTCTATTGAAGTTTTAATTGGAAATATCCAAGGAAGTTCAGGTTTTGCTTCCAATAGGACAAAATCGATTAGGCAAAATAAGAGAGCTTTAAAAAAATTGAGGTCCTTACTTTCTTTTATTAAAATACTTCCTGTGAAGCAACATCCTTGCAGGATCTTAACAAAGAGAGATGACAACATTTTCTTGTTTCAGACCAAACTGTGTATGTTCTATAACAAGCCGTGGTGTGGACACCTCTGAATTCCTCAGCATATTACAGAACAGACATTAAAATGGGAAATGGTAAGCATTCTGGCACAGCTGAACATTCAGCATATCTTATGTAAAGTGACAGCTACCTGAAAGCAAACTCATTGCCACATCTGCCTAAGGAAACACCAGTAAGAATGGCAATTATAGCAAAACTTCCTAAAATCTGAATATTTTTTGACACTATTCACACATTAATAGTGTGGATGACACCATATCTATTATTAATCCTTTCCCTAAAATACTACTGGAATAAGCAACAATGGCAAAAGCCTCTAGCTTTTTAGTGCTAAACTAGCAGAAGATTCTATGTGTAACATATCAGGCCAAATGGAGTGAAATAAGAAACTTTAGTTGCTGCGTAATTACTACTTTGGAAAAAAAAACATTTGTTTTAAAATACAAATGGTATGTTTCTTACCAACTCCAACTAACTGAATAAGAGAAATGGTGAAATCTTCCTCAGTTTGTCGAACAAGTGTCTCTATGGTTAGCCCTATGACACTTAGCAGAGACAAAATAGTGACACAGAAGTAGATCTTCACAGGAAATGATAACTCTGAACAAGGTTTTATCTGTAAAGCAAGAAAATTTTTAAACACAAAATGCAGTATAAACTAATTGCTGTTCCTAAGAAACACATTAAAGCAACCTAACTGAAAAAATTGCAGGGTTTTCCTTGGGAAAAGAGAAACTCTTTACAACTGAATTGGAACCCCAAAACTGCTGATAAAGAGAAAATTCAGCCTAGATTTTTCTAGTTTATATCCACATATTGTCTTCTTTTTTCAGTGCCTCACAAGGGTCACAGTATTATAAGTTTGTCTCCTGAAATCGAGATTGCCAATGCCCACATATATGCCTATCAAAACATTGCGATGTTCAGCAAGTACCTTTTTCCTGGTACCCTGTACCCTGGGCGGCATCCCCAGCAGCATGGCCAGCAGGGCGTTGGAGGGGATTTTCCTCCTCTATTCTGCTCTGGTGAGACTCTCCTGCAGTCCTGCCTACAGCTCTGGGGCCCCCAGCATCAGGACACGGAGCTGTCAGAGCCCGTCCAGAGGAGGCCATGGAGATGGTCCAAGGGCTGGAGCCCCTCTGCTGTGGGGACAGGCTGAGAGAGCTTGGGGGGGTTCAGCCTGGAGAAAAGAAGGCTCCGGGGAGACCTTGGAGCCCCTTCCAGTCCCTAAAGGGGCTCCAGGAAAGTTGGGGAGGGATCTGGACCAGGGAGGGGAGCGACAGGACGAGGGGGAACAGGTTTAAACTGAAAGAGGGGAAATTTAGGTTAGAGATTAGGAAGAAATTCTTTGCTGTGAGGGTGGTGAGACCCTGGCCCAGGTTGCCCAGAGAAGGTGTTCAAGGTGTCCAGGTTGGACGGGGCTTGGAGCAACCTGGGCTGGTGGGAGGTGTCCCTGCCCAGGGCAGGGGATTGGAACTAGATGATCTTTAAGGTCCCTTCCAACTCTAACCATTCTGATTCTATTTTTAACCTTATAAAATTGTAAAAAAAGGTTCACAGTTCCGAGCAACGCGCAAAGGATCTGAATGAGAGATATTTTTTCCACTCATCCCAGGCAGTTTAAATTGTGGAAACAAACTGCACCACGCCAGCAAAAATCACTTCACTTTCGTGTGATCTTGCCAGTGAGAGAAAAAAAGCTTCATCGCATGGAACTGGGGAGTCACCTGGAGGCAGGGCTGAGCTATGACACTGTTGTTACCACACACCTTTGGACTGCTGTGCATTTAATGCTTATTAGTAATTGCGGGCGGCGCTGGGTGTACTCACGGGGCCGCAGGGCGTGGGGATGAGCTGCCGGTGCCGGGGGGTGAGGTTCGGCAGCGGGGAGGCCGCGGCGCCGCTGGAGAGGGAGAGAAGGAGGGAGCCATTACCGCCATCGCCTCAGGCTTCCCGCCCTCCCGCGTGGGCCGTACCAACCAGCGTCGGGTGCGGGGTCCGGGAGGGGGGAGGCGGACCAAACCACGCCCCGACCCACGCTCCGCAGGGTAACGAGGCGGGGAGACCCCCCCTCCTCAGCGCTTGGTTCCGCCCGCCTGGGAAGAGGGTTCCGTACGGGCGGAACCAAGCGCTGAGCGGGGGTGGCTCTCCTTCCCTCAGTGATGGCGCGAAGCCGCTACCTGTCGTCGTCGTCGCCCTCCATGGCCGCTCCGGCGCCGTCCCCCTCCGGTAACGCTACCTACATGGCTGCAAAAGGCTGTGTACGGTTTCCGGGAAGTGCTTCCGGGACGTCACTTCCCTGTCCCGGGCGGGAAGAGCCGCCGGAGGGCGGTGGGAGGGAGCGAAGGAGCGGCGGCGCCGCCGCCGCCGCCCCCTTTCCCTCAGGAGGGAAGATGTCCGCGCTGCCTCCCGCTGCGCCTTGATGGTTCTGTCAGAAAAAGCCTGGAGCCAGAGAGACGGGTCAAAAGGGAAGCAGTTCGGCAGCGTTCCCCTCGAGGTCTCGCGTTTCGGTGGGGAAGGCAGCGCTCCGGCGGTGGTCGGGATGCTCGGTCAGCTCCGAGGCGCGGAAACAGCGGGTTTGCCTGCCTGGGAGCCGGTCCTGAACGAGAGGAGGGCAGATCTTACCATTGGGTGACTGGAAATACAGCTGAAATGCAAGAAAGTACTAAGCTATTTTCAGTCTTTCTGGCGTCTTCTTTGTACGGGAGTTGGTTTTTGTGATTGTGTTTGCGGTCTGTGTTTATAAACGTCTCTTCACTCATCATTAAGTGAAGCAGCGTTAATACTTGCAGTTTACTTGGGATGCTGAATTCCGTGTGTTTGTTGCGTTGGAAGCAATGTTTGGGTGACCTGTGTTGCACAATAGTGGATTAAGAGATGTGCACCCCAAGCCACTACTTTTTCGCTATCAGATTAGCTTTAGTTTCTCTGACACTTGCAACATTTTTGAGCTTTTATGTAAAAGGTATAAAGCTGACTTGATATGTAGAGTTGTGTCCTGGTTTCAGCGGGGATAATATTGATTTTCTTTCTAGTGACTGCTCTGTTTCAGATGTGGTATGATAGGAATGTCAATAATGCATGTTGGTTTAGTTGGTGCCAGGTGATGTTTATATTTTTCAAGGACTTTTTTCAGCTTCCTGTAGAAGCCCAGAAGGAGCCTAGACAGAAGGATGGAATGGCCAGTGGAATATTCCATACCATAGATGTCATGCTCAGTATAAAAACGGGGTTAGCTGGGGGGGTACTCACCATTGCTGCTCAGGACAGTGCTAATTCACCAGTTTACCGGTTGGTGAGAGTGACTTGTTTTGTATATTCTTTCACCATTATTATTATTACTATTTTCCCCTTGTGATATTTTTCTATTAAACTGTCTTTATCAACTTGTTTCCCCTCCTCTTCTCCCTCTTCGCCCCACCCTTCTGGGGGGAAAGGGGAGAACTGTGCAAGCAGCTGCCTGGTCCTACCTGCCAGCTGGGGTTAAACCACAAGTTCTTTGTGGATATTGTCAAAAGAAAGTATCTGTCTTTATATACAGGTAACTAACAAGTGGTCAGAAAAACTGTAGCAATGGCTTTTTGCCTTCGCTGTTACATGAATGGGCCCAGGTTGCCCAGAGAAGCTGTGGCTGCCCCATCCCTGGAGGGGTTCAAGGCCAGGTTGGACGGGGCTTGGAGCAACCTGGGCTGGTGGGAACTGTCCCTGCCATGGCAAGCGGGTTGGAACTAGATGATCTTTAAGGTCCCTTCCAACCCAAACCACTCTATGATTCTATGATGGTCATTCCAAAATCCAGAGCACTTCCAGTCTCAAACAAATGAATGCAATAAGAAACTGTTGGGTGTCATACGTGTAGTGGTGATTGTCAGAATCTGCTTAGCTGTTTAAGAAATAATTAGAGCTTCTGACCAAAAGGTATCAGTTTTGAGGTGTGCTGCATCACAGAAGAATTTTAATATAAAATTTGTTGAAGTACCTGATAGATGCTTGCCAATGAATATATTTCAATCATAAAAAATATTTATTATGCTCTGTGGAAGAATCATGAAGGACTCTGCATAACCAGGGTTGCAATAGATAGTTAAAAGCCCTAGAATCTGTAGTGCTGGAAATACTGTGCTTTATTTTCAAGATAAATCATGTCTTAACATACTATACATAATTTTTAAAAGACTATATTTCCTCTTTCATGACTGCTTTGTCTCTTGTTGCTGTATGTGTTATCTTTAAATAATTTTATTCTTTCTAATGAAAGACTCTGTATTGAACTCTGGCTGTATTGTTGGCTTTTTTATTTTTGACAATTTCTTAAAAAACAGGGTTAAAACTGTAGTTTCTTGTGAAAAGAAAGTTTAAGCTAATATGGTTATTTGACATGTGTCAGTGTCAAGTTGACACATGATTTTTGACATGCGTCAGTGATAACCTCATCGACACAATTGAATATCTGATTTGGTTTTATCTCTTGCCTTTTGGTTTATTTTATCAAATATGCCTGTGGAAGAACTCTGAATTTTCTCACTTTATGCTTACTTTTAAAGCAGATGACTAGGTGGTGTTAGTGTTGCGTGAAGAGCTGTGCTGGCTGCCCTTATCTAATCTGTAACTCCGTTGCAGAAATTCTCAGTGAAGGCCAGGTGAAGGGAATGTGTCAAGGCCCTTGTTACAGCCTTGCTCAGTGCTTGCAACTGGATTTTCACCAGCTGCTCCACCCCTCACACCTCTGCCTTTTTGGAGGAAGGTGGATCTGACACAGACCTCCCCTTCACTGGAGAAGGAAAACTGATTTTGCTTACTTTTAGAATGTGGTAGAAAATTGAACTGCTGTAAAACTTTACATGAGGTCAGTTTTTTGTTTCTGTCTTTTATTCACTCAACTTCAGTGTGGAATGTTATAGTTTCTTTGGAAAACATTTCTTATGGAAGAACTAATGCAAAAATGGAGCGTGTGTGTTCTTGTTAATTTATGTTGCTTCTGCATTTTAGTTTTTGCAAACTCGGTGTTTCTTTTCTTCTGAGACTTGTAGAAAACAATCCATGTAGATATACTGCTTCGATAGTGATGAGGTTAAACTGTACCGGTGTGAATTAAGTGCGGGTGATGTGTTTGGATTAAGAGTAGATGACATGTACTAGTCCTGGTGTGGATTAAGAGTGGCCCTTTTCCCTGCAGCCTTAAATTTCCGGGGGGGAGCAGTCTCCCTGGTTTGATCTATCACATGTCCATGTAGTTGGAGTGAGTGAGGGGAGTGCTACTTATGTCAGAAGCTGTGAGCTGGTGCTAATTCAAAATGTTAAGCTGTGACACCATTTCCACAAAAGCACTGTCACTTCTGTATATTTCTGTCACTTCTATATATTCATGCAGGCTGCCTGTCAGCAAAGTGATGTTTATTCTCATGGAGGCCACTTGCACACGATAGAAAATAGTGCAAGAAATTTAGTAATCAAACCAAGTATGACTACTCTGTTAAAAACTGAGGGGAGAGTAATATTATTTTATTAAAACTAGATGCTTAAAAGTACAAGCAGATAATGTCTTCGTTCATTTTGTTTGCTCTTAAAAGCCTTCTGAGAAAAGGTTTTCCTCTTCTCCTGTTTTAAGTTTGAAACAAATGTATTTATGATTAAATTTTGAACTGCTCTGAATAGAAAGGGAAAAGGAGTTTGAATGCAAGTAGTCTTATGATGCCTTAAAGCCTAAGAAGTTGGCGAGTTGTTGAATTGGTAATTAGCTACTTCTTGTAAGTCAAAATTTGTTTTGAGACTCTTAAAGCTTGTACTCCATATTTTTTCCACCTGTAATGTAACATTTTTATTGCTAATGTAGTTAATGGTTGCAGAAGATACAAGGAAGAGCATACAATGCACTGTGTGCTGTTTGTTCTTGTGAGCTGGAAGATTGTATGTTTGTGTGTAATCCAAGAGAAACAGTCTGCCAGCCACTGCCACGTTTTCATCTATTGATAAACATCAGCTGCTGGTTGGTCTTAAGGGAGGAAGAAAATTAGTTCCAGATGGAGAACTCTTTCAGCCCATTTAAGACTTTCCAGTTCATTTAAGACAGCAGGTCAGTAATTTAGGGGAGTAGTTTTGTTCTTATTTGCTGTTCCACTTCCTGCCGTGTGTGGAATCAGGGATATCAAATATGGTATCACAGTGCTGAGCGTGGGAGTTTTGTTGTGCTTAATTGCTTTTGTTTTTAATTGAGTAGTATAAACAGAAAAAGTATTAACAAAGTTGTGATAACTAACAGTTTTGAATGTAGAGGGGTGGTTTTTTTAAGACTTGAAAAAGGAGGAGGAGTCAAGAATCCGTTTTTCTTAACCAGTTATTTTAAGGAATGCATATCTTTCTTCAAATTTGCTAGTTTTGTCTTAAACTGGGTTAACAAAAGTATATGGTTTAACACGAGTGTGTTAGAGGGTCTTGTACCGCGGTGTGCTGCTAGCATGATTGCCTGGTAAAACGGAAGGGATAAGGAGATAGGGATGGAAACCTTCCATGCATGTTTATAAAAACAGAAATAGAGAACGTGAGGAATGGAAAATTTCAGCATTTAGGATATGGACACTGACAGGATATATTTAACTCTTTAGTACCTCTATGATTTATTTTGAGATGACACACTGGACATTAAAAGGCATGAAGAAAATAGTGTATCCTAATCACCTGTTCACATGCTAACAAAATCGGGGCAGATGCACTAGCTCTTGTTACAACTCTTGTATTTTTACTTGCCATCGACTGTAGTATGATGATCTCATTTCAGACAGCTTTTTCAAGATGTCCAGTGATTAACTTCCCTGTCAAGAATTACTTTTTAACTGTATAAGGTCCACCATCTTGTCTATCCAGCAAATGTGCTTCTGGAGAAAAGTATTTAAAATTTAATTTACCGTATTGTTTGTTCGTTGAGAAGCAAAACAGATCTTGTTCATCATTTAATTTTCATCTGATCAACCGTAATTTTTTTACTTATAAAACACAGATTGTAAAATAGAAGCACTAAATCCAATTGTTTGTTTTAATGTTGTAGATAAGCTTGCTCAGGTGCAATTTCTTTCTTAATGCTAACAGTTTCAAAGTCTGTATTATGATGCCAACTAACATTACATGACTTGAGAAGGATAAAGGTCACAGTGTGTTTTTCTTATTCTCTGTACTCTTCTACTGTAACTTGCCACGTTTCATGTAATCCCTGGAGGGGTTCAAGGCCAGGTTGGACAGGGCTTTGAGCAACCTGGTCTAGAGGGAGGTGTCCCTGCCCATGGCAGGGGGGTTGGAACTAGATGATCTTTAAGGTGCCTTCCAACCCAAACCATTCTATGAATTTGTAAAAGGAAAAATCTCTAGTTGCAGATGTTTTAATGCACTTTTTTTGTCAGATTTTTTAAAAAGACTTTAAGAATTATTGCAAGAACTAATAATGAATTGCAAGCTATAACAGTACCGCAATGGCAAAATAAGTAATGTTGCATTATTTGCAAGTAATTAATTAGAGAACAAGTCAGTTTGGAAAGCTGTTGCACATATTTTTCTATTTTGTTCACCATTGTTATTTTGTTATCACAGGATAACTGTATTTATAATTACTGGAAGTTATAGTCCTTGATTATTGACTGCTCAATTTGACTCGAGATGATAACAGATTAATTAGTACTAAGGGTACAGGCTCCTGCCATATTTTCTGTTGAGTGGTTGAAAGAAGACCTTAGACTGAGACTAAAGAAACTGCAGAATCTTGAAAAGGAGTTAATTATAATGGAAATGGTTGTATTGGCATACTTTAGAAGAGAAGTAACTTAAGAACACGGGAAGCCTTTTGCGTGTGTGTGTACTATTTTAAAATTAAAAAAAAAATCTCCCTTGGACAAGTTCTTAGTGCTTAATCTTGGTATCCATGGTATAAGGAGCACAAAATCCAGTCTGGAAGACAAGGTACCAAAGTCTTTTTATCTTTTATAAACTACAGATGAAATGTGGTATCTTTGCTGCATTAGGGATTTAAAATGTCATTATGTTCACAGCTACATGCTTTTTTCCTTTCTCTTTTTTTTTTTTTTTCCATTCTTAGGCAGAAAAATATGGAGTAGACCATATGAAGCAGCATGTGAAGTTTATTTTTATTCCAGATGTTATTTGGAGGACCAAGTACACTTTTTCAGACCATGGGAAATGAAAGACTAATCACGTGATGTTTCTGTTCTGTCGAAGTGCTGTTCTGTGCTAAGTCAATATTGGTTTGTATTAAGGACAAATATTAATTTCTTAATGTCAGCATGTCGACTGTGACAAGCGCTCAGACACCAGAGGAACCTAATCCTTCCCCCCTTGAAGAAAAGCCAAAGGGAAAATCACTATTTCATTTGGATTCGCTCTTTGCTAACAGGAGTGAAAAATTTGTAATTGCTAGGAGTGATAGTGTACCAGAGGAGAACGTTCTGAAAATAACTATCACGGAGACTACGGTGATTGAGTCGGACTTGGGCATATGGAACTCTCATGCTCTCATCTACCTCACTTTGTGGTTTTTCTTCAGCTTTTGCACTCTTTTTCTTAACAAATATATTCTTTCATTACTGGAAGGAGAGCCCAGCATGCTAGGTAACCCTACCTTTCCTTTACACTTTAAGATATTTGACAATACCAGATCCTCCTATATAAAGCTGAGGGACAAAAAGGTTCAACTGAAATGAGAAAGACCTAGTTAGGAGATGTGGAGGTGGATCTTGGGGCTGGGAACTTGTGAGTTGTGATCTCGGCCTGCAAAGGGGCTTCTGACTACAGTCCTTTCTTGTGCTTGCTGCAAGATGTTATGAAACTTTGCTCATAGAGGAGCTGTAAGACAGTGTTTGAGAACTACCAGCTGGAAAGAAAAATGTAATTTTTTGGTTTCTGTGTTGGGAGGAGAGTGTGGGTTAAAAAAAAAAATTGAGTCAGTTTTTGATAGCCTCTAGAGCTGTAAATCTTAACTTGTTTGTAGAAGTGCAAAAGCTGCCCTTGTGCCCTTGCATGACCTTTGTTATCCAATGGGCTGCTTATTTCTTTTTTTTTTAACAGAAGAAACAAAGGGCATTTCATCTGTGAACTAGATTTTATAGTTGTATGCCACCTTAGTCTTAGTCTGCTGCCTTGCTGGTTAAAAGTAAAGGGCTTTTGTGAGAATTCATACACTCTAGACAGTAATTGCCATGTTTCTTAACTGCTAAAAGTACTACACATAAGTTTAAGAAATGTTCTTATGTTGCCTGATTTGTCATGTTCCCATCATCTTCTGATTTTATTATTTTTTTCCTCTCATCTTTCTTTAGGTGCTGTTCAAATGCTTTCAACCACCTTCATTGGCTGTATAAAAATGTTTGTTCCATGCTGCTTGTATCAGCACAAAACACGCATCTCTTATCCACCCAATTTCATCATGATAATGCTGTTTGTTGGATTAATGAGGTAAATAGTTAAATATTTCCTAAAGATTTATCTGCTTGCTTCATTGCGTTCTCCTGAAGGGAATCTGTGTTTTCATGGCTCTCTTTGTTTTTGATTGGAAAGCGTTTGGTGTATTCCCCTTTCCCCCCAAAAGAATACAGGATAATTTTATTTTTAGTTCCTACTGCTAAATGCTATGCTCCTTTTTCCAGATGTTAGTTTTTCTGGCTAGCTTGGCTTCCCAACACATTTAGCTTCTTTCAGAACATACTTCTCCTTCTCTTTCCCTTTACTTTCTTCCTGTTCTCTTTTGAGGCTGATGGTTGTTTACTAGTATTTATTGTGACATTGCTTTGCTCCCTCACCATTTCCAGCCATTTGCCTCAAAAGTGATACAGGCTATTAACATTTATCTTTTAAAAACTAAGTATTTGCTGTGTGCTGGGATAGTATCCATTTGTGCTGTAGGACAAAATAAGAACATATGATTTGGTTTCCTCTGCACTACAAAAGTGATAAAAGGTAACAGGATTCAAACTAATTCAGAGTAGCTTTATTGTAATAACTCTGCTGCCCTATTTAATTTCATGGTTTAAAGTATGGAAAATATGTAGTGTACCTGATCTATGCTAAAGATGGATAACTGCAAATGATAAAATTTCCTTGGTGAATTACTGTTTATCCGCACAACTGTACTGACTTTTGCAGCTGGGGAAACTGTTGAAAACTTTAGCTTAAAACCCTGTCATCTGAAGCTTGGTTAGAGTGCATTGAAAAGTAAACTTTGATGCTTTCTGGAAGTTCATTGTACATACATAGAAATTGCAAACTTGCCTAAGGGTGCTTTCATTTGTGCTAAATAAATAATAATACTCAAGCCAAAGTACAAAGGAATAGCTCTGACATATTCCACCTGGCAGGTGCTGTGGAGTAACGGTGTGGAGCTGATCAGTTGCTGCAGTTCAGTCAAGCTACTGTGATTTGGTAACTTGACTGTCAGCTACACCTGTCCAAATTCTTAGTTACTGCTGCTCAAATTTATAAACCTACAAAAACTATAATGCAATTCTTTTTTTTTTATACTAGATGTCTAAGAGTAGGTCTTAAAGCATTATTTCTTTTTTTTGGCCTAATTTCATGTGTTCTTCTGTTACAGATTTGCAACAGTAGTCTTGGGTCTTGTCAGCTTGAAAAACGTGGCAGTTTCATTTGCAGAAACTGTTAAAAGCTCCGCACCTATTTTTACCGTTATCATGTCTCGGATGATATTAGGAGAATACACTGGTAAGAACTTAATTGTTGAAATGTGACTGTTATTTTTTTTCCTGATTGTTATTTTTTAGTGTGTGTGTATAATACTGTCACTTAGTTGGCTGTGCATGAGGAGATTCCACCAAATTCTAGTAAATGCAGCTGGCTGAATCATTCTGTTTGAACACAGTAAGTAGAGTGCAATAAGGGCACTGTTGCTGTCAAGTTATTTTTCTGTCAAGAAAATATTACTGCAGTTTTAAATACTGAAGTTCAGTGAAGTCCTCCTTATAAGGACAGCTTGTTGCTCAGAATTTAAAATTCTTTAATTTCTTCACTGTGTTCGCTCCATGATTAAAAAAAAACCAACCAAACAAAAACCAACAGAAACCCAAACAACTGGCTTAGCACAATATGATTTCTTCCAGTCCACAATATAATTTCTTTGCGGTTCTACTTGCAATCAGGTGCTACTTGCTCGAAGATATTTTATTTCGCTTGTTACCAGCTATAAGGTGTAGGAGTAATACAGAAGCCATGCATAGATTGCTTTGTGATGCAAAATGGCAAAAGGTTGAAATAAATCAGATGAAGAAGAGTGATTAAATCACGGAGTAAACGGGGAGAGTATAATTTTCTTCTGTCATTTGGTCAAAAAGATGAAAACAAAGACAGTAATCTGTCTGTTTTCTTTCTCCAAGGGAGATACTTTTTTTTTGTCAGTGAGTATGTGTCTATTCTTTTCAAGAGCACCCTGATGTTGTTCGAGTTCTTACTTTAGAACCTCTGTACTTTAAAATCCAGGCAAATAAGTTGCTCTTTGATTCACCTAAAGAAGTTAAGGTAAATTTTAAGTTTTAAAAAACTGTATTACCTGATACCTGTAATTTGAAGTACAGTAATTAAACTCAGGCTTAATTTTTTTCTTTTCCTTTGCAGGATTGATGGTTAATCTTTCTCTCATTCCTGTTATGGGTGGGCTAGCTCTGTGTACAGCTACTGAAATCAGTTTCAACATTCTAGGTTTCTCGGCAGCTTTATCTACTAATATCATGGACTGGTAAGACAGAACGATAGTTGCTTCTGGAATAAAGGAATTTCATTTATTGGTAGATTGAAGAAAATTATTGCCTGTAGTTGGTTTTGTACACTACACTTAAATATTGGTATTTAAAATTTATTTTTAATAAAAGATACAGTTTCTCTATCACATCTGCTGGCATTCATGAGATTAAAAAATAGTACTACTCATTAGTCTAAAGGGGTTAGACCAAACTCTGTTTTGTAGTTGCATAATACATAGAGAAGATATTTACCCATCTAAGGGAAACAGCTGTCTTTCTCCTGGATTGATTTATCTGTCATAACTAAAATACAGATAAATGGTGTTGTTTGTTTGTTTTTCCAGTTTGCAAAATGTCTTTTCCAAAAAACTACTCAGTGGAGATAAATACAGATTTTCGTAAGTATTAAAAATATTACAGTTTTATAATAGATGGATTTTGGGCTATGTAAGGAAACTATGTATTTGTGGTGATGTTGCACCAAGATTTTTTTTTTTCCTCAGACTGTTTGCAGACAGCTTTAACCTAAATTGTTTTAATCAGGGAAAGGAAAACTTGTCTATGCTCAGATCCCACTATAGTAGGTCGGAGTCTCATAATCGGCGAAAACTCTCAGCATATCCAGAAATAAGTCCTTATTCTGCAATCGTAAAACATCACTTAAAGTTCATTTCTGCATGGTTAATAACATTAGAACTCGCTTGATGTTTTAATTACGAAACATGAGACAGGAGTAAAAGCTTGTGGTAAAATACACCTATAAATATAGCTATATGTCTGTATTTTGCCACAAGATGAAATGCTAGTTTTGGTCTTGACAACTTGTGCCTTTTATCTTCAGTCTGCCCCAGCCAACATAAAAAGCAAACCATTATCTTTGTAAGAGCTGAATTTGTCGTAGATGGCTCTTACTAATTTTTGATATATGTAAATACAATAATGATGCAGTTTTCAGCTCTAAGAAAGGAAGCTTTTAATCATTTTAATAATTGTTTTTTCTCCTTTGTAGAGCCCCAGAGCTTCAGTTTTACACGAGTGCTGCTGCAGTGGTTATGCTTATTCCAGCTTGGATATTTTTCATGGTAATTTGAATTCACTGACAATGATCTATGTTCTCTTTTTGACTTGTGAGCAGAATGTGCAACTAAGGTTAATCTTTACTTTTTTTTTTTTAAAAAAAATGACTCTGAAATGCATTTCATCTTATGTTTGCAAGAGATTGGGGAAGGTAAAAAAGAGAAAAATTTCAAAGAAATAATTTAATATAGCCATGAGTTGACAAGTGACCCAGAAAGCCTGGGTTTATTTCCGGATTTTTGAGATCAAGTCATGTTTTTGTCTAAGTGCATTTAAAGTTTTAGATAAAGACTTGAAAGCAAAATTTTAAATATTTGTAGACTTTCTGACAATATTCATATGATATCCAGGAAAATTAACTCTCTCAAAAATTTTTAGTATCTAAATGTCCTGTATTTTATAGGGTTTGTTTTGCTGAAGTTTAAATGTAAAACTGTATCTGCTTATAATCATAATGAGCTGGGTGGAAGTTCATTTTTAGTTTTGCTTACAAACTAAACTCTTAAAGTCCGCTTTTTTTTTGTTGTTGTTCTTTAGGATGTGCCTGTGATTGGCAAAAGTGGGAGGAGCTTCAGCTACAACCAAGATGTTGTTGTACTTCTCTTAATAGATGGAGTCTTGTTCCACCTGCAAAGTGTTACAGCCTATGCCTTGATGGGAAAAATTTCTCCTGTGACTTTCAGGTAAAACTGTATTTTCACGTCAAGAACGCGGTTTTCTTTTCTTTTTTTCTTACACAGTAGTTTTGCTTGAGAACTAGGCAGTAAAGGTATTGTGCAAAGAAATAAATAACGTAAATGCACAAATGCATCAAATTAAAAAGAAAACTTCTCACACCCGGATCACCAAAACTTTGTGTTTTGGTCCCTCGCTGCATGAGGAGAGCAGCATTTGACCCGTGATGTTTGGCTTATGGAACAGGTACTCACATTTACTCAGAAGGGTATTGAATTTGGGTTTAACAGACATTCCATAAAGCTGGTTAATGAGACTGAACAGATGCCCTGAAACCCTACACCATTTACTTCAGTGACAAGGAATACCTACGTACAGCTTGGTGCAGTACAAAATATGAGCAATCAGCTCTGTATTGCTTTTTTCCGAAGCACACCACCAGCATGTCAAGCTGTATTTGTTGAATTAGATGTGTTCTCTAAAGACAGCTTCCACCTACATTGTCAGTTATTGGCAGCGTTGTTAGGCTGTTGTGCAATTCTGATTCAAGAATTGTGATGAATATCCAAATATCATAATTTGTATGGATATCCCTAGGGCCTGTGGGGTAATCTTGCTCCTAAACTCTGAAGGCTTCTGCTGTCTTATACTTTCGGGTGCCCCCGCTACAGTCTTGTGACAATTCACTGTTACACACAAGCTTATTCTAAAGTTGTTAGTCTTCTCTACGTAGCAGCATGTAAAAGCATATATTCTTATTTACATGTCTACAAAATTTTTTAACTACTTGTTATAATGTTATGGGTATGATGTAGATATTGATTCTTTTCAGGTTATAATCTTTATTACCTGAATAGTAGAAGCAGACTCGCAAATGGTAGTTATGTGCCAGTCTTCTGTTAACATTTTCTGTATGCCTTTGTTAGCTAGAAATGAATTACTAACGCTGTGCTGCATACTTAAAAGTAACAAAAGCAAAAACCTGAGGTGACTTATTCATAGCTCTAAAAAGAGATGAGTGTAAAGACAGGAGTGCCAATAAACAAGCAATTTGGTTATGGTATTAGCTTCAGCGGGGAAAGTGAAAAGAGGTGGTGCTTAAAAAGCAAACAAAACAAAGAGAGGTCCCCCTGTGTTGAAGCATGGTTTTGGTGGGATATGAAAAAGCTTTCTTTGGCCTTAATTTTTATATTCCTTTCCAGTGTTGCTAGTACTGTGAAGCATGCGCTGTCAATCTGGCTAAGTATTATTGTGTTTGGTAACAAAATCACAAGCCTCTCGGCCATTGGGACTGTCCTAGTGACAATTGGAGTTCTTCTCTATAACAAGGCAAAGCAGCATCAGCAAGAGACTATTCACAGCCTGGCAGCTGCGGCCCCGCAATCCGCACAAAGTACAACTGAAGATACCGAGCCACTAATTTCCAAGGATTTGGAACCGTATGATTAATATGGCCACTTATTCTTTCCACATAGTATGACTCAAAGGAATCTTCCTGAAAGTGGTTATTTCTTCAGTTGATGCCGGTTTGGTTCCTTTGAGTTCATGGCAGGTCAAGCCTGGGACTTAAAGCGGAAAGAAAATCACGGGAAGAATCCAGTAAGCCTTGACTTACTCAGAAACTGATATACCAGAGGACCTAGGATCATATAATGTGGTAAACGTGGGCTTTATTGTCTTTCCTCGACTGCAAATAATATTCAAGCCTGTATTAGAGAAAGAACTTTGGTGTCTTGTGGGAAAATGATTCCTTTCTCCCTGCCCATCAAAATAATGTGAAAATGTGGACCCGTGACTGCATTCTGCTTGCTTGCAGTGGAATTAAATTGGTGCACAACTGAAATTCACAGTTGTTTGTTACTCAACACTGCCTGCATCCTCCATTGTGTGTGTTGCAGAGCTGGAAGAAGGAAATCCCCACCCTCTCCCAATAAATGACTTATTTTGGTGTATGTGTAGTTAAACTGTGGAAACGGGTCCGTGCCCCAAAGCAGTGAGGAGCAGCTGTTTCTGACTACAAAGCTAGGACTTGAAAAGTGATTTTTCTACTAAAATTTAACATGGAAATACTGCATCCTGGTTGCGTATTGACAATATTGAAATGCAAATATACACATATATACATACACTGTATAAATTGAGTGTTGAATTAAATATTTGCAGTTGCTTGGAGGTAAAAAACACTGAAAAATGTTGGCGATAAAGGAAGCAGGATCTCTGTATTTCTACTAGATACCCTTTTAGTATTTTAATTTCTTGCATTTTATTATATAATTCTGTTACGAGAAAATAAATTGTTTTTTTGGTATTATTTCTAAGAGTGCAACAAAATACTGCCTTTTAGAAACTCAGGGTTATAATTCTGACCTATGTGCAAAGTATTTCTATCATTTCTGATTACGTAAAGAATCTCAGAGGTATTGCGACAGATGGGAAAGAGGCCACTAAAGGGAGCAATAGTAACCATGAACTGAGGCTAATCTTTATTTCTGCTGCTTTTAAGGAGTTTTCTTTTGGAAGGAAATTCTGTTTTGTGGTAGTTCAAAGATTAAAACTTAACTTTCAAAAATTAAAAAAAAAATTCTTAAGTATTGGTAATTAGTTTTAGCAAAAAGGCACATGTAGCTGCAAAAACAATCAAATGGACTTCTTGGTAACAAAGTTAAATTAATTTGATTTTTTAATAATTGCCACTGTTCTGAAAGATTGTAGCATGGCATTAGAAGAATACATAAAGTGGTCTTTATGGTAAAAATATTTTTTAATAGGAAGTTACCTGTGGATTTCCTGCAAAATTTAAGCTCCTGTTTACGTTTCCACTTGTGAGGTGTTCCGTTAGCTTTAGTGAACTATTCCCGCAGAGAGCAAAGGTGTGTTCCCAGGACAGTCTCTCTGAAGAAGCCCGTTTTCTGTTTAAATAGTGTCTGCTGGTTTTGTCTTACGCTTCCTTCAGGTTATGTTCCTATATGTGACTGGTCGCCTGGGGCGTATTCCATGAAGATTTGAGCTGGAGGGAAATGTCAGTTTTTTCATCACTGTATATTTGATGTCTGTGGTTTTTTGTATCGTTGTACTCCTGTGACTTTTACAAAAAGCTGTGGACTATGGGCTGGAGTTCTGTTTTTCTCTTTTTTTTTTTTTTTTAATAATTACACTTTTAAAAATCTCAGTGTATTTGGCAGAAAACAAAGTCTGGCCTGCGTCGTATTTCTAGTCTTGTTGGAAGACAGAAATGTAAGTGGCTTTGGGGTTGCCTGGTTCCATTCTCACGGAAGCCCCTTCATCAACTTCCTTTACAAGCGAACAGGCTTTGCCTTTCCTATTGCTGGAAAACTTTTTGTGACCCAAACAGCCGTGAGGATTTTGGAACTTGTTCTAACACATGTCTAAGCTTATCAGTGGCTGGTTCATCCCCGCCCTGCTCTGGGGCAGCACGATCACCCTGTTTTATTAGGGGGTTGTTTTTACAGTACTGATCTTGCGTGCTTTTCTATGCAGTCTTCTTGCCCTTTATTTTTGTTAAAGAAACCAACTGTCCACTTGTGAGATGTTTTCTTCCTATGGTCGTACTAGTAATTCTCCTTGGTGGGTAAATGAGGAACATTTTGTTCCGTGTTAATAATTCACCTATTACAGCATTGCACCCCAGCTATCTGCCTTTTGATTGCTTCCTATGATGGTGCTAAAACTGATCGATTTTTATTTGTTTTTCTGGAAAGTCTGCTCTTGGAACACTCCCTGCCATTTCTCATGGCTGCACTCCCGTTGCTCGTGCAGTGACCAAGACGAGCTCTGGAACCCCAGCTATGTGGAGTATTTGTTGTACGTTCCCATAGAAATGGCACATCTTCCCGAAAATGTGAATTCCTGAAATAAAGTCAGTCCTTGCTGAGGAGCCCAGGGTTACTCGCAGCCATTTCCGAAAGCGTGACGATCCCTCCTGCCCCGTGTCGTGTTGTCACCTCTGGTCATGGTTCACATCACCCCTTCAGCCGTTGGCGCGTCCACTTCTGTCGGCGCAGTCTCCGCTCGCTTCCCTTTTAGGAATTGCCCTAAAGAATGTAGCTTGTCCTTTGCTGTGTGCCGTTATGTAAACGACTTGTTGGAATCGTGCTTTGTTCACGTGAATAATAATAAAATTTAACTCTTTGTATGTCAGGGCAAGGATGCTCCTCCGCCTATGGGGTGGTAATTTCTCCTTTTCTGACACTGACGTGTTTGTCGTGGGTTGTGTTTGTTTTTTTTACATTTGTTGTCACTTAGGCAGAGCGTGGCCGTTAATGAATGAATTAATTACCCTCCTGCCGGGGCTGAGGCTGATGCACCGCCGGAAACCCCCGATTTGACAGTTACGCGGCGGTCCCTCTCCCTCCCCCGCCCCTCCTCATGGCGGCGGCCTCGCGCGCGCCTGCGTCAGTGGCGTCATCAGCCTGCGGCGGCGGGCGGAAGTGGCGCGTTAGTCCCGCGCTGCCCGTCCCAGTCCCCGGTAGCGGCGGCGGTGAGTGGGCCCGGCTCCCGCGGGGGGCGGCGGGTTGAGGGGGGCCCGGCCGCGGCGACGGCTGAGCGGCGGCGCGGGGGAGCGCGGAGGTGGGAACTGCGCTCTGAGGCCAGAATGGGCGCGGGGTGGGGGGTGGCCGCGGCCGCCTTAACCCCCCCCCCCCGCGGCCGGTAGCGGCGGGCCTAGGGGTGCCCGGGGGGATAGGAGGCCGCGGTGGTGGCCGTTACCCGTCCGCTAGCGGGGCTGTAGGCGGCGGGCAGCCCCTCTGGATCTTCCTCAGCGGCGAAACACCCGCCCGTGTTCACAGACGGTGTTTTGCTTTCACTCGGGCAAGTCCCTGCGTTTTGGCAAAGACTGTGCGCGTTTCTGGGGTTAAAACCGGACTTTTCTGGTTCAGCATCAGTCCAGCTTGGCTTTACTTGAAAATGGTCTATTAAGTGTTTGTCAGCATGTAATAAGTCAGTGTAAAATAGCTGTGGTGGGCTGTGGTGTGTGTGTAGATTTTGCTAATGTCGGGTTCTTTTTCAGAGGTTTTTTTTAACTCAAATGGGTGATGAAAAGGATTCTTGGAAAGTGAAAACTTTAGATGAAATTCTTCAGGAAAAAAAACGAAGGAAGGAGCAAGAAGAGAAGGCAGAGATAAAACGTATGAAAAATGTAAGCTACCTGTTGGTATACGAGCATTTCTAATGACACCTGAGGAGTTTCAGTGCCCGTATCCTCATTTTCTGATGAGAACAAGGCTTCTTGCTACGTCAGTGGAATTCCTCTGTGCTCTTGTGCCTGTTTTGTCGGTGATCTCTGAATCCCAAAGTTTGATAAAAATACGCTGCTGTGCTAAGATCTCCTTGGCCTTACCTTGTATGCTCTGCTTTGTTTCCTAGTGGATGGTGAGAAAAGGTAAAGAAATTGACATGATTAACTAGAAGTTGCGGTTCAATTAAAACCTTTCAAAGATTTTGTAGAAGAATGGGTTTAATTGTTCTTGAGTAACTTTTGTGGTAGTGCTTGGTTTTGTACAATCACGTACAAAATAAATGTTAAAATATTAAAAACATGTTTAAAACCCTACAGTAGTTCACACAATCCTCCTTAATCGTTGCTTAATTTTGTCTAATTACATTGAATTTACAGAATTTCAGCTATAATTGCAATCAAACTGCATTTGACAGTTTACAACTATGAAATCTCTGCTTCCTGAGTTGGTATACTTTACTGATGTGACCGGTTGAGGATGGCTTTTGAGCCAGGAATGAGAGAGTTGAGTACTATTTACGCTTTTTCATTCTGTGACATAAAAATTAATTGTGTTTTGTTTTTGCCCTTTCGTCCCTTTCTGTCACAGTCAGATGATAGGGATTCAAAGCGGGATTCTCTTGAAGAGGGGGAGTTGAGAGATCATCGCATGGAAATAACAATCAGAAATTCACCTTACAGGAGGGAAGACTCTATGGAAGACAGGTAAGAATAAGAGAATAGTCTTGTTACCTTAGGAAGAGTTACTGAAATTAACTTTTAGAAGTACTGATAAGAGGGTTTAAAAATACCTGAAGGGGAACTGTTTAACTTCTGTAGCACACAGATGTGCCGTCTTGCCTCCTGCTCATAGAACGTGCCAGGGTATTGTTTTGAAATACTGACTAAGGCTCAACAGGGCATTGTGGTCCAATTTTGGGCACTACTTAGTAATAAAATACTTTGCTGAAGATGCAGTTAAAGCAGCCCTGCTGAGTTCTTTTTGGTGCTTAATTCATCCTCAGTTTGCTTATGCATTAAAAGTGCACACATAATAATATCTTAATTTCTCATCTATGTGAGTATGATTTTCTGTAAGGTACTGTTAATGCCTTGGTTCGGGGGTATTATGGAAATGAACTTTAATATAAATTAATAAAATAGGAAAAAACGGCATTATTTTCAAAATGGAGAAAAGAGGAAATAACACACAATGTGTTTGAGGGTACATGTAACTTTCCTAAGTTGTTATTTTTTTTATTTGTCTTGTATTTTAGAGGAGAGGAAGATGATTCCTTGGCTATAAAACCACCACAGCAAATGTCACGGAAAGAAAAAACCCATCATAGAAAAGATGAGAAGAGGAAAGAGAAACGTAGACATCGTAGTCATTCAGCAGAAGGTTGTTATCACTGCATTTGGATAACATTTCTGGTAGCTTCCTGATGTGAAGCCAAACAGACACTATGTAGACAGTAAATAACAGTAACTACAAACTAAAGAAAACGTGTCAGGTGGATAAGACAAAGGAATTTAAACTTGTGTTATTTCTTTGATTACGTTTAATGCCCTTAGAGGAATGTCAGGGGTACATATGTGTTTGAGAGGACAGTAATTACTTTGGGACAGGGACACGGACACAGAGTCTACTTTTACTCTTTGAAGTCAGTTAAGCTTCTTTCTGGCTTCACTGGGTGAGTGGGCTGAGCTATGATCTTTGTTTCTGACCGTAAAGGAAAAAATACCCTTTCTAGAAACATTCATGCTGTATTCCTGTTACTGGCAGCCTCTTTCTGTTTTTCGTGCAAGCATTTGTGCAAGATCTTACAATCTTTTAATTTTCCAACACCCTTTCAGATCAGGATTTTTCCATTAAGAAGCTAACAGAGAACATGAAAATAGGTTGCCATAAGTTTCCTCCTTTCTAGCTTTGCTTTTTTAAAGTAGGAGCGCTAAATACTTTGAATAGTAACACTCCAAAATTCATTTTTGTTTGTTTAGGGAAACATGCCAGAGTGAAAGAGAAAGAACGGGAACACGAGCGTAGGAAGAGACATAGAGAAGAGCAGGATAAAGCCCGTCGCGAATGGGAAAGACAGAAACGGAGAGAAATGGCAAGGGAGCATTCCAGGAGGGAGAGGTACATCCAGCCCTCCCTCCCCTGGGACAAACCAACAGACATGAACAGCTTCCTCCTCTAAATCTGTCTCTAACCTTTCGTTGTTCCATTGACAACAAAATTCAGAGCAAAATCTTGTAAGGACTGATGCCAGTGCCACGTTCCTGTCAGTGTGTTGTCCAATGAAAATGTGTTCTCGTCTTTAATTACTTTTGTAAATGACTTCATTACAACAGATACTTCTAGGCAATTGCATTGCCAGTGTTTTACTATAATGAAAAAAAAAAAGTACAAACCAGTTTTGCATAGTATCAGAGATTTATTAACTGAACTTGCTTCGGTATTACTGTCACTAATGAAATTGAATGTCCCTGTAGCTTGTTGTAGAAAACCAGTTTTCCTTTACTTAATAAGCTGAATTTGTAGTGAACTGTAACGTGACAAAAAATAATTCTTTTCTAGAGACCGTCTGGAGCAACTTGAGCGAGAGCGAGAGAGAAAAATCAGAGAGCAGCAAAAAGAACAAAGGGAGCAAAAAGAACGAGAAAGGCGAGCTGAAGAAAGACGTAAGGAACGGGAAGCCAGAAGAGAAGGTAACTGTCTCTGTATAAATGGTGTTTGGCCTTACTGTCTGCTGACGTGGCGGTGGAATGGAGGTATAGAAAGCATTTTTCACTTAGGTCAATACTAGAATTTGGAAGGAAAAAAAAATAGAAAGAAAAAGGGGTGGTGGAGGGAGGCTTCTTCATGGGGAGGAGGGGAATCTCTTAAGTTCTACATGGGGAAATAAAACAACGTTATATGCCTTAAATATCATGGCATATTGGTTAGTCAGCAGGTCTTTCTTTGCCTCCCTCTCTTAGTCTGCTTTCCTATAGAAACAGAATTTACGTAATTGCCATTGTCTCTATGTGTGTGTGTCTGTCATGAGCCCGGTCATCTCTGAACTCTTTGGTTGAGTCTAACCCAATTTGATAAAGGTTGAAGTCTCAAAATTAAGTGTTTTGAGGATTTGAGGAATTAAATTGCAGAGGGAAGGAGAGAGATCATGTAAGTACTCCAGCCATGAAAAAGGCTGTAGTCTGAGTCAAGCATGGAAGATCTGATAACTGAGCAATTTGAATTACCTTCTACACATGAACCCTCACTTTGCATAGCATATCAGATACTTGCAATGTAAGTTCAGGTCATTTTTGATTTGTCTCTAATTGTCCCAGCTTTCAGAGGTAAAAATCAGAGCCCATTCTTGTGATCAAGTGACAGAGATTTTTCAAGAGTAGCAGAAGCAGCCATGCTTATTGCTGCTGTTTCTGGTTCTGCCCATGTGCTTGGTATTTACACTGATATCATTCAACATATCTAGCTTTTCATTTTAGTTATTTTTATCTTTCTAAATGTTCTCTCAGCTCCTTCTAACCCTTAGCTGTCTTTATTCTTTTATGTATCTTCCTGGTCTGTCCTCTTTTCTCTCTGGCATTAATGCCTTAGTTTTAGGGTGTTTTCTCTGTAGTATTTAGGGCATCTTGCTTCTGTTTCCTAAGTATGGCAGCACCTTTCTCTGAGTGGTACAAACCCATATTTTATTGCGCATGAGGTAAATCATAGTCCTTTATTCTCCTAGGTATAGTTAGGTTCCACTTCCACGCCTCCCTGTTATCCTTTAGCTTCTAAGGAAAAATTAAAAGTATGCAAAGCAGGTGGTTGTGGCAGACAGAAGTCTTCTAATTAGGGCAGGGAGATGTAACGATTTCTTCCGGTTTTGTTTTCACTAGTTTCTGCACACCATAGAACAGTGAGGGAAGAATATGGAGACAAAGTAAAAATGAGACCCTGGAGTCGCAGCCCATTACGACAGCAAAGAGACAAGCTTGAGCAAGGAGATAGCAGGAAACCAGGTAGCATTTGCCACTTTCTGATGTCTTTGCCTGGGGGCTAGGAGGAGCTGTTCTGGGGCAGTGTTTAATTTTTAGTAGTAAACGTATATCCCTGGTACTGTATTGAAAGTATTGTCCACTTCAGCCGTGGTGGCATAACTCTGGAATATTCACGAATAGGTACATATGTACCATTTTCTAAAGCACTGGTTTTGCAGGTATTTGCGCAAGTGACGAATGAATCTTTTCCTTCTTAGTAGTAAGAATAGTAATTTTAAAAGTTTCAGAGTTCCTTCATTCAGTGATGAAAGAAGCAGCTGACTGAATTTTTAAAATTTTCTAGTTTAATTCCCTTGCAGATTAAAAAGGGGTTGTGTACACTAGCTCCAGGTGGATTTGTTGTTAGGAACTAAGCTACCTTAAAAAGTTACCTTACGGGGATCAATATAGTTTAAGCATCACTGATATTGTCATCTTGCAGAAGACAATAAATGCTAAAGGCAGTATTCTGGTTAGAAAATGGTCCTTCCCATGCCTAGAAGGTCCTAACTGTGAGTAGAGAACATGCACGTTTGACGTAGAAGTGTCTTTGGTTAAAGAAGAAAAGCTCTGTGTCTGCTTTGTTAATGTGTGTAGCTGTAAAAATGAGTGTAACTATTCCAAGTAAGCTGATTGCAGAATGTGGTCAGCTGAAATCCCAGGTGGAGGCAGGCAGTAAGTCCTTTGGAGCCACTGTCTGATGGATCAACAGTTATTCACACGTGCTGTTTCAGGGCGGTCTCGTGGAGCAGAGGGACTGCATTAGAATAGAAAGCACTGATAGCAGGCGCTGTGTGTACACACATTAGTGAGGCTGTGTTGTGGTGATACTTGTTACCGTGTTACTTTTTTTTTTAACATTTTTTTTTTCTAATTACACTTAGAGGGGCCTACGCATATATCATGTTTAGAAAGGTCAATATTCCACATTTTTTTGCTGTTGATCCTGCACCACTGCAGTTCAGAAAAGCTGTTTGTCTGTTGAGCAGAGCATTAATTTTTTTTTTTTTAGTGTTCTGTATTTCCCAAACAGAATGTTCAGCATCAATTTAATGGCCAGAGAAAGCAATGCAGGTATCTGGGTATCCAGTCTTACAAATAGAAGTGACATTCAGTCGCACCCTGTTTTTAATTTTTATGGTCTCAACAGTAAAAGAAGAGAAACCAGAAGAGAGAGATCCTCTTTCAGACTTGCAAGATGTCAGTGACAGCGAGAGGAAAACCAGCTCGGCAGAGTCTTCATCAGGTGATTAAATGCATTTTAATAGATGTAATTAATTATGCAATTGTCTGTTGAGGAAACACTGTTGTTAGAGTGTGTGCCCACTTAGTTATGTGTTTGATTATTCCTGAACAGAATCTGGATCAGGCTCGGAAGAAGAAGAGGAAGAGTCTAGCAGTGAAGGTTCTGAGGAAGAGGGAGAGGAAGAAGAGGAGGAGGAGGAGACGGGAAGCAATTCTGAGGAAGCGTCTGAGCAGTCAGCTGGTGAGTAACACAAAGCAGGTCCTAGTGTGGTGTGTAATGAAATGCAGGTATCTGGGTATCCTTTGTTTCTCATTGTTTCTCAATTCTCATGTATTGTTTTATTTGAGCATTTTCCTTTTCTCTTAGCCTAGGATAGGCTGAAACCTCACAGGTCAAGATAACTAAAAAGAACAAAAACCAAGTACAAGTCATATTCTATGCTTTTATATAGAGGTAATACCAATTATTTGTCTAAGAAGCCAGATTAGAAAACTGAAAGCCATTTTTGTCTTCCTAAATGGTGTAAGGGTAAAAGTTCCAGTGATTTTGTAACACAACAAATATTCTGTAGAGAACAATTCTGAACTTATTTGGGGGGTGGTGAAATACAGGTGTCTCTGTCATTTTGATTTATTTTCAGTTGCAAATCTCAGATTTTTTTCATGTATGATTTCTTCAGTGCAAATAAATGAAAATAATGAAAAAGGTTTAGTAAAAAGCCTACTTACGGCCATTCTTGTCATTAATTAGTAAAGAAAAGGTACAAAAGCATACTCTAACGGCTGGGTATTTTTCTTTAAAACCAATTACAGTCGATAAGCAAACATTCATAAGTTCCCTGGCTTGATTTATTCACCTCCCCCCAGCCCTGAATTCCCAGATGGTTGCTAAGAATTGTATTCCCTGTTGGAAGCTGAAAGGTGCAGTTCTGTGGAGTTAGGGGAAGCGTTTGCTTTCCAAGTGAAATAGAAGTACAAGGTCACTAACTAGACAGTGGTGAAAAGGCCTGGTGAATTAGAGAAGTGTTTCAGTTAGTGATCTGCCTTACAAGGAACTACAGAAGTGTCGGGTTTATTCAGTTGCTCTTGATTCTGTTTTGCAGAAGAGGTGAGCGAGGAAGAAATGAGTGAAGAGGAGGAACGGGAGAATGGAAACCACATCCCAGTTGGTACAATGCAAACACTGAATTTTTTAAAAAGCGTTTGGCTGAATTTTTGCAGCCAAATAAATATTTCTACAGATATTTTAAAATATTTTGAATGTATTTCTTGTTGCAGTGTTGCCGTCATTCTAAAGCATCATGTATTTGGCATTTTGAAGCTATTCTTATGTCAGAATCACAAATTCCTTGAAATCTGTTCCAAGGTCTGTGTTTAGAGGAAGTCGGAGCCTAGTTGAATGAGCTAATGTTTCCTTCTTTTTAATTTTGTGTCTCTTGCTCTGTCCTCTTGTCAAAAAAGCTTTTCAGTTAGCATGAGATATACTGGGTCAGTTTTCTCTCACATTCTGGTAGCGCAAAGATTTGTTTTTCTGACATGCTGTATTTAATACCAGAAATTGTATTTATATGACTGTGAACGAGTTCTTGAAAGCATTATCTCTGCAAAGAGGAGAAATCGGGCTTCTCCTTGATCTTTATTGTTGCAATAAGTTAAGTTGAATAAGTTGCACACCTATTTCAGGTGTAGCGATCAGTGTTTCACTGTCCTTATTTGTCTAAAGCTGAACTTAATTGTTCCAAATATCTTCCTCTTTCCACGACTGATTCTGACTTTTAAAGTTACAGAGTCGAGGTTTGACCGAGATTCAGCAGGCAGCGAAGTAGAAGAGGAGGAAGTAGGGGAGGGCACCCCTCATTCCAATGCCATGACAGAAGGAGACTATATTCCTGACTCGCCAGCTTCCTCCCCCATCGAACTGAAACAAGAGCTTCCCAAGTATCTTCCTGCACTTCAGGTAGAGGATCGCTTAAATGAAGCTCGAGAATATTGTAGGCAAAGGGATTTCCCTAGCTGCTTTGTTAACAAGTTGTGCATGAGTTTGTGGGCAGAATACACCTTGCTGACTCAGCACCGCAAAATACACATTTCTGCGTGAAATATTGCTGTCTCTTTTAACAAGGGAAAATGTGCATGGAGCAAAAATGAGATTACTCTTAGATATACGTAGGAATGTAATAATATATATCTGATACTCTGATATCTTGGTATTGCTATCTGTAAATAGATGCTTGTGAGAGAAAATAGAAACTGATGGGTGGTTATTCTTTTTGTAGCCAACAGCAAAGTGTAGAAACATGAAGAGAAAGCGTATTTTTATTAATTGAATTGTGTGAAAGGTATCAGTCTAAGGTGCTGAGTTGCTAGCTTTGCCATTGTGGCAGAAATTTCAGTTTATGCTGTGCAAAAATAAGCAAGTGAAGAATTAATGAAATAACGTAGTTAATCTAATAAAACACAGACTCTGTCCAGGATTCCTTTAGAGATCCAAGTAAAAATAAGTCCCAAATATACCTTTCTCATATGGAGTAGCCAAATTGTTGAATTCTCTTGGTAAATTTTAACTATTCCCATGAAGTTGCTGAAGTTTACCTTATGTCTTCTAAAAAAATAAGCAAAGCCCTCCCCCAGATTCTGGAAGAGTAAAAGTTGTCCATCTGTTTTTTCAGGGATGTCGTAGCGTGGAGGAATTCCAGTGTTTGAACAGGATTGAAGAAGGAACATATGGTGTAGTGTACAGAGCAAAAGACAAGAAGACTGGTTAGTATAAGTGGTCTCTAGTTACTGTCTCCATGGTATTTAGGGCAGAAGTTGTATGCAAATTATGGTTCTGCATTTCTCATTGATGAACAAAATCTGTCTGAAGCACTTTCTTTGTCGAGAATAATGCTTTGTAATAGGATGTGTACTTTGATATAAGGGCTCCATTGCAGCTGTTTGAGTTCAGAAGTGATCTCTGTACTGGCCATGATGATGTAGAACAATTAACACAATTTCAGTTTCTGGCTTGAAAGGCAGTTATCTCTGACTTGAGATCCGTTGTAGATAGTTTCCAGGTTGCAAGTTTTCAAAATCGAATATAAGCATTCCAGCAGGCGTCACTGTAAGCACAGACGCCGGTTAGGGAATTCATAAAGCAGGGGTTGGTGAGCAGTCAATATATACTGCAGTATTTTGTGGTAGAAAGATCTTCCATTCTCTGTTTTTAAGCTCCCTCTCAAAAAACCACTTCTCCTGTATACAAGTAGATTTGTATTTCTAAAACTCAATCTCTTTGCTTATCTGGTTTGTAATAGCAACACTGGAGGACCTCTTAACATGCATTTTATTAGCTGTGTGATGGGAAATCTGCAGTTAATAATGCTGTTTTCTTCACAGATGAAATCGTGGCTCTGAAGCGCCTGAAAATGGAAAAGGAAAAGGAAGGCTTTCCTATTACTTCTCTGAGAGAAATAAATACTATTCTGAAAGCACAACATCTAAATATTGTCACTGTCAGAGTAAGGCCTCAATCTTCTATTTCAAGATTTTTTGTTCTTGAAATATTGCCTCTTGGCTTTTAAAATGCCTTATAAAAATGTTAGCATTCCTAGCAGAGCCTGTTTCTGTAATCAGTTGTATACCACCCATAAAACTATATAGACATACTTGTCTGTACATAATCTGATGGTTTGCAAGAATGTGCTTTTTTTCTTAGAAAAATAGATTTTCTATGGATTTTACTGATGGCAGGCTCCACTTAACCTCTTGCCAGTATATTTTTAAAATTCATTTTTGCATGCTTTTTAAATACTGTGTGCTTGTTTTGATCATTTGTTTCTGTGTTTTAGGAAATTGTTGTAGGTAGTAACATGGATAAAATCTATATTGTAATGAACTACGTAGAACACGATCTCAAGAGTCTGATGGAAACAATGAAGCAACCGTTTCTACCAGGTACTGTTTGCCATAGTCTCCTGTAATTCTTAAAACTGGAAAACTGGCCAACACAAACCTCAGTGGCTTTGGGCTTTTTGCGGTGACGTGTAATGCCTTGGAATGTCCTGTGAGTGTTCTTTGGAACACGGACTTCATTGCTTTTTCTCTGTTTGGTCTGATTTTACTGACACAAGTGAAGATAGGATCGTAGGCTGGCGGTGCTGATGTTCACAGTGATCTTTGGCTGATGAATCCGGTTTGCATGCTTAGGGTGAGGGTGAGGTTCAGATGTGAGGTGGAAGGAGTTTTCCCTGTGCTAAACCAGAGAAGAACACTGGGTTCTAATTTTGGCCACTTCCTGTGTTTTTGAGGGGCGTTAATTTCTGAGCATTATTTGGATGCATTCCAGCTATCTAAATTAATTTTGCTTTACTGGCAGCTCTGCGGGTTTAAGTTTTTCTGTGACATATTTTTATGATGCAGTCTACACTATGCTTTTAACTTGACATCCCTTTCCTCCACACGCCCCTCTCCCTGTTCTCCAAACAAACAAAGATAGATAGATTTCTTCTCTTAAATGTATTTGTTGTCTTTTATCATTTCAGGTGAAGTGAAAACCTTGATGATTCAGTTACTGCGAGGAGTCAAACATCTTCACGACAACTGGATACTTCACCGAGACCTGAAAACTTCCAACCTGTTGCTCAGTCATTCAGGCATTTTAAAAGTAAGAATTACATGGAATATACCAGACTTGTATTGCAGAATATGCTGCATTATAGCTATCTCAAGAGCTGGGTAGAATGTTTTGCTTTTGTCTTTAGGAGGTGTGGCTTGTAAAATACAGAATTGTGAAAGAGTGAACTTCACTGTTAAAGGAAAGAGACTGTCTTACCAAAGCTCTAAGATTTATGCTAGGATGTGATGAATAAGCTTGCTGTAGTGAACACTGAATTCTTTTTTTAAAGTCTGAACAGTGTTCTTCTCTTCCTGGTGATTCAGCAATACTATATGCCTGACAGTGGCGTTTTCTTTTTCTGTATCAGCATCATAGTGTCTGAATTGGGGATGCTCTTTCAACTTGAGAGATGGTGAAACTTAATATAAATCTCTGTAGTAGTGCTGAACTATCAGTCACTGGTGGAGGTGGAGATTCTTTTCACAAAGAAAGTCTTTTAAAAAGTTGTACACTTTAAAAATCTACCTAACTTTTCACTTACTACTTAAAAAAATCTAAGAGAAAAGCAGTACTAATAAGATCAGGACATAACATTTCAATTTTTACTTCTAAATTGTAGGTGCCAATTATGTATTGCCATTATTTACATCATACAGCTGTTACAGTTGTTAAGCCTTTCCCTTTCTCAGGAAAACTGGGCTTGAATTTTTTTTATTTTTTTTTTTGCTTGGCAAAGTTGAAGTCAGCATTTATTGTCATTTGGTTTTATTTTTCCCCCTGCCACGTAAGCTTTCTGTGAAGGTGATCAATAACAGGAATTCTTCCTTGGCCTTGGGAAGGGAAAACTGTATTTTCCCTTTAGTGGAAAAAGGCAAGGCAGGCCCATGAGAATCAGTGTATTCTGGGGGGCTGTTTTTGAAGGCAGGAAGCCATGCAATAGCCAACATGGCCAGCATGGCCATCTTGGCACTGTTAGTAAATGGTGTGGTCAGTGTTGGAAGTAGTGCTGATTACCACTTTCCATTTAGGTTGGAGATTTTGGACTAGCCCGGGAGTACGGATCTCCACTGAAGCCGTACACGCCAGTGGTGGTGACGCTTTGGTACAGGGCTCCCGAGCTGTTGCTTGGAGCCAAGGTATGTTTCTCCTTGTTCCTCTGGCTGCTAGAGCAATGACTCTTCAGATTAACTGTATTTTATAATTTATGAACAGAGTATGAGTATGCTTGATTCTTTATATTGATTTAGAGATGGAAATTCTGAAACTTCAGTATTATTTTTCCTAATAACGCAGCTAAAAAATTCCATCTTCTACAGACCGAAGATGGGTGGGTGACAGAGTTTTGCTCCGTTAGAGTGCTGATGTGGTAGCACTGCTGGGCTTCTCGTGGATTGGTGCAAACTGTCACTGTTATCTTGGGATGATGGATTTTTATTATTTTTTTTTAACCTTAAGTCTAAAATTTGTGACACCTGAGAGCAGAACAAGGCACTGGCAGCAGTCTGGCCATGGCTGCATTTAAGAGAAGAGGCTTAAGAGACCAGGTTTTGTGCCCGTAACCCGAGATTGCTGTTCTGGCAAAACAAGGGCTAAGGATCTCCATGAAAAAGAGTACAAGTTAGAATGATTTGCTAGTTGTGATGCTCTGTTTGTGAGTGAAAAAGAAAGGCAACATTGTGGAGACTTTCAGGTTTCATCCTGAAGTATTTGTGTATATGGGTATTACTCACCTTATAATTCACAGTAATTTTAACTTTGAAATTATTGCAGTTGAGACCCGTGCCTTGGCATTGGAATGATTGTAGGGGTTCTGTTCAGAGTGGTAGACTCTTTAAGGAGGAAAAAACCAAACCAAACCAACAACAAAAAACCCCACAAACAACTCAGTGCAAGTATCTTACTGATTTTATAAGGTATAATGGATTCTTTTTGTTTCAGGAATATTCCACGGCGATAGACATGTGGTCGGTAGGGTGTATATTTGGAGAGCTGTTGACGCAGAAACCGCTGTTTCCAGGAAAGTCAGAAATTGACCAGATTAACAAAGTTTTTAAGGTAACATTTTTAACAACTTTGGATGCTAACTGACTGGTTTTAGGGGCAGGTACATCAGAGTAGTAAGAAATTAAAAGTGCTTGTTGCTCTTTGACAGAGATTCAGCTTTAATAAAAGACTCATTACTCTTATCCTTATTTTACAATGCTTATAGGACGCCAAGAGCATGACTTGGGTTTCTTCTGCTTTCTCTGGATACTAACAACTCCTATAGCTACATCATGAATAAGCACAAGGGTTGTGCTCCAGAATGAGTTTATTAAGGAGATATTTTAATTTGCAGGATCTCGGTACTCCAAGCGAAAAAATCTGGCCTGGTTACAATGAGCTGCCAGCAGTGAAGAAGATGACGTTCACAGAATATCCCTATAACAATCTCCGCAAGAGATTTGGAGCGCTCCTCTCCGATCAGGGGTTTGATCTGATGAACAAGTAAGTGCTAGCTTCTGGGGTGTCCTTGGGAAAATGTGTTGACGTGCTATGATAGTGGTGAAAACTGACTTATAGGGAAGGTTGGTATTGCAGGGTGTTTAACCTGTCAAAATATGTTGATGCATTTGAAGTTTGTCTGTGACATTCCTTGCAACAGCTTTATTCAGTGTGCCAGGCTCTTAACACCTGCTGTTAAACCTCAGTCCAAGATTATTCTTGCACGCCTATATCCTAGAAGAATAGAAAAATGTCTTGGTAGTATTTTTAGCTCGTTCATGTCGTGTTTAATTAGGTGGTGAGTCAGCTATCATGCAGTCTGCTGATGGAGCTTGTTTAAAACAATTGAATTACAGCTGAAAAAAAGGAAAAAAACCCAGTACGTTCTAGAGATCATATTAAAGAATTAGGAAAATAGCAATCGTGTTTTGTTCCTAGATTTTCATCGGATGTTCTGGCAGTCCTTTTAACTAACTTTGCTGGTGCATTCTGACTGCATTCCAATTCAGTTTTCTTTTAAAGGTTGACAATGGCTTGAGAGATTTTTTTGTTCCCCTCCTTCCCCTAATACTCCCTTTTACGGTTCATGACATGAAGGAGTGGAAATGATTAAGTTTCAGATCTTACTTTGATCTTATCTCTATTTAAAAAAATTAAACTTAAAAAACCCAGATCACCCATATGTCAGCAATTGTACCCATTAGAATTTTCTCATTTTTAACAAAGAATTCTATTAAATTGCATTTCTGAACAATTTATCATTTTGGGGCTAAATTTTTTCTTCTGTCTCTTTTCTTCCCTATTTCATTGCCTTGCTATATCCTTCTCAGCTTTTTGACATACTACCCAGCCAGAAGAATTACTGCCGAAGATGGTTTAAAGCACGAGTATTTCCGAGAGACGCCCCTTCCTATCGACCCCTCCATGTTTCCCACCTGGCCAGCAAAAAGCGAACAACAAAGAGTAAAACGTGGCACTAGCCCACGACCACCTGAGGGAGGCCTTGGCTACAGCCAGTTGGTAAGCAAGCACAGCTCAGCCAGGCAACTGACACAGACTCCTTATGTCCTTGGACATGTCCAAATCCTGATTTTTGTCACCCTTCCGGGGCTTGGGAGCCTGAGACTCGCCTCTGCTTGCATGAAAAAGACACTCTAGAAGTGCAGCTTTTTTCCCCTCTCTTCCTTTTCAAAGGGCAGGTCCAATTACTGTTGTATTCGTAGAATCATAATTTCAGTACATAATCTGAGAAAGAAATGATGCCGGGTTTCATCACAGTGCAGAACAATTTTTCTTTTGAAAGTGTACCTTGTTTTACACTTTCAACTAAGCTTTCAAAGCTGCAAATTTGTTTTAAAAAAAAAAAAAATCCAAACCCTGGTAAGTTATGCACATCTTGTGGATAGAGACAGTCCCTTTTTTCCAATATTTGGAGAAGAATTGCAAAAAGGGCAAGGCTGGGGTTCTTTTTATCAGTGGGGATTGTGCTGCCCATGTTGAAAAAAGCTGCCCTTGTAAATACGGCATGTTACAGTCTCAGGTGCCTTAATTATATCAACTTGTTATTACTATTTCCATGTCTCAGCATGGATGAAAAAGCACTGTCAGTTATTGTGCACAATTTAACGGATGAAGTAGCCTGAAAGTTTGTTTAACCTTGATTTTTTTGAGGGTATAAAAATTGATGAGGAGAGCATGCAGTGTGTTTCATCAGAGGCTGAATAAGTGTAGCTTACAATTATTTATGGAGTGTGTTCACAGGTTTTTTTTTCATCTTTCCCATATTCAGCCAAAAGAAGATACACAAACCAGGAATGCACTTGAGATGCCTTTAGAAAAGATAACTATTGCAACAGCAATGTTTAAAGCTCATGAATAATGCTCTGCCTCGACCTTAGCTATGATATCACTAAATCAAACATTTGTTTCTCATCTCCTAAAGATACTTGATTTTGTTGTTTAGATTTTTGTGTTGGAGAGGTAACTGCGTCTGCACACTTACTGATAAATTAATTGTGATTGGTTTTCGCAGGGTGATGATGATCTGAAAGACACAGGGTTTCATCTGACCACCACAAATCAAGGAGCATCTGCTGCAGGACCTGGTTTCAGTCTCAAGTTTTAAACTCAACATAAGAAAAAAAGAGAACTGTTCACGTGAGTGGATTTCTGAGTCCCCAGTTCTGTTCTTCATGTCAGGGGGACGATGTTTTTCACAGGAGAAAAGTCAAATGTCATCAGAGATTCAAAGGCTCTTGCTGGGTGTGGAGTATAACTGCTGCATTCCATTAGAGGACTGGAATTAACCCGAAAAGCCAAGGATCATTACAAAATTTGACAAAGGAAAACTTGAAGTACAGTCCTGGAACAGTTTCTGGTTTATTTTTAGGGTTTTTTTCCGTTGGGTTTGTTTTGTTTTGTTTTCTCCTTGTAAATTTGTAGAATTAAAATACATTTTTAATTGTTTACCAGTGTGAAGGATTTCATTTCTTCACATGCAGCAAACCTGGATGTTGATGGCATTAAGTCTTCTAGAGCGGGAAGTTATTTCCCCTGCTGTCCCTGCATCAGTGCTGACTATTCCAGCATACTGTCAGCCTGGGGAAACAACTTTATTTGAAGTAAATTCTGTGTGTCTGAATATAGTTAGGGCAAAAAACTGTACCAGTTCTGAGGTTTCTTTCCTGTTGTGTGCCTTGGAGAGAGCTAGGCGGGGTTGGGCTCGATACTCACAGTGTTTTTGGGTGCACTACTGAGCTGAACACTGTTCGATGTGTTGTATACATGTATTTACAATGGCACTGGTGCAAAAGAAGTACTCCATGGTTTTATAAATCAAAAAGACTTAATATGGAGACTTGATACTTTATTTTCAACAGAAAGTTCTTTTAAATATTCCCATAAAAAGGAAGAGCTTAGCTTTACTGATTGTATAATGCCATATTCCAATCCTTTCTCAGATGATGAAAGACCAGAGGAATCATGTTGGAATATCAGGGTCTTCTGCGTCTCTAACTTCTGTAATGGTATAATTCTTTTCTGGGAACAGGAAGATTTGGAAAATACCAGGGTATTCATGCAATCAGAACTGGGCACCAGGCCAGTAAAAGGATTAATTTAAATTATAAACATTCTGTCAGTTTCAGTGCATTTTTGAGAGTTTCTCTGGGTAAAGGCCTTGGAGCTGGAATTTGGATGTACTAACAGTGTGGTAAATTTTGAAAACAGTGGTTTTGGTTTGGTTTTTCTTTTTTTCTGTGGGGAAATGCAGAACTATTTTCTCTTTGGGCCTGATTGATTGCCTGCTGCTGCAGGAGGAACAGTTCTGGTACTAGTCTGTTAACCGAAATATGCATGATTTTAGCAAGCCTCCTCATAGGTGGAGATAATAACCCACTGAACAGCGGGGGGTTTGCTACATCCCCCGGACTACAGGAAAGTAGAGTAATTTTGCGACAAAGGAGTAGACTACAACTGAATATTTTGTATTTCAAGCTGTGCTGTGCTTCTTGCACTCTGTGCAATCCCTGCCTTCCTAGCTTCTAGCTTCCTTGGCATTGTTGCAGCCAGTGCGGGCATCGCTGGAAGATCCGTGTTCCTGACAGAAAGGGTTATTCATCTAAGTTGGGGTAATTTTAGTAAAACAAAAACTCCCTAATGCCAGATTGCGATGGAAATTTAACTTGGTTATAACAGATACGTTTAACTCTTTTTTTTTTTTTTTTTTTTGTACAAGGGAAATAGCTCTCCCTGAGCAGTGCAATGTTAATTCAGTTACTACTTCACAGCTTTTATTTTGTCTCCATTGTCTATTTTTGCATAGAGTAAATTGCTTCTTGTGATCCTTAATTGTCCATGAAAAGATGCATTTTTAAGTTTTATACTATGCTATACTCTCAACTGTGATGGTAAAACTGTCCTAGAACAGAGGAGAATTTAATCGACGGAGCCTTTCTGCTGTAATACAGGTCTTGCTAGACAAACTGCTAACTGCCGCTGCAGCGCCTGAGATGCTCTGCAGTTCTGTTGGTGCTTTTAAGTAGGAAGAAACTTGTTTCAAGAGGTTGAGGACAACTAAAAAAGGATGAGCAAAGAGCAACATAGGCTGCTTTAACACTGGCTAAGGATCTTGCTAAATGTAACGACTGCAGGGACTCCAAGCTGTGCAAATGAATGCTCCGCCGCTGGTAGACATTGGAGTGCACCAGGCCTGGCCTGCCGATATTAATGCGATTTTCCTGTTGGATGCGGCACGTTTACCTCCTCGCTTGGGTGACTGGGGAAGGCCAGCAGTGGAAATTACCTCATCTCTGTTGAAGGAGTCGAGAAGCGTATTGATCACACACCTACAGAAGTTCTGAGGAGCTGCTGAAGGAGGTAAATAGTCTACTGGGATAAGATTACACCAGCCATAAATACACAAACCGCAGGAAAGATGTTGGGGGGAAAACCATGTTCTGTGGATACTTGAACTGAACATGATGAAATGTGGAATGGAGTAGAAAGTGTTTGTTACGACCCTACATCCTCCTTCTGACAAGTAAAAGTACTATTAGGTCTTACACTTTTTTAGAAGTTTCTAGTGCTATGCACTAGGGCTTAAAAAATGACAGCAAAACACTTACAGAGCGTAACTGGTCATTTTCCTTACACAATACCTCTGCCTCCATTGCAACACAGCCACGCCATCGATCTGTTCATCCGCTTATTTGACGAAGAGTTATGTTCTTGTTTTTCAGCAGTCTGCAGGGATCCACATAGTTACTGCAACATCTGACACTTTACTTTTTTTTTAAAAAAAAATTTAATTCTCTGTACAGCACATATTTGATAAATTCTTTATCATTAAAACTAATTTGGAAAAGTTTTACATTCCAGTAATCAAGTCTCAGAGTCTCTTTTGGCCAAGGTACGGAAGCAGCCGCTTCAGAAGTTCCATTGCACTACTGGAGATTAAATATAAAATGCCAAAGAAACATTTTGAATTTGAACCAGAACTAGCAGTAATTGAAGTGCTCATTCCAAGGCCCTTGTTAGTGCTTCAGTCTGATTCTCCAGGAATAAGTAGTCAAGATTCTTTCTTTTTTCTTTACTATACAAGTGTAAGTTCCTTCATTAATTGCGTTTGCAATGATGCTCATGTGATCTTCATTTAAGGATAAGTAACCTGGATATGAGTATTCCAGAAGCTCCTTATCTTTATACCAGCTGTCGTAAGAAAAAATAATAGAAATTAAACTACGAAACGTCCTGCACAATGCAATATGTGCTAGTAGTTCTTCTTCTCTTGCTAACTTTTGCCAAGTAAGTGTACAGCACAGATGGGATATCGGCAACAAAACAGTTCAGTTTCACTATATACTTCAGGTAGATGATGGCAGTTATAACGGGGCACTATCTGGAGTAATTTAGGAGCTTGAACTTACCGAAAGTTTAAGGGAATTTGGATCGTCAGTCTAAACTAACCCATGGACTTGGGCATATCTCTCTCAACTTTAGATACATCCAAAAATAACATGCTTTTACGTTACTAAAAGCTAACAAACTAATAACTGAAAGGGTAAATTTAAGACCAGTTTTTTGCAGAAAATGGGCCAGGGAATTCAACTCGCTGGTAAGAATTACCTTTGTATATATATGTAAATTGGATTTCATCCTTTTTCAACTCAGCTTGCTCCTCTCCGATAGCTCTGCTTTCAGACTAAATGCTTTGCAGTGTTATGAACGATATTTGCACGCTCCCTTCTCACAGTGAACCAGCCACCCCTGTTTCTACGCTGGGTGCCAAATGAGACAGTGACATGCCCCAGAAGATAAACTGCATTCTTATTTACGCTGTTGTAAGCTGCAAAATCTCCTAAAGGACTGGAATAAATGATAGAGCACTTACTAAACTTTGCCTTTTTTATGAATTATCTTCTGTCCACAGCGGAAAGTGACGTTCCTGCCCTCAGAAACAGTCTTGGTTTTTGTCCTTGGCGGGGGCAGAGTAGGGGGGACTGTTGGAAATGGGAATTCTGTCCACCAGAGGTGAGAGAAAGAAATGGCAAAAGTCAGTGTATCTGCTAACTTTTGCCAAGTCATTCTCAAGTGTTAGTCATTCCAAAACACTTTCATGAAATTATATTGGCACCCAAGGAACCTCAGAAGTATTAATTTAAAAACACCTCCTACTGAGCAATTCTTGGATGGACATGTAACATCATTCATATGCAAAGATAACAATTCCATGGCATGTAAACTTACAGAGATGGATAAAAATCAACTTGCCCGTTTCATATATATGGCAGAGTAGACATTCAGTGTATGAACACTCCCTTAGAATATACGAGTTTGTAATTATCTGACGGCATCTTTGCATGAATCTGGTCTAAAAAATACCTCTGTACTGGAGAAAGAGGTACTAGTTCTACGATACATTTTCTTAAGGTGGGGAGGTATGTATCTGAAACTTAGTTCCACAGCTGCAGTAACGACCTGATCCTGCATTAGTCACGTATCTGGATTCATAAAACAAAGAACAGAGACTAGATTAAGGTGACTAACGTACTTTATCTCCTTTTCTGCTGAGCAGCTCAAGTCCAGCTGTGCCTGAGATGTCATTTGCCTTGTTTATGTCCCAGCAGTGCATCAGGAACTGTACTGCATCTCTTATCTCTGAATCTAACACATCAGCATCTCGCTTCCTCAGCTGGGACCAAAAGGGAAGCAGCCTGAGGCGCAGGAGCAGTTGTGTTTTCAGAAACTCCCTATCATTGATTCAGTTGAACTAAAGGAGAATGGGACAATTTAATGTTCTAGTCCACAAATGCTTAAACATAAACTCTGCTTCCTATTTCTAAGCCTGTATCTTGGCTGAACCGTCTCAGATGCCATCTCCACTACGCTGCTCCTCAGAGCTGGATGGGGCCGCTCACTTGCATCCACAGGAATTAAGACCTTGCCTATCCCTGCAGCAAACGCTGCTTAACTTTTACCTCCTCCCTGTGCGCAAACCCCACCAAGAACCCCAGAGGAAAAGTTAGGTACCGTAGCAGAAGTCACAGGTAGACGGACAGTGCTTTTTCATCAGCTTCCTGCGTTTCTCACAGAATCCTTTTTGTGCCCATGATGGGCACATAAATAATCTGTCTTTACAGCCTGAAACAGAAGGAGACGAGGCATTAGAGGGATTGGGTTAGACTGTTCCTTCTGAGAAACAAATTGACATTTCACCTAAATCAGATTGTTCAATGTCTCTGTGAAAGCTGAGAAGGAATCTAACTCAGGGACACAATAAATAGAGTGGGGTTCCGTTATTCTGTGAGCAGTGGGCTGGATATTGTGCTACTTGCACGCAACGGCATCAGGAATTCAAGGGTTGCTATTTCTAAGTCCTACACTAGGTAATGTTTGAAGAGCAGCAGGCAAATGTTTCAGAGCACAAGAGAATCTTGCCAGAGCCTGTTTGGTTTGCAGAGATTTTTCTCATCCTGCATTAATCCACCGGAGTCCAGCCAAGAGAGTAATTAACAGCTGTTGCCTTCCCCCTTCCTTTGCGTGGGAGCTTTTCCTTTCCCTTTGCGCACCTGATGCTTGCAAATTTGCAAGTCAGGGCTCTCCACAGCAAAAATAACCTTTTATTCTTGTATAAGCCGCAGTACAAGAGGCGCGGTGTGGGTGCCCGGAGCTGGCTGCGGGGCTGGGCTGCCTGCGCCTCTGCTGCAGGCCCAGAGCAGCCTGAGACCGCGGACCTGACCCACCCCCTGAAAGCTCAGAACTGCCCTCTGGGGAGGCGGCAGCACGAGGTCTGTAAGATTTCCAGCCTGTCTGTCACATTTGAAGCTAAGTAGTGCTGGAAACTGATGGTGCTACACCTCCTTTGAGCTCTACTTCGCAAAAAAAAAGGAGTAAGATTCCTCCTTACTGCTCACTGCCTTACAGTGAGGGTCTAAGGCTATGAGAGCTCCACAGGGTCCAACTGACACTTTTAAGTAGAAGTTCCGTAGAGGCAGGAGCCCAGAGCACAACCCCGCCTTCCTTACCGTAAAGCCTGTGAATTCCCCAGACTTCATCCTGAGAGATGGCCTTTTTCCCCGTCAGAGTGGCGTTGATGTGCATGAGGGCGCTGGGGTTGAGGGAGTGCATGAGTCCTAAGGCATGTCCTATTTCGTGAGCTGCCACGTGGACCAGGTCTGTCAGCCAAACACCTGGAAGAGAAACGGAAAAGCAGCTGGCGCTGTGTGGGGAAGTACATTTGCTAATCCTGGTGTAAAAGCCGGGGACATGTTTTAGCACTAGGAGGTTTTATCTACGGGTGCCCCAGTTTCATCTTCTCTGTAGCTGCTTGGATGCAAACAGACGAGCTAATTATTTCCGCATGCTTCTAATTTCAAACAGCAGGACGCAGAGCAGCAATGCCAGAGAACAGGAAGACAGAAGGCAAGTGCCCTGTGTGAGACTCACTCACTCACTCACTCTTGTCAGCTTTCTGCTAACTTTGTTCCCAGAGCCCTGAGCTGTAACTGGAAATGGCTGCTGGGAGCGAGATTGCTGGAATTAGCTGGAATATTCCAGTCTGAAAGAGCCTCCAATTGGCCGCGGCATCCCCCACACTCTACAGGTCCACCTAAAGTTTCTCGGTAGCATCTTGAAGCCTGTGTCCAGCAGAGACAGATTTTAGCTGAAGGATGAGTCACGAGCTGTTATTACGACACCTATCTTTGTATCTTGCACAATTACAGGCCACAAGAAACTCACAATTCTCGTGCTAAATCCAACTGCTTATGTAAAGAAAGCATCTGAAAGGGGTAGCTTGTATGAGCTTAATTTATCAGTACATTAAACAGGAATCCCTAGTGGGTGGATTTTTTGAGCTGCCCTTAAATACTTCTGCTAAATCTCTCAGACGTGACTTGGAAGAACACTGATTTTGTTCTACTTCATTCCCATCCTCTGTTACGCTGCTAACGAAGGCTAATTCAGCTTTGGAAAGAGCGGCAGTCGTTGTGGGCATCGTCTCAGTCTCACACTGGCCTTCTGAAGTCAGAAGTGTTAGTTCTATTTCACAAAGGTGACAGAACTGTACGCAAATCAACTGCACGACCGTCTCCATATAAAAGAATGGAGTTACACTGCCATGAAGGACAGTCAGTGGCAGAGATGGCACTCAGGACTCTCATTTATTCCATAATCTTAGCAAAACTTTGCTAAGAATCAAGTTTTGCAAGTGTCTGTGCTTCTTCCAACAGCTGCTCGCAGAAAGCACGGGCTGGGAGAAGCCGCTGTTCCCTGGTAGCTCTCTAACTTTGAGGCACAGGTTTGTTACCAGACAAACTCTCTGATTTTTATTATCCCTGACAAACACTGCCATTTGATACAGTTAGCAGGCTTCGGAAGTTTGATGGAGGAGGGCATCTTTTCAAAGCTGAGTATTTTACAAAACGGAATCTGACCCCTTTTTTTCTTAATACACACTGACACTCTTGCTTTAAAAATCATCTCTCCGAGGTCTTTGTCCCTGGATCTTACCTGTTGCTATGCTTTGAAAAACAAGACAGAAGTCCCTCTGTGTCACCTCAAATCTCCTCTCTTTTTATTTGTTGAAAAGCAGAACATTTTACTTTCAAAAGAAGTACTGAGTTGGTCATATAATACGAACCGAATGTGCTAGTTAGCCAGGGACCATCTGCTTTTAATTTAAAGTTAAGTTTTGATATTGCTTAAAAAAAACAATCCAGAAGTAAAAAACCCACCAAGCTATAAGTAACAGACATTTGTAGGTGCCCACAAACCCAGAAATGACTACAGGCCCAGACAACTGAAACGTGAACAGCCGCGCCAGCAAGCACAAGTGATATAACAGGGCCCTTCTCAGAGAGGCACCTGCCTGGGCAGGAGCCAGATGTAATTCCTGAGTGTGTGGCTGAACTACCGAATAAATCCACTGAACTAGTCGGACAGAAATGGTGTTGCCACCAAACGCGGTCCCTTCAGTCACTTGACAGCAAAACCAACAACTTACAAAAAGTGCAGAAAATGACAACTGTTTCTGTCGTCTGTCCCATACTCGCTAAATCCCAGAACAGGAACTAAACTCTAAACCCCGCAAGCGTTAATTATGTGTTCCCCGAGACATGCGTTACCTTTTTTCCAGCTGAAGCGGGTATTCCCCAATATCCAGTATTCATGGTCATCAAAGTGGATTTCTCCGTTGGGCGGGAAGAAGGCATGGGCAAGCTCCCCCGTTGTTCCATCGAAGCAGTGGTGAATGAGCGACTCCAGGCAGTCTGTGTGATTGATAGAGTAGAAGCCTGTGAAAAAAGCAGCAGATGTAGCGTGTCCAGCAGGGCAAGCCTGGCCAGGACACGGACTTCTGTAAACTTGTGGTTTACTAAAAGAAATCTCGTATGGTATCCCACAACCTACAGAGCCACAAAAGGAAAAATACATGGAAAGCGATTGTCAGGAAGGATGGCTATGTCATGCAAAGTATGCTCAGCCCTCTGATGACCTTGGATTTAGAGCTGTGTCCAAGGGACACAAATGAGCCTACTTTTCAGAAAGGAATGCTGAGCTCTTTTTGCAACACCACGTGGAAACTTTTGATTATTTTTTTTTTTCTAGGAGAGAAGTTGGACGGTGAGATGATAACCCCAGGATGTCATTGTGCCATTTTAAACGTAAATAAACAGCCTTAGAGTCATGGCAGCTTGCTGGCTTTTTGCTAGCATCACGATAGTGTTGCAGCGTGCCCTGCGCCCACGGGAACAGGGACACCTGGGGCTCACACGTGGCAACGGGACGGGCCACTGGGAAGGGGCATCATGTGCTCGTACGGAGCGTCATGCGACACGATAGCAAAGAGCATGTTGCGAAACTGTGGTAAATCTGCTGCTTATCTCAATCTTGCTGCCATCTGCACAGGAAATAATTATTTCATGCAGGCCATTAATCCCAGGAAGAATTTACATCTGGAGTTGAGAATGAGCAGGTAACGCCTCAGCACTGACATTTGTCTAGGCCTGAGAAGCTCGGGAAGTAACTCCCGTGTAGTGATACAGGGGCAGAAGGAAGGGGAGGAGAGGGAGGACAGAAGAAAAGATGATGCTTCAACAGGAGCAACAAAAGGGAGACTAAAACCATAAACAAGCTGGAATCTGTCACCTGCTCTTTGGCTCTGTGTGACCTGGGATATGTCATTTCACCTTTCAGCACTCAGTTTCCCCAGCTGTGGAACAGAGGTAATCCTGTCCCAGCGGCAGATTTTGAGGGTTAATTCATTAACCTCTCCTTAGAGCAACTAAAAGTAGTTTCTCTACCTGACTAAAGACAAATGATGCCCCGGTCCTTGTCCAAGAGGCCCTGCTGAGTCCGCACAGGAAGAGAGGACTGTCTCCTGCCTCCAAACTCCTGGTTTACGTACTGAAACTCTGCAAGTCCCTGGTATATTTAATGTACCCACCCAGGTCCTGACAGCATGGAAGCCCGTGCAGTCTTACCTATTTTCAAGTCGCTAGCTACGTGGCGCGGCACTTCCCTGAAGCTGAACGGTGAAACTTCACTCCACATTCGGAACGCAGCCGCCAGCCCCTTGCGCGTGTCCCTGGCGCTTATGAGGTTTCTTGGGAAGGACAGGATCCTGTAGGAACACACAACAGCTTCAGGAAAACGCTCTTCCCTCCTCAGACATCAGCTGGAGGCTCTCAAGGCTGCATCAGACAGGCAAGTCTTTCCATTCACTCCAATAGGTTCAAAACAGGATTACCTTGAACTGGATATTAAGAATATTTAATAAAACCCCCAAAGGGACTAATATATTACTGATATTCTTTACAATCCTATGTTCTGGACTACAGCTTTTGTCCCTCCTCAAGCATGTAATTTTAGACAAGGTTCTCTAGGAAAAATATTTTTATCCTAACGTCTGTTAGGATAGAAGTTGTGCAGTGTTGCTAGAAGAGGAAACAACTGCATTTCAGCAGCAGGTAACTCCAATTCCTAACACTTAGGCGACAATGGCCGCGCACACACTGAATTATACTACTTTCAGGTAGAACGTTTGAGAGTTTGAAGAATATCAAAGGTTTGATAGTAAAAAAAGTTACTTCCTTTGAAAAAATCTCATCACTTTGGAGAAAGACTTGAGAGAGGTTTTTTTCTTAGCCCACAGGTACAGATACAGCCGAACTGTAAGAAAACTCCTGGTGCAGGCTGGCAGAACCCCTGTTTGTACCGTGGAAATGTACAATGGCTCCTAGAAACTTACCTTGTCCCAAAAGAAGATCTGCATTCAGGAAATTGCCTGAAGTGTAGCAATTGGGAAAAGTTGTGTATATTCTGCTATCCCCTCTGGTTGTGTTTTAGCTATGCTCTTTTTGTTCTCCCTTCGTCCCAGCACATCCTAAAGGGAGCAGAAGGTTTCGTATGAAGCCAGGCTGTTAATAAGTGTAAACCTGGACAATTAAGACTATCAAGAGGCTTTGCCTGTTTGGGATGAGCGTAAAGGGAGATAGATGTTCTCTGCTCAGTGTGAAGGGGTCAGGTTCATGCCCCCCGCTCATTCTTTGTCTGTCCCTACAGGCAGAGCGACCTGCTGCCGTCCGGCGGGCTGTCAGCTCCAACCCAGCAGCACTGCGGCATCACCCACCGAGCAACGCAACCGCCGCCGCCCATCGAGAAATACGGCCAGTGGCAGCTGCAACGAGACTTCGGTGTAACTGACAGTGTAAGAGCTACTTCGAGGACAGAGGTAACTGCAGCATCAGCCACACCTCCCAAATTATCTTCCCGGCCTGCATTTGGTGACCTGGACTTACTCCCCCTCCTGTTTCTGGGTAGAAGAAAGGGGTTAGCACAGGGCCCTCGGAGAGACACAACTGCTGCTGTCCTTCTGCCCACCTCACTGTCCCTCCTCACCTCCCCTGCCTCGGGCAAACCCACTGCAAACAGCTCCCAACGCTTTCCTCTCCTGTGCGCTGGGGACACAAAACCCCAGCACCGTTACAGTCACAGGCGGGTCAGCTTTCCAGAGCCAGAGTGGGAGAGAGACCCTCCCAGCTCCATCACGATGTCCTCAGCCCAACGCCACGAGAAAGCTGCAACACTCGTTGCTGCTGCCAGAGGCCACTTCCAAGAGTTTTCAGAAATCCAGCGTGACCCGCCATTCACGCCACTGCGGTTTAACAGTGACTGCAGCGCTCTCGAGAGGTCAGCTTTGGGGCTTGCTCCGTACCTTCAAGTCAGGAGTGGCTGGAGTTAGCAGCCACAGTAAAAGGGCCTTTGTAATCACATAAGATATTGAAAAAACCCTGATTTGGCTCCTGTATCTCCAGGAAGGTGCAGACTCTCAGCCAGGAGTGAACAACAGGCCTTTCTTCAGGCAACCCCCCAGGACTCCTGCTGGTCTGAGGTTTGCTGTGAGAGTCTGAGTCTACCTGTTCGTGCTTGTCTTATGAAACTGTTTCCCAGGGGACTCCCTGAACCTTGTTCTCTCCGAACTCATGCTAGCCCTCCTGAAAAACATTCAACAATGCTACTAGTATCTTCCCAGAGGGAAAAAGCATCTTTTCAGGATCGCACTGGACAGTTTTAAGGGCGGTTCATCCACTGCCAAAGTAAGGAAGAGAGCTGCTCCAAGGCTAAACACCAAACAGGATTGACATTGCCTCATGCCAGCAGCAGCAGTAGGGCCACAGGGCAATGAGAAACAGTTCAGAGTGAAAATCCATAGGGCTCCGTCAGCTTTGGCTCTGAACAGTCTGCTCTTTAAAAGTAGTCCTTTCCCAGAGACAACGGGCAGAGATTCCTAAAAGCACTCAGCACTAACAGAGCTCTGTCCTGAAATCCCAGAGCCTTTCAGCAAAGACTGCTCCCAGTGATGGTTTAGGTTCACAGGGAGCTCTCTTAAAAATACCAGCGTGACAGTTCGTATTCAATTCAGTACCTTCTGAGGGAAGTCCCCAGTTCTGGGCAGCCTGAACCTGCCCCCAAACACAGTTTTACTCTAAGTAGCGGCCATACGTTCTACTCGCTTCTAACGCTAGTTTTAGAATATTGGTTTTAATGACGATGCTTCATGCCAGCCACAGCTGAGGTGAGACGCGTAGCATTTTTTCCACCTTAGAGCGGCTTTTGCAGCTACTTCACTCGCAAACGGCTCAGCAGTATTGCTATGGTTAATATCTACACCCACGGCAGGGAAAACACAGACCCCAGCGTCACTTAGAAAGTGCTCTTACACCAATGCAAGTCCGTACTTGTATGTCAAGTTGAAGTGGTCCCATTTCAAGTGCCCTGGTGTGATCGTGTATCGCTTTCTCCGTGCCGGAGGCCGAGGTGGGAAAGCTGGACTGTGCAAAGCAGAGGCACTCCCTCCACGAAGACCAGGTGATGTGGCATCTTCCTTAAAAGACAAAACAGGAGGTTGAAAGAGATGGGAGAGACTGCAGGACTGAAGAACATAAAAAAAAAACTACTGGGAACTGGGCAGCACAACTGGTACTCCCTTATGGGCGTCCAGGAGACAAGACTAGTGCATCAGCCGGTCAGTGCTTTGCAAAGTAACAATATTCCGAGTGCTGAACAAAAGCAAGGCCGAGGAAAAGAGGGGCTACAGTGTGAGGGGTTCTGGGGAGGAAGGGAGCCGCAGTCCTCAACGCTGGATCGCAGAGGATCGGTGCTGCAGGCTCCCTCGAGCTGCTGCAATTCCAGACTAGGGCACTGCGGCCTCCCCGCTCTCCTCTTGGAGTGCGGCACAGACGGAGCAGAAATGGGCCTCAGGAGGCTTCTGGCCACGGCAAGTGCTGCAGCTCTTCCTGGAAAGCTTTCATTTCCTTTTCACTTTGCTATTGCTCCCCAGCCTCACCACAGAAGAAATGAAATGCTGGACAAATGAGTAAAACAGGCAGCCCTTTGTGCAGAGAGCTCTTTATAAAGCTGCACTGTGGATCTGAAAGTCTGAAATGCCGTCAAAGTAAACAGGAGCACTGGAAACCCTGGAGTGCATTTGATGCCATCATAGAGTAAAAGACATCAAATTGGGTGACAGGTCTGACTCAAACTATAAAAGCCTTTTAGTCCTGAGTAATGGAGGTGAAAGAATGGGACCCAACATGGTTGTCTGGAACTCTCCCCACTCCGCCTCCCCTTTTCAGGACTAAGACACTGAGTATCTCTGGGTTGTCTTTGCTCCAGAGGCACCAAGGCACTTACTGAGTGAAATTTACAGTGGCACCGTTACAAAAGCTGCACCAGTAGGAGTTTGTTCAGCCTCACAGCACATTCTACAGAAAGCAAGAGCTGTCTTTATTTCACTCATGGAAGAGTCAAAATAGCACATCCCTGCTCTCACAGCGAGCCAACAGCAAGAAAAGACAAGGAGCTGGAAGCAACAGCTGCCAGACAGTGCCCGAATCACTACCATCTCTCCCTGGCTACGGCTAGCCCTGCCTGGTAGAGCCTGAGGGACTCCGTCCCAGCAGGAAACCAGTCTCTCCTGCTCTGTCTGTGAACCATGCGAGCTTCTAGCTTCTTCTGATCTCAGCATCCTTCTTTCCTAGAAGGACGGTCTTTTAGTCCGCTCGCTCAGCTGTGGGTCTGACTCACAATTTGAAATCAGCAGAGTCTCTGTATTAAATTACACTGGCACAGGGTGAAAACCTGAAGCTCTCAGAGCCCCCTGGGTATCAGCAGAGGAGAATTAGATAGAAACAACCTGCTGGCTTCTCCTTCTGCAAGGAAAACTCCTGCAGCCACAAGGGAGAAAAATTACTGTCTGTTCTACAGCCATCGAGCCTAAAACCCTAAGGCCATAAATGCTGAACAAGCAAGGGGGGAGAAAAGAAAAAAAAAAAATCTGTGTCCCTAGTGAGCTTATCCTCAAAACAGAAAACAAAGTAAGGGTGACTCGTGCCCAACAGCAATTGCCAAAACCCGTACCTGAGCCAGTCACTAGATCAAGGAAGGTGCTTTTAATTAAGAACGCGCTGCAGAATGCCCTGGGGAAGGGTAAGTACCGCACATACGCTGTAGCTCAGATGTAGGATTCTGACAGAAACGGGATGACCTGCTTAAAATTTTCACAGTGGATCAAAGCATCTGCTGGGTGCCAAAGAACCAAGACTACAGGAATGCTCAGAATGGGTCAGCCGCTCCCAGGAGGAAACTATTCGACTATGGGTGAAGGGCTCAAACATTCAGAAAGCTTGGGAGGTACTAGAAGGGCAGGTGCTTCAACTCCCTCACGACTGCGATAGACACCAACAGATACCACGGCAGACACCGGCCAGCATCCCTGCTCTACACTGTTCGCCCCGTGCGCTCAGATCTCCATTAATTTACTTCATTGAGTTGTAGTGAATGTAATTTATTCCCCTCTCGCTCTGCTAGTCATGCAGCGCCTCTTTCATTAACTAAACATTAACATAACTCTGCGACTTAGTGCCAATTAATAATAGCCCTGAGCGTGTCAGGCAAACAAGGGCTGCTATTCCGGGGATCTTCATAAACACAAACAGCAGGAGAGGATGCCAGCACTTAAATAAGATTGGGGATTTTTTATATAATTAAAAGCTAAAATTAAGCTATAAGCAAAAATTAAGATCAGCTTCTGAGAGTCCCAGAGCCTTGCTCCAGCTCCCCCTGAGCAGTCCGTCCCAGCATCTCTCGTTAACAGATGGGGCTTGAACGAGAGTTAATATCAGCTAATAGTTTCTGCAGGTCCAGCGGAGCCCCGGCTCCGGAGTGCCTCGGAAAGCTCAGTTGCTTCGGAAATGGGAATATATGCGTGCCACATCATACTAGGCTGGGAAAGCAGAGGTGCTCGGAAGAATAAACAAAGCTCTGAGGGAAAACAACCCAAATCTTCTGTGCATTCCCTGTTTGGTTGTCTGCAAGCTGCATACACATCTCTAATAACCTCATTCTACCTGATGCATAATTACCTTTTAGGATCCTTTGCAAAAAGGGACTCAAAACAGCCATAAACAGATCCTGTAGCCTTAACAGTTACTTACATACCATTTAGATTGCTTCCTGAATGTATCCGTCTTCTAAAAAGACTACACATGCACATATATTTCAAGCATTTGAGAATTAGGTCCTTTCCCCTACCTGGCTTTCCTGAAGGGCAGCTCCAGCTGGGTCTCCCACAATGGCCAGCAAAGCCACCGCAGGGAATATGCACAGAAATCCCACCATGGCTCTGCAGCCATTGCTCTTTTTCTTATCAACTAAGAGGAGGCTCTTCCTTCCCTTTGCAGAAACTTGTTCGACTTGATCCATGTCGTTCTTTAACAACAGACACTAAGACATCCTCTTCACAGAACGCACCGCTAATCCTTTGTGCTCACAGTTGCATTTGGAGCATTTGTGAGGAGCCCTGCAGTTACTGCCAAAGCTGTGCAGAATCACTAGAGTTTCAAAAAGCTCTAAAAAATAAATAAAATAATAAAATAAAAAATGTAGACTTTACATTAAGCCTCTTTCCAATGTGCCAAAGATTCTCTCCGGCTCCGCCAAGTGTATCATATTACTGCAGCTGAAAGTTGGGCTGGCGGAGGAAAAGCAGCAAAGTGAAACAAGCTGGGGTGGATGTGAACTCTTTTCTTTAACTGACTGTATAATCAACAGAGGACAGATCTGCNAGTTGTCAGCTTTATGTAATGAAAAAAAAAAAAAAAATCAGGGGAGGGGGCAGAAAAAGGACTCCAGAAGCCAGCATCACCCCCCTGGAATGTTTCCTTAGGGATGCTTAACGCTGGAAGAGCTGTCATTTGTCAGGGGCTGTCCTCGGGGGCAGAATGAGAGCGGAGATGCTGTGAGAGAGCAGGCAGGGCTTCTCTGCTCCGGGAGTTTACAAACTCAGACAAAAGTAAATATCAGCTCCCTCTTCCATGAAACTTGGCAAGTGACCCGCAAACTTCTTGTGTCCTTGGGAGCTACCCAGCAAGGGGGGAATCACGCTGAGAAAGAGAAGTGTTTTCAGAATCACGCTGATTTGGGGTACCTCAGCTTGAGCACTTCACAAAGACCGATGTGGAGAAGCGGTCGGTTCGCCTGAAGCTGTCAGGTTCTTTGAGGCAGCCATGAAGCCAATTCGGGACATTTTAAAAAGCTTACCTAGAAAAATCTCAGAAATAGCTGCGCTTTTCTGCCTGGTCACGGAGCGCTGGATACTCAGCGCTCCTGATCCGGGGCGTCCTCAGCCGAACAGTTCTGACCAGGCAGAGGAGAAGGAACCCTGCAATCTCCCAGTTTCACAAGCTAAAGGCAGGGAGGGGGTAGTTCTGTTGCCAGCCGGTATAAAACATCCCTAGGGAATATCTGAAGCATTTAAAAGGTTTCAGAAACTTCTTGCACTTTTAATAATGAAAAATAGTTTCATTTGAATTTTTTTTTTCCCTAGTTCATAATCAAGCTTGTGAAATTTTTATAAGTTTCATGCATTTTCAGACTAAAGCTGGCTGGGAACTTTTAAACAAGTCAGAATAAATATGACCCATGAGTCTGTACAATTTCATTAAAATTTTCTTTTTCAATTTTTACTAAGCTTCCCCCTGGAGAAAAAAAACCCATACTTTCTACAGAGAATGGACAAACCACAGCAGTTGTTCAGATAGCAGGAGAAGGAGAGAGTAAGGAGTACCGTGGAAGGAAGTTATAGATAGAATTACAAAGGAAAGCTGGAACCAGGAGGGGGAGAAAGAGCAGGAAGCAAGGGTACAAGGCTCTAACTCCCCTGGACCAAAGCAGTCAACGGCAGCCGTCTGAGATATTGGCTCAGCCGTCAGCTATGACTTTCTAGGGATAGTTACACCTCTTCCCCTGCAGCACAGCTGGCAGAGCGAGACGTCCTTGTCCACGAGCACTCTGGAGAAGTGCTTTGTTCGGAGCTCTGAAGAGCAGTGCAAATGCACCTCCATTTGTGGTTTAAGCCGCAGACCACGGTACGAAGTGAGAAACTGGTAATGACACACTCCCAAGCTTATCAATGTCTCAGGTCCCCCGAACAAGTTTCTTTCAGTCTGCGGACGAGAACACATCTGCAGAGAAACTGATTGAGAAGGGAGCCTTAAAGTGAAAACCTGCCTTGGAATGGGGCTCAAAAACTTCAGCCAAGAGCTCTTCTCCAGTACAGCAGTACCGGCTCGAAAGAAAAATACAGCCAGCAAACACAGCACTGGAAGAACATTGAGTTTCAGTCGTGGAACTGTGTAACGGCATTAAGTGCATCCACCTTTCACGCGGCTGGTAAGAGTCAGCAGCGTTTGAAAAAGATTTTAACTTATGCGCCGTTACATGTGCCCTCTCCTCTTGCCAGAGTATCCGAGGGTCTCACAGTCGCCCACAGCATTTCATCTCCCACCAGTCTGGAGGGCAGGACAGCGCTGTTACCTGCGCCTTACGGGTTAAGACTGTATTGTGCAGGAGAAAAGACTTGCCTGAGGTCAAGCACGGAACCTTGCAGGGCAGGAACCTGAAAGCTTTGAAGCACCCAGTTAGCGCCTTGCTGTTTCTGAAGATGACTACGTGAACCCGAGTTTTAAGGCATAGATTAAGAACTCGCACAACCACATAGCCCAGGAGAACTAAGAATTTCCTTTGTCCCAATGTAAAGAAAGTCAAGGTTTTTGTAAAATACCTCTCAGCTCAGCCACCACCCCCAAAGGTTAGTATCTAGGATCTCGAGGACCTCATTGTTTCCGAATACCTATTCGTGCAGCTACTAAAGGTTGGCACAGCCAAGGCTTTTTCCATGAATTACTAAAGTATTCTGAATGGGGAAAGAGACCATACTGTATATTAGCCATTTATCTTCCTGCGCCGCATCTGCTGGGTGAATGGGATTCTTTAGCTGCAGAGATGACTGATGGCCTCTGTGACATTCAGGATCCCGCTTCCCTGCCAAGGTAGAGGGGTTTTACCTTGATGGATCGGCAGAGAGAGCGCAGGGGTTCTTGGAATGCCCATCATTCGCTTCCCCCTGTATGCTGGGAATACACTGTGCCCATCCACATGGAAATTCAGTGCTTGCGTGTCCAACTTCATCAGACCACTGGCTGCAGAACGCTTTCAAAACGTTTAAAATTTAAGCCAAGTATTTGCTCAGAAACCAGCTCAGCAGCAAGGCCAAGACAAACCTCAGTTATTATGGCAATGAGAGTCAGATGAGGAAAGCTCTTATGCTGAGGTATTCAGAACTTAGAGATGCAACTTGCGGAGCTCAGGGAGATGCATGAACTTAATGATCTGCACACTAACGATGCTTCTGATAAAATCGCCGTGCGTCTAGGTTCCTTGGTGCACAACCTCTGGCCAGAATCCCCAGTGCCGCTGCTGCTAAAAAGCGAAATTTCAGGTTTATACTTCATTTAATACTGTAGTTGTCAAATTTCAAGCACAGCTCTCTTATGTAGATATTTTAAGGATTATTAGGACCAGAGTGCACATCCATTGACACTTCATCTGCGTTCCCTGCCCTAGGTTAAGAATATCATGGCTTTCCCAAGAGATACTTGTGCTTAAAGGACTCTCAAATGCAGCCATCAGCGGCCTCAGATCTACAGCACTTGTCAGAATTTAAGCCTCTTTCAGATGCTTCAGACAATTCCCCAGACTCTTTTCTCGGGGCCAGGGTTGCCCTGTGCCACAGGCAAGAAGTTAGTCAGAACTTTTAAAGTTTTACCTCTGTCTTTTCCAATACCTGGAAATATTCTCCGTGCTGTACCAGGCAGCCCGAGGCCCTGAAGTGGCTGCTTTTATAGGATTGCAGAGAGCTGCTGCTGTGACTTCGGAGTCCTGATGAATTTTAGAGGTCTCGGGTTCTCAAGCGCGGGTATTTGGTTTGGACTGCAGGCAGGAACTGTCATCCTGACTATATTTGGACAGAAAAACATTCCTGGCTTTGGTTTCTGCACAGCGTCTAAAAGCAATGGAACACATTACACTTTGAGGGAATCCATATGGCATAATGGGGAACAGGAAAGGCAGGCAGGGGACAGAACTGACTCGGCTTTGTTTTCCTGCTGTCAGCAGCAGTGACCGGGACCTGGATGTCATCTGCAGGGAGCTGGGATTTTCTAAGCAAACAGGGACACGTATCCCGAGATCTCCGCCTGCAATTAATGTCACATGAAAAAGCAGCTGTCAGAAGGGAATGGGAAAAAAAAAACCCCACACATAAAACCTATAGTGGCCAACCAGAGACCATGGAGAACATAAAGGATCGGATCATTTGCACAACACACTTTCCTTGTTAAATCACCTCAGTCTTGCTTTGCTCTTTTCAGTCTTAAATGCCGAAATGTTTAGTTTAAAGAGGGGCTGCCGTATAATGCACACCATATGGCTACATTCCCAAGGGCGAGCTTCAGCTCAAAAATAAATACTTTCTCACTTCTATGGATTACGCTTCGCATTTTTCTCTTCCCCTTTATCCAGCGTTGTTAACATCAAATGTTACTTTCAGCACTGTTTCTAAACGGTTCCCTCTGCTACGTTTGCTGCATTTAAGAGGAAAGTTAGCCCTGGTGCCAGCCCAGGAATCACACTGGCACCGCTTCCTTCAAGTCCCCATGATGACACAAGAACAATTCCCACGTATCTATACTCGTGCTAGGACACACTACACAGAGAGCAACCACTAGCGCTACAGCTGGAGCTGCCTGACCACCCAAAATTAACCTCACCTCTCACGAAACCTCTTACTTATTTCATGGATTAAGTACACATTATTCAGCACTGGAACAAACCGGTCCCATTAGCTTCCCCTGCCGTGAACTGGGAGCTCTAGATGGAGGTGGGGAAGACAGGGGATGAAGAAGGACCTAACACCCGATGGTGTCTGAGGGCTCAAGGCATGAGCATCGACGTTTCGTGCCTCGGGCAGCAGCCCAAACCCAGGCCATGGCAGGGGGAGCGCACACAGCTGAATGCCATTTACTGCATAGAGGCTCCTTGGTGGCCCATGCGAAAAGAATTAGCAAACCCTCGTATAGCTCTTATTTTAAGAAGCACTTACATATTTATCCCTTCATCTCACAACTTGGGGGGATAAAACCCAACCCAACATTCTTATGTGGTTCCTGTGGGAATGGCAGTTAAAACTTGTACTTTCTCAGTGGGTCACAGACTAAGAAGGATTGTATCTGCTGTAGCAGGGAGCAGCATTCCCCAGGGAGAGGGAGAACAAGAATGCTCTTTAGTCCCCAGGTGTTCTCCCACCTTCTATCATGCAGCCCCTCGTGATCGGCATCTGCTGATGTTCCTAGAAAAGTCCATGGTCTGCTGAATAGCAAATGAGCTGAAAACAAGGGCTTGCTCCAGCTGGCAAAGAAAACGGAATATTTTGCTTAACTGTCAATTTGGAGCTGCAGCTCACAGAAGTGCCTGTACTGGCCTGACCCTGTTACCAGAGATGTGGTCTTGACCCCAGTCAGAAGCTCAGCAGTCCCGTCACAGCCACGTAGCGAGCAGAATTTCAGGAATGAAATGAAGGAGAAATTTTTCTCAACACACAGGTAATAAAGTGTGTCCATAGGGGAGGAAGAATTGCTTTCCTGGGCAGGTATTTTTGTTGTGGCTTTTTTTGTTGGGCTACATTAATAATCTGTAATCCATTTGTGGATGGATGAATCCTCCTGAAATTCTGGGAGCAGCACGGACTAGTGGGAATAAAAGAGAGATAGGTTCTTCTCCTAACTCTGCCTTTCCTCTCTCTGCTCCCTCAGCCTCGTGCTGTCTGTAACACGCAGAGCTCTGGCCACACTCCCAAAGGAAGTGCTTTAGAAACCCATTCCTGAGTATGACGTGAGCTGCTGTCTTATATTTAAAGTTTTACACCGGAAAGATTCTGCAAAATCTTTCCCTTTCAAAACCGTCGCTGTACACGGCTGCGAGGAAGAGCGCTGCATTTCAGGGGATGCCCGAAGCCCCAGTGTAAACAAGGAGCTCCCCAGCTCGCTGGGCCAAGACCCGTCAGTCTCACTTGTGAGAGACCAACTGGTAATAAATATATCTAGCAAAAAGTCACTCACCCTCCACAGGGGTTAACAAATGACATTGTCTTTTGTCTTTAAAGGAGCACTTACCTACAGCTCTGACGCCTCTTTGCCTCTCTTCGGCCCCTTGCCATTCCTACAACCAGCAAGAAAACCAAGTGGCAGCTGAAGGAGAAAGGGGAGGAATATCTTCCCCCGCCTTGCCCCTTCCTTTCTTCTCTCATAATCTCCAGATAAATTTAATGCAGCTCCTAATCTCAGTCCAGGCTCCTGGCTCTTCTCCTGCTTGCTACAGCTATCTTTTTCTTCTCGTACTTCAGATTCAAGCCTGGATTGGAGCAGAGAAACTCTTTTGCAGGCTGAGAGTACAGGCCGGATTACAGCTGGAGATAAACCAGCAAGTAGGGAAAACCAACCAGGGAAGTTAAAACAGCAGAACCTTCTTCGCTTCTCCAAAGCCTCAGACTCCCACGGAGCTGAGCCTGTCACGGGGGGAGAGCTTGCCCAAACCCTACCTGGCACACGTGGGCACCTGCTTGCCTTCCGTCATCGCTTCTTCCTGCGGCCCCACTGGCCGTCTTCCGTCTTCTCTGTTGTGGTGCAATTCCCTTCTTCTTACTAGGAAAACGAAAGGGTCAAAACGGTCTGAACAGCTCAGCTCTTGCTCCTCAAAAGCAATCACAAGGAAATGAAAAGAATATACTCCCCACCCGAAAGCCGTATTTACAAACCGTTTCCCTAGTCCTTAAGCAAGTGCTAAACTCCATCTCCAACCTGGCCGTACAGCGAACTGCAGACAGGAAAACAAGATCAGGAGGTCTTGAAACGGAACTTGCATTTTAAAAAATTAAAACATAAAATTGAGGGGAGGAGTTCTTTCCCTACAAAATCTCTTTTCGTTAGCCCCAGGGCGGCGGCGGGGGGAAATAAATACATAAATCTCCATTTTCTGCAACAGCTGCACAGCTTGGAAGTTGAAGGCTGCAGTCTTCCTGCAGTTTCTTCCCTCTGGGGAGAATAATCACTTGGAAGCCTCTCATTTAGTATCCAAACAAATTATACAAAAATGAAGCAGATGCTCCCTGTTGGTTTTTTTACCGTGAATAAACTGGCACCTTGGCCGTAAGAGAGGAGGATAATGCAACAGACACTGAACCGTTTGCCACCTCTGTCCCCTCGACCCCAGGTGCCAGCACACAGAGACATTTAACACACGTGATAAAGCACCGGTTGGTTTTGCCTTTAGTAAACTGCTTTCGGGTTTGATGTAGAGGTTTGTGAAAAAACTGTATTTCAAAAAACACTTAGCATGGACTTGGGGTAATATATAGTCTGGAAAATTATCCACTTGCAAGAAACAGTGGTTAAAGCAGCTCCTACATGATAAAGACAGTTCAGTCTTGTACTTTTTGAAAACAGCCTTTGCACAGAACTTCTCTATTGCTGCCCTACCACAATACAGCAAACACCCGGGGGAAACGTCTGCTTTATTCCAAAGGAATTTACACTAACACGAACTTCTAGGAAATACGTAAATGAGTATCTGCACCCCTGATTTTCACCAAAGATGATTTTGAAATTCAACTTTAGGTTATTTGGGTGTTAAATCTAACCCAGCCAGATAACTTTGGGGTTAAATCTGACCCATTTTCATAGCTAAAAAAAAAATATCCACTGAAACTGTAACAGCCTCAAGTGAATATTTTGACAGAGAATATCTATAGGAGTCAGTGGCTGCGACACAAGACTTTCTCACACCACCAAAGGATTACGAAGAATAAATATTCCTGTAACTACCGTATATTCCACAAAGTTAAAAACTTCTGTAGAAGACTTGCCACCTCTTTGGTAATGAGCAAAGATAGTAGAGGAACACAATGTTTTTGTTTGGTTTAAATATTGCTTGCACTATGGAACAAACAGTAGGCTTGAGTATAATTGTGTCGTTAAAGATATACGCCAGACACGCAAACACGTATGTATACATACACACACGCATGGCACACGAGCCCTACAGGTTGCCACTTTCACCAACAGTTACTTTACAGGATGGACTCCGTGGATAATATTTCTTCGGTCAGTTGGAAAACACAATACAGCTGGGTCCATATTTCAGCTACTGTTTGTACATTCATTTTAATGCTCAGGAAAATATATATTTTATTTTATTAAGTTTTGCTGCAAAACAAAGAAAACCAAAATGAAATCCCTTTTTCTCATGTCTTAATTATTACTATTTATTTTCTTTACACTTTGATTGGAGTATTTAACACCTGCCTTTGGCATTATGAATAGAAAGCTCAGGAGTCTCTGAACACACTGTTGTGCCAAAAAAAATAAAATAATGGAAGAAGAGTGTCACTTAGAGGTTAGAAATGTTTGTTGTAACAACATGTTTTCTCCAATCAGTGTTCACTACTGTATCTCTAAGGCACACACTCTGTCTTTAGGATCTCGTTACATCCAGAGCTGCCTCTGTCAGTCCCAGTTCTCGTGGAGCCCATCAGTCCCAGCTGAGAGAGCGTGCTGTCTCAGGACGTTACCTCCCTACCACTGACAGGCGCCTGGGAGAACCGACTCCATGACCCATCTCCTGTGATATCTCGTCGTGTGAAGTGCAAGCGTATGCTCAGCCATCAGCTGCCAAGGCAGAAGGTACGTCCTCCCACAGCACCTCCCCTCAGAGCAGTGCAAGGCCGCAAACCCGGCGCTGCAGGGCACCAGAGGCGGTGCAGTCGCTGAAGCTGGATGCTTCTGCATAGGGAAGTCTATTTGCCTCTGGTCTGAAAGTCTCTTGTGCCTTCAGAAGTGTTCTTCACTTCAGGCCTTTCTGATGGATCTGCAGCAGAGGGCGAGGCGGCTGCCTGCCCTCAAGCACCGCTCCTGGGCCGTCGGAGGCTGTAAGCAGAGGGGACGCCCTCCACCTCCACCCAAGTCACATTAGTTATTTCCTTCCCTCTCTTTCAGGGTGGCTTTGCAGGTAGCCAAACACACCAGCCTGACTAGCGCTTCTCATCTAAAATGCAAACAAAAAGGAAGTAAAGGAGGGAGGTGGGAATGGGAAGGGAAGCAAGCGTATCCTTAGACAAAGATCTGAATCCTCTCCCGGATAGCTTGCCGGCAGATGGGGCAGACAGTAAGGGCTGTGCTGCAGTCTGGGCAAGAGCCATGTCCACACTGGAAGACCAGTTTGATTTGGTCATCGATGCAAATAGGGCAGGTGATGCGCTCTTCCATCTGCCGGTAGCGGTTCTGCAGCTCCTCCATGAGCTTCCTCTGATCTGTGGATTCAGAGCTTGGGCTGCACTCCACCTCGGTGCTGTCTGCGGGGCAGAGAGCAGGAAGAGAGTTAGTCATTAGCGTGCTCTGCCGCACACAGGGTCTCTTTAATTAGACTTGGCCCCTCAAGAGTAGCAATTAGTTCGGACTAAACTCCCCTCACTGAGCCTTATCCAGGGATTCTTCAAATAAAAAAGCCTGAGATGATGCTTTTACAGACTGGCCGGTGTTGCTTTTCTCTGTTTAGTTGTTCAGCTGGTTTGTGTGTGTGTGCTTTTGTTTGAGTTTGTTCGTTTGGGTTTTTTAAAGGAAACAAAACGTTGCCTGCTAGGTCCTGCCTTGGTGTTCTGGAATATGCTGCTGGTACCTTCAAGTAAAAACATTCAAAGCTGGTTGTGATGTTCTGCCATACTGGTCTGGGAATCCTTACAGTGCTATCAGTACTAGGTTCTCTCAGCCTCCTGTTCACTTACATTGACTTTTTCATACGTGATGCTACACAAATAGAGTCACTTAGTCAACTCTATGAAACTGGAAGAACCCCAAATCATGGACAACTGCCAGCTTCGGTAAAGAGACTCCTCCTGGTTTCAGCTTAATACAGCCACTGTTCATCTTCTGCTCCTCAACCTCTGATTCGATAGCTTTACACTTCAGTATAGATGTCCCTTTCCCCAACATTCTGGAATTAGTTGCCCTTCAGTGGTGCAAGAAGTGATTTCAAATCCATACAGGTGAAGCACGTCTGGGGACAGGGAGCTGGCTAAAGGCAAACACTGGAGACCTCACGGACAGGGAAGTCCTGCTGATATTCTCAGAAAACCTTGATTTTCCTCCTGCAGCAGAAATCTGCATGCAAATGTCTCATTTGGAATTCTCATCGTTATTTTCTTGCCAGTCTGTAGCAAAGACAAATGCTCCCGCCCACTGTAGGTAAGCTTGCTATTTTTTGCATGATGGAGTTCCAAAGAGGATTTGTGTCTCTGCCAGCTGTGTATGTCCAGCGCCATGTGACACATTCTGTGACTCCCCTATGCTTTTGTCCGGCCATCAAGTCACAAGACTATGGTCTGAGCCCAACAAAGGAGTCCACGATGCTAAGCCATGAGCAGCAGGACACGGAATTCACTTCCATGTCCACTTGCCCAGGAGTGATCTCAGCCAGAAAGACATCAACTCTCACAACCACTGTGGAACAAGCTTCAGTGGGCACCCTGCATTCATTCTGAGGCAAGTGCAAACCTGCTAATAGCTCGCTGATACGCATCACATCGCCCACTCTGGATGCTGAGTAATGTGGACAGAAGACAGCCTGTTTAAAACTGGGCTAAAGAGCTTTATCAAAACAATCCAGCTCAATGGTTCCTGGATGGCTGGCTAACGCCAGCCCTGCACAGACGCTGTGATTTCAGCCAAGGGAAAAGCAAGGCTTTCACAAGATGTAATTTTTCCTTTCTCACAAGTCTTCACTGTTAAATCACTGCCTGTGAAAACGGTTAGACTGACACATGGAGAACCTGACAGTTGCTTTCAATACACAAAACAAGCCAGGCACTGGACAAGCTTCCTCGAATGTCCTGTCCTGTCTGCGCAGCTTGAGCTTGGCCCGTAACACCTTAGGGAATCTACCTTTTCCTCTCTAAAGGTGGTCAATGCAACAGGCACACACCCCCCCCAAAAAAACCCCAAACAAAACAAAATCAACTCCCTTCTTTATGCTTATTTCACTGAAAATCACTGATGCTGCTCAAGCTAACACTGTGCAGGGCCCGTCCCACAGCACTTAACATCAGGAATAGCAAACATACCTTGTTTCAGTTTTTTGGTTATTGTCACTTGACATTTGATGCACTTCTTCATTCTCCTGGAGCATTCTACCACGAACGACACAAGAAGAGATTACAATTAGGCCCACTGATGCCAGAATCAGGAGGAAGACAACATACTCAAGAACATCAGCTCTGAACAACCAGAGATCTCCCTGGGTGATTAAGAGATTGTTTCTGCACGGAAATGAGGACACTACCTTCTTTTTGAGCTACATCCTCATCTCTTGCTTTAGTCTTTCCTACGCCAGTAGCAAATACAACACCTTTAAGGCCTCAGTGCTCTGTGCTACTGGAACTGCTGCACTGTGGGTCAAAACAGCCCTCTGCTCTGAGGGAAAAGGATGCAGCTCTGGCACACAGTCCTTACCAAATTCCCTGCGGTCAGACTGGGAGTGCCTTGGGAGATAACAAACTTGCTGACACGTTTGAGCAGGCTGCCATTAAAACAACTGAAATGCACACCAGTAACAAAAGCCAGAGAAGAGGGAAATGCTTCTTAGGAGGTTTTTGATGGATAAAGCACTGCCAGCTAGAACTGAAACATCTGGCTTTCCTTCTGAATTATCCAGGGCATCTATAAGCACAAGCAAAGCTGCCTGGGATCCTCATCAGCAGATAGTCAGAACACTGGGCTTTTCATAGATAGTTTGGACATCTTTTCTGAGACGGTGGTGCTGGAATCCTGCTGGGGTTGTTTCAGGACACAAACAGCACAAGAGCTTTGTGTCTGAACAGAGCTTGATTTATGAGAGTCCAGCTAGGGAAGCTATGTGGTGGAACAGGAAAGAAAAAATATTAAAAAAAGGAAAAAGAATCCCAGAAAGGACTTACCTTCACACACAATACTGTGCTGGCATGGGAAGAAATGAATGAGCAAGGCCAGCTCCGAGCAGACCAGGCACTCTGTGGGGACTGCCACACTGGAGACACTCAGGTTGGTCATTGTGTTGGGGGTGGTGTGCACACGGCGAAGGCTGCAGGTGACGGCTGAGCTGTCTGAAGAAACCTGCTGTTCCCTGCAACCATGAACACGTAACAAAATTTGAGCCACATACTCCAAAGCCTCCTACAACAACCAGATAACATTGTATTGATCCCTGGCAAACACTCCACGTGGACACAGAGCAGCAGATGCTCAGGTAGAACGAACTTGTGAACCTTCCTTGCCCTCGTGGGACCAGCTGAGCCTCTAGTAGCTGGAATTCTGACTGGATCTATCTAAAAAGAAAGGGAAAGAGCAGGGATGACTCATATTTACACAAGCCAAAACTGCTCTTTTGGAGAGCAAGAGTAAGGTATCGACAGTATAATCATTTGCTGGGAGAAGTAGCTTTTAGAAGCTACTGAAAAAGTGCAGCCCTAAGGATCCTCCGTATTTGCACGTTCCCGGGGTGGTTGTCTGTGATTCACATTTCTGTCCTGACGTTATGAGCCCCAAATCCAAAGCCCTCAGCAGCCAATCCATCCATTACTTTTCCTGCCAGGCAGCCATCTGCTAGCTACACCTACCACCTAAACTGCAAGAGTGACTAATGATTGAGTAGAAGGGACAAGGATAGTCATTTACTAGCAAATGTCTCCAGTACTGCCAAGAAATCCCTGGCCCACTAGGAATATTGCGAAGGGATAATCCTTTGTGTGTCCCTTTTGGGTCCTTTGATACCGAGTCAGTAAGTTTCTAGGAGGAAAACGCTATCTAGCTTCCTACCAAAGTGGCAGTAGCTTTGTTATAAATGCATATCAAGCCCAGATACTCTTCCTCTTCTAGACCTATTAATTCCAGACTAACCAAGCAGCTTAAGAAGGTATAGTAGCATCCTGTCCTGACGGCTCCTGCGGGCGATGCTGGGACACACCATGTGTCCTCGGATCAGGCACGCAGCACTCGGTCGGCAGCGGCTGCCCTAGCTCTGCAGCCACACACCCAAATCCGCCAGCGGTGACACCACCGTGGGTCTGGGCCCTCAGATCAAACAGAACTCCGCTTTCACGTTTGCAAAGTCAAAACCCAAACAACTGTTTCTCAGAACCTGAGACAGAGCCATCTTTGACTTGCTACTCTGCCTTTGGCATTTTCTCAGCTATTCCTCTTATCAATCAAAAAACAAGCATTTATCCAGCTCTGGAATAAATCCTGCGGATTCTGGTGCCCATTCTTTTCTTGCACTTCCTCTCTGTTTAGACTTTAAACGTCTGCAACTGCAGGATCCAATGAAAGTAAAACAGAAGCCAGAATCACTTTGCAAGAGAGCAGTTGCTCTTGGCTTCAGTGGCCAGTCTTCTCGCACTGCCTCGGGGCCCTCTATAAGTCAAGAGGCCGAGTTTGCACTGAGCAGCGTTACCAGCTTTCTCGAACGGCAGCATGTACCCTTCAATAACCCCTCCAGAAACACAGGGTCAGCAACCAGCTCCAGATGGAACAGGAGGTGCTCAGACTGACATCCAGAGTGTTTCAAAGATGCTTCAACCCTCCTGGAAGAAGACCTGCACGCAGTGACATGCAGCGCTGTGGCGGCACTCTGGTTTCCAGAGGATATGGTTTACCTGAATTTCTGTGAGAAGTCTTTGACGATCTGGACAATCCTTCCATCTGTAATAAGGTCTAAAGGAGACTTTCCCCGATGGTTTGCATAATTAATATCTGCTCCCTCTTGTGCTAAGTAGCATGCAATTGCAGTTCCAACATTCAGCTCTACATTTCCAAGAAAGCCAGAAGCCTGTAGCTAAAAGATGTTGAGAAACACTCTGTTAAAAGAAAAAGTTTCTGCTACGTGGCTTTGATCTGTATCAAGTTCTAAACAAAGTCTTACTCCTTGTTCTTACAATTTGAAAGTGCAATTTAGCATTCTTTTTTGAAAACACAAAAAAGATCCTTCAGCACGTAAGTAGCAGACTGAAATCACGCACTTTGGGAACAAGAATGCGTAAGATTGATCCCAACTGGTGCTAACTGTCGCTAATCATAGTAATAAGCATTCGCTTCTTCAGGTACTGAAAAGGAAGTACACTGAGGACACCACAGTCCGTACCAATTCACGAACAGCCGTACATACACATATTTCACATATTTGAAAAACCAAGTTTTTGTGGACATTATCCAAATGTAATTTCAAGTCAACAAAAATTTTCCACTGAATTAAAAGACTAGTGCATGTAGATCAGGGCAAGTAAAATTAGACATGAAGGAGTCCACGGCATGTAGTCATAATGTGACTATACACAGTATTGGGAATGACATGCGGAGATCCCTCGTGTTGCCATAAGAGTTTCTGTGTCCAGGGCTAGCTATTGGCTGTCCCTAGCACAAGCTATGACCCAACAACCAGCAAAGCTGTTACGCGGCCTTTCAGTGAGGCGACGAAAGCCACCCTTGCTGCTGACCCCTCTGCTCCAATTTGCTGGCAGAGGAATTCAGAAGAAAGAAGCGACTGCTGAGGTGGTGCGGGGTGTCTCTGTGGAACGTCAGTGGCTGAACAAGCCCACGGACCTCGAGGGTGAAGCATCTTTGGCCACTCACTTGAGCCAACAACTCATGCTGTCAACACTGGTAGCTCGGTAATGAGCAGAATGGAAGAAGAGCAATGCACAAGGCTTTTTTCAGAGGTAGAAAGGAGGAATGGGTGGTTTGGCACACAGCATGCAGCCCTCCTGAATGACGGTTTAATTTATTCTGACCATTTCAAATTACAATAAAAAAAAAATCTGTGCCAGATTTTCCAGTGTACTGAATTGTCCCTACAATGGAATTATTCTCACTCCATCCATAAAGTACAAGCCATGTTTGCGCTCTTGGTTTTCACTGCAAATCTGGTGGGTGCATGTTGGTATTTACATGGATGGCAGAACACTTTGAAGGGCTGATTTAATATCTTTGCCAAAAAGCCAGCCTAAGCTTCCAATCCATGGCATATCGTGCCAAGATTTCTAGATCTAAGGCCTCATACATCCACGAACAAAGAGCAACATAGTGAAATACAGTTCAGGCTTTATAACAACGTAGCCTTTATCCTTCAGCCTGAGACTTCTCACCTCTCACATTCTGCTCTGCATCTGCAGATAACTGGGGTGTTTGTGGTTAGCTATCCTCATATTTTCCATGCCATCAGACAGAAATGAATTGCTGTGGTTCTGGGGCATGAATTAAACCCAAGACTCTTTGGCTCTGCAACTGGATTCATGACCTTTCACATGTCAAGAAAGCAGCACACAATGCTAAAAAAGTATCAGGGGAGAGAGTATGAATTGTTGTCTGACTATGTGAAGTTTCATGCTATAAATTCAAGCATACCCTCAGAGGCCTCAGAGGATCTATTCTTGCTTTCCCACAAGCAAGAAGGTTCATTTCCACACTCCCCATCTGAACTGGCTTTACCCAATTTCCCTGTCTTTACCCCCTTAGATCCCACTATCTGCTGTCATTTTAACATCATCAAGCATTTTCCTGCCCTTGGTGCCGATATTTCTCCTTCTCCCAGCTCACCTTGGAAAGGAGGGCCAACCCCATCTCCCCTTCGCGCTTCTCCATCATGAGGGACATTAGCTGCTGCCGTTCCAAGGCAATGTGCATGGCCGTGTCCCCGTCCTCATCTTCAGCATTGACATCGCTGCCTTCGCTGACCAGCAGCTGCACCATCCCTACGTGTCCCTGGATGACGGCCAGGTGCAGCGGCGTCTGGTTGCGGTTGTTCTTGAGGTTGACATCACAGCGACCCTTGAAGAGAAGAATTGCATCAAATAGAGCGAGTTGCTGCTGCTGAGTTTGGCTGCAGAAGAGTGCGGCAGCTGTGGTGCCTGCTGAGGCCCCACATCTCAAGTCTGCCTTTGTCAGGACAGCGGCATAGAGTCCTCCAAGAGAGCTACGTGATCCAGCCTCCTGTATCTTGGCCACATGGCCCACAGACCTCAAAAATCAAGAAAGGGAGAATCAGAAGCCAAGTGCCCAATGAACACACAGGTAAGATTTTCCTGGTGATGACTTGGATATGACAACTCATCACTTCCCTGAAGAGGCCAGGTCTAGCGCTTACTTAAGACTGAAGAAAGATAAGTAACTTGCAGTAAACATGTCAAAATAGTTTGTTCTGCATTCAAATGGAATACATCCCCTCAGATATTCTTTCACAAAGAATGAGAAACCCACCACAGAACAACCAGTAGCTGGGGAGCTTCAGCCTCCACCCAGAGCGAGGGGAACTGAGCTCTGACCTGTCCCTGTGAGGTAGGGAAGGTTCTGAATGCGGATCTATACACTCCTTAATGAGCAGGTCACCAGCTATTCTGAAATCTTTTCCCTTCATTAACATTTCCCAGCAAGCTCTAGTTCCAAACCACTTTGTTCTAGCCTGCAAGGTACCCCCTCTCCTCTACTGCCAGTGCCAAAGGACAGTACCCCCAGGAACGCCAGCCCCTGCTTTTCAAAGCCTGGCAAACACCACCAGCTCTTCAAAGAGACAGAGACATTCTTACGCGTCCAGCATTAACTCAACAGTGTGTAGGGAATGTGGGGTTTTGGGAGCGTGACAGATTGGAGTTTTTGGTGGTGGTGGTTTTGGTTTGTTTCTCACCTCCTTGATGAGAATTTCCGCCACTTCTTTGTGATTATTGAGAGCAGCAAGGTGCAGGGCGGTGAAGCCATCTTCCTTTTTGGAGTCAACCAGCTGCCGAGCTCTTGCTAGAATCTTCTTTATGGCTCTAGAATGTTGGAGGTTAACAGAGATGGAAGAGTTACTTTATCAGGAGAGAAAACAATGCAGAAGAGACAGGCCTCCCTCTTCTGCTCAGTAGTTATGGATGTTCATGTTTTAATAGGCAGCACCATGAGTTGGCAACTACGACGCCGAGCACTCCCTCTCTCTCACAGACTGAATTACAAGAATAAAACAAAAGCCCTCAGTTATCATTTAATAAAGCAGGGTAAACTCAGGCTCCTATGAAAATAATGAGCAGATTTATCCTTGGAAGAATTCCAGAGGTTCTCCGTTAGACACAGTGTTTTCAAGTGTGTTTACTACAGTCCTTCTCCTGTTCTTCCATGTGTGAACACAAGTATCTACGGAGACTACCCTGAAGCAGACAGATTTCCTACCCAAGCTAGGGAGGTATGAGAAAGATGGGACTGGGAAAGCAGGCAAGCAGTTTCCTGCCAATGCATGAAGGAGGGCAACACTATACCTAGCCATATCTAAACCAAGAAACATGTAACCAACCATTTCCTTCTTAGCTATCTAGAACTACATCTGCTGTTAAGACGGCAAGCACGAGTCAACATCTGTAAAAGCAGTAAAAATGGAAAGAAGGTCACTTACAGCTTGTTGCCTTTTAGAGCAGAATAGTGGAGCACGTTGAAACCTTGACAATTCTGGACAGTGAAGTCTATGTTGGGTACTTCAGTGAGAATCTCAATGACGACTTTGTAATCTGCAGTGATAGCATAATGCAGGGGGGTGTCTCCCTGGGAATCCTACAGGATGATACCAAAACAGAATACAGGTCACCTACCTCCGTGTGTCACACGAAGCAGCTCACCCGGAGGGACAGCTCAAGACAAGAAGATAAATAGTATCCCAGGACCACATCAGCTCCAGGCCAAACACCACTGGCATCCATAGCTGTTTCACAGACTTTGTGAAATCATTTCCCCAGGGCTTGAAACCAGCTGCTGAGCAGACAGCTGCTAACATTCCTAACTAGCTTTGAGAGACTGACCCAGCACAGTCAAGTCCCATCATCACGGGAGCACACCCTAAAAAGGGGCTGGGTCCAATTCACCATCTCTGCCCTACAAGTTCCTAAATGCCAGCCCTAAAATCTCACAACTCCTTATTGCTGGGAACAGGAGTGTTTCAGCAACACACATCGGCAGGAGGTCAGCTCTCCCCGGAAGCCCGAGTTCAGCAGAGCACAGAGTGCCACTAGATTGAGCTGGGCAGACCCACAACGATGAAGGGTCAGACCCAAACCTGGAATTCCAGAGTACTGAAGTTACAGGAATACTTCCCCTGTGCAACGCACAGCAGTGCATTTTAAGAGAATGACTTTCAAATTCTACGAAGCCACAAATGGTGTAAGACATAAAGAAGCACCTCTACACCTCAGAAAAAACAAACAAAAAAACCCCAAACACCCCCCCCACTCTCCCAAATCCCACAAAACCCCACACTTACTGGGAGGTTGACATTACAGTTGACCTCACAGAGGGTCCGCACCACCTCTGTGAATCCTTGGCTGACAGCAATATACAACGCTGTGCACTTTGTGTTGTTTAACAGGTCCGCGCTGGCTCCTTTACTAATAAGCACACGGGCAACCTCAGCTTGGTTTCTGATTTCAAAGCAAGGAGAAGACAGATTAGGTTCAATGCTGTGCAGACAGGAAATTCTGCCTCCTTGTAAGGCAACAACTTCTCAGGTCAGGCTTTGCATTCTCTTGACCTCATCCCACCTCCTCTTAGTATTACCAAAAAAAAAAAAAAAAGAAAAAGCAGCCCATAACAAAATCTTCCTAATTGGTACTCTAGAATCTGCTCTCACTTTGCTTTAAATCAACAGGAATTTCCCGCCCTTAATGATGAATTCTTCCCTGGTAACTGACAGTACGATGCAACTTTTCATCTTGCTCTGAAAAGTACGTGCGCTTACAGAAACCAACCAACCAAACTAATCCCAACCAACCAACCCACGCCCCCACCCCCCTTAAAAGAAAAAAAAAAATCTCATCACCAAAAACTCCTTATCACTTTCTCCGATTCCCCCCAAAATTTCTACCATGAAGACCGAGATAGCTGTGGAGGTTAAATTTCTATCATAAGGCAAAATCAGAGAAAAGCCTCCGTCAGCCACACGCCCTTCACGCAGACCGCCCATTTGCATCCAGAAATGTCCTTTTGCAGCCCTTTAGGTCTTGTGTCAGAGGTAGAATGAAGAAAGATCTCCTACCCAAAGGCAGCGTAGTGCAGCGCCGTATCCCCCTCCTCATCCCTTAGGTTGACACTGGCATGTGCCTGCAGCAAAGTCTTCACAACGTCCAGATGCCCCTGATAGGAGGCAATCTGCAGCGCAGTCCTGCCCTGGTTCTTTGCGTCAACCTACAGGAAGGGCAGAGACACAGCAGAGAGCTGGGTTAGGAAAGGTTTTCCTTGCGTTCAGGCCTCAGCTCTGTTCTAGAGCAGGCCCAGCAGGGTGGCAGTCACTGCCTGCAGATTGCTGCAGGCTCAGAAACGCTAAGCAGAATCCGTGCTCCGTTGGCTCCGCTTTACGGACGTCAACTACAAGGCTGACCTTGGCCCAGAATATTTCTAAAGGGGAAGGGGACGACACATTTAGTCAGGAAGGGAGAAGTGAGTGAAGAGAGCTGGAAGCCAGGGTTCTAATTGAAGCCAGGGTTCTAATTGCAGCTCTGATGCCAAATGCCTCTGTGCCTGCAAGCAGAATACTTCTTGACATCTCTGCGAACAGTTCCCTTCCCGACAGGAATAGGTGTGAGGAGGTGAAATCAGCTTTGTGTAAGGCTTTGAAGATGCCATTGTTCTATGTTATTCCAGGTACTTCAGTGGGCACAATGGCTGGAGGGTACATCACAGTGTTGCAGTGCTGCAATGAGGTTGGTTGAGAATTAAAGGGACCGAAGAACAAAGACAGGCTGTAGGAAAGGCAAGGAGAAAAAAAAAAGGAAAAGAGGCTACTGAAATCAGTGGGAGGCTAAGGAGAAGAGATGAAGGAGCTCACAAAGCCTTAGCAGATTGGCAAGGAAAACAAAGTTTTCCCCGCAGCTGGTTCTATGCAGCAGTCAGGAAAAGAACAGGCAAGGCTTGCCTCAATTCACTCAGAACGGGGGTGAGTCACTTGGGCAAGGAGGCATTAGAGGCCACTGTGTTATTCTTCCATTTACGCAACAAAGACAATGCTGATAAGCTGGAAAGTCCTTGGCAAGCAATTCCAACTTGCACTACTGATGAGCCTCAAATCCAGCCTCCTCTTGCCGTATATAACACGCTAACAGAAATAACTAATTTATTAATATAAATATTAGAATTGAAATAGAATATTGACTAAAAATTGAAATATAATAAAAATAATAACATAATGGATTCCTGACTCTTGGCACTTTCTTATCTGGGATAAATGCAACAATTACAGGTATTTGTCTATTCCTTCCATCTCCAGAGGCCCAATTCACTTTGTAAATAAAGAACTGTAATAAATACCAGGCAACTAACCACTAAATCAGCTTCACAGGGGCTCCTTCAGAATAGATCCTAGTTTTCCTCGTTCACGCATCTAGGTGCTCCTGCCAGCCGTGCAGACGTAGCCTCAACAAAACCTATGCTTTGTTACTAGTGGTTTCCAAGGACACTGCTGAAATACTTTGGTTCTCCTTTTTTAACCTGTTTACAAACCCTGTACCCCTCACTGAAGGAGCCTGAGCCTTCAAACTTGAAAGAGCCAGCCTGAAAGAGCAGTGATTGGAGGAGATGTGATCCTAACGGTTTGGCACTCTGCAAGCACATAAACTGTAGTCAAGCCCAGTTCCCCGCCCCAGTCAGACATGAGATAAGACACTGCACAGACATGCACAGTATCAGGATCTGGGCAGCTTTTCTCTTTCCTGATTCCAACAATTCCATTTTGCAAGGTCATTTAAGGACAGGCACATTCAGCCAGACACAACCCATGGCTTTCTTTTCAAACAGAGGCGAGATACTTGGGCATCCTGCTATTTTTTTCATTTAGATAAATATCTCTCCCCCTAATTCTATAGGTGCAGTGTCCATACAGGAAATCTGGGAAAAGCTAGCTTTGGAAACATGCTGTAAGGATGTTAGTTCAGATTTAATGCCACAAACCAGAGCCATAAAATATACACATTTAACACAAAAATTTAATCCTAAATTGCAGCAAAACAATTTTCCAGCAGTTAGGAGCTAATACTAGGTCTGAAAAATCTATTGTTTTTCTCCCATCCTTTTCCCTACATGACTACAAGATTTTATGACAGTGTTTTAAAGAAGAGCAAGAAAAAGTAACCATTCAGGATGTCTTCAAAACTTGCCTTGTCTGGGTACTTCTGAAGGAGCTCACGGACTTTCGCTGCGTTGTTGAGAGCTGCACAAATGACGAGGCACCCTGCGTGCTCCGACTCCGTCTTCTGGGACAGCAGTTTCTCCAATACAGTGATCAAAGTACCTGGTAGGAATAAGAAACAGCCACAGGTTAAGAGGAGCAAAGAGCAAATGTATACATGCGCACGCTCGGCATAGTACAGCTGTATGACCGCACTGTGGGCCTGCTGTACCTCTAATATTTAGCTCGCACAAAGAGCTTCACAAATTCATGGCTTATAGAGAACTTCAGATTTACAAGCCTGATGTTTTAAGAACCCAAAAGACACAAGACTGTGCTACAGGAGACCAACACAGAAAAATCACTACCAAAAGGCAAATAATCTGAAGAGGAACGCATGGTTTTCGAAAGGATGCTGCAGGGAAGAAATACAGGTCTTTTCAGGTGGGCCCTCTAATTACAGACTTCTGAATTCTTGAGAGGACAGAGGTGTTGGTTCCCCAGACAGAGCGAAGTTAAAAAGCTTGGGCTCATATGGAAGTTCTCCCCAAAGTCTAACTCGAGCAAACAATATAAGACTCATCTACATAGCAAACCAAAAAAACCCAGCAGATCTGTCCTCTCTCCCGCATGATCCAAACAACTACAGGAAGTATGGTGAGGCTACAAAACATTCCATGAGCAGACGTGCAAAACAGACAAAATCCTCATGTGATCCCAAATTCAATTTCGGGGTGGACTAAGCAAAATAGGCGCTGATTTGACAACACTTTCATGCAAGGACCTGGGAATATTTCACAAGCGTTCAAGAATTAGTATCCTCCTATGGGAAATGTAGCAAGATGGAACGGGAAACTGCGACAGATCAAGGCAGAAGCAAATAGTGAACCTAGGGCGAGTCCTAAATTCTGTATTTTCCTGTTAAGACCAGCTTTGCTTCCCCATTTAAGGCACAGCTTGTTTTTGGAGCTCCGTTCAGGGAGAACAGGCAGCTGGAGTTTAACACTGTCCAAAGAGCACTGCTGTTGTTGCAGCAGAGCAACCATTTCACAATCCCTGCCAGATCAGACATCTCTGTTCTCACTATCTCACTTCTTGATTCCTTCGCGCTCTCCGTTGTCATGAGGTTTGCTTCCTCATCTCTCTGGTAGGCTGTCAGGCAAGCTGGGTTAAACGTCCAGGACTGCCCTCCAACCGACACTCGCAAATCGCCGTCCCCATAGACTTTGATCACTTTGCCGATGTGCCCTAGGGTCTGCAATGGAAAAAGAGAAATGATTTTTAAAAGGGAGGATGCAGCATGCTTTGCATCACAGAACCAATGCAATGCTTCTAAGAGTGGTTTCGCAGGCGGCACTCCTGCTGTGTGAAAAGAAGCACCGGAGAGTGGCACGCTCACAGACAGCTCCCACGTCAAGGACACCAGAGGGTTCTCAGCAGTTTCTCTCTCACTGGTTTTATGTAAGAAGGGTTTCCCAGACACATTACGAACGTCTGGAGAGGAAGGCGGTGAAACAACCAAACATGGTGTGAAGAACCCCGAGAGAACTGATAGAACTGGGACTAGGAAAGGTCTCCTCTGTGCATTTAATTGCTCCTGGAGGACACCTGTATCCTTAGACCATTTTTCCACTTGGACATCTTCCTGCCTCGTTCCAGAGAATTAGGGAGGGCGTGAGAGGACTGGTTTACTTTGGTTAGTGAAACTTCTTATCTGACTTACTGGTAAACAAATCCTTTGTCAGATTCCCCATCTGCCCACTTCGCTTTGGGTGCTGCAGTAGGATTGTATTACCGATAGCCAATAGCTAGGTGCCACTAGGCAACATTTATTTTGCAAGGCCTCAGCAGTCCCAGAAAGGTCTGTGCACTCCCTGACCAGCAGGAATACTGAAGGCAATAGAGCTCAGTCACTATTACTAATTGCTTGGGAAAACTGGAAGTTACTGGACTGTCCTGGAACTGGCGCGCACTCACAGGTGCCATCTCATCTGTCCACTCCCCATGACCAGGTTGGAATCGCTTCACTGTCTCCATATCATCTATCACCCGGACAACATCACCAACCCAAAAGGTGTTGAGCTACAAGAAAAAGAAAGTCATAAGCTTTTGGGGGACGAAGCTAGAAAAAACAAGAAAAGCGATTAGCCCCTCCACCCCCACCCTCAAACAAACAAGAAGCCCGTTGACTCAAAACCCAAGGCATTACAAAACAGAAGTACGGCTACCAAGAAATCCTTAAACACTGCACTGCAAAATAAACACAGTCCAAGGACTGGAGTATTTCTGTTTTAAGCCAAGCGCACATTTAAGTAGGGAAATAATTTGGGACAGAACAATTTTCTTCTTTTCTTTCTTCCTCACACCATTTATAATTAATACCAGTGGAAAGAACAAATGGAACTTTCCTTGGTCCATCTCCTCACTCTACCCGACTTGGCACTAGAGATTTTAATTCACTTTAATAAGGAAGTTGAATCTGTTCGTTATTTAAAACAGAAAAGGGAAACCAGAGTTTATCTGCGCTGGTAATTTGCCAGATGCTCCCTCTGCTCACTGAGCTAAGAAGGGAGCACTGTCAAAACACACTTTTCAAAGCAGACTAATTCTGCACAAAACAGTCTGACGCTGCATTTTCCATCAGCGTCGGAGTTTTCAGCATTGTGACCTTGTTGAGGTCTTTCAGAATTTTGTAGTCTTCCAGCAGCTCCTTCTATACGTATTAGCCCTGTTTCTAATCATCCACATTTCAAGTCCTCAAATCTCTGGGGAAGGCCAGAGCTATGAGCTTCAGAAATGCAGACACAAAATTAGAACAGCTGGATTAAAGACTGAGGTCATCCAGAAGAATGAGAGAGAAGCGAGACAAAGAAAGATGCAAAAAGAAGAATAACATGAAGACATAAGAACAAGGAAGAAAACAAAATGAAATGGAAATGACATGGAAGAAGGTTCACCACAGATGAAAGGTAGCTGCAGAAAGGATGAGCTACTGTAGGTCTACTGTTAGTGCTCTCATCAGAGAAGCTGAAATTAAGAAATGGAATTTACCTTAAGGACTTAGAACATTTGAAATGCAAAGGTTCAAACAGCCTAGTAGCACAACTCCCACTGTCTGCAACCATCTGCTCAGCTCCGCTGGCTTGCGGGAAATTCTGCCCAGACTTACTGCTTTTAGAATAGCAGTGTATTTCTTCAGCACTTGCTTGAGACCCCTTGTGTCCTAACACAGCAGGCTACATTGACAGCTATTCCCTGTAGCGTTTCTAGTTCTGGCCAAGCTCACCTACCAGCACCTACCTTGGTCAGAGCTCCAGGATGGAAAGTCCAGCGGGTTTCACTGTTGAACTGGACCCTCACGTCTCCTCTGTCCGTGATTCTGTGCACAGTCCCTGTCTGGCCAATGAACTTTTGATAGGGGGAAAAAAAAAGTAGGGGAAACCCCCTAAATAAATCACATTGCTTAATATTGGGGAAAGCAGGCATCCAAGGCACAGACGGCTAAAAATTACCCACCATTTCCAATTAATAGACCAACAGTGCTCCCAAACCTGCTTTAAATGAGATGCAGTCATTGTTTTTCTGCAAAAGGAGGGAAAGGCTGCTTAAGAAGCTCCTCTAAAGTGGCAGCATACTGAGGGGAAGGAGGGTGATAGGAATACAAAGTGTGAAAATCCTTGAAAAAGCAGCACAAATTGTCTTCCTTTTTCCCCAATGACAACGGTGGGCAGAGATTACAACATTGTTCTGCAGTATAATACCAGCACGGCCTGCTCCGAGAGGAAAAAAAAGCAGGCACGGTAGAGAAACTACAGAAACCAAAGTGCAGCTGTGTAGTGCGTTATTCTATAACTGCTGATGCTGGCAGGTCCTGAGCAGCTGATAGGTTTGAAGGAGACAAAATCTACTGATTTCTGAGATGACCGAAAGTTACCATTTCTCTGTTTAATAGCCCTCTCTACACCTGCATTCACCAACAACAGGAATTCAGAAGGGCAGAGGTTTAACAGCCTAGCACACTATGTTACCTACACAGCAACATTCAGGAACTATAGCTTTGGGGATGAAGGCTGTAGCTGGAATAAAAAAATCATGGCTCTACTGACAGCCGCCTTAAAGTTCACGCCAGAAGACAGTAAATCCCTGTCTGCCGGGCTAAAAGAGGCCGATGCTCAACTGATAGATTTCCACATTGAAACTGAAATGACATAGTTTGTCTTGACATTTTAAAGTCTGATTACAAAAAGCCCACTCACCTACAGGGCAGGTTGGGCCAGGATACATATATAATACATCTTTGTAATTTTACAGCACTGTTTCACGTACCAAGGCTTCAGAAAGACTGAAGTGCAGCAGGCACTGGGGTCGCTTGTGGTTATACACTTCTCTCTTTCTCCAAAAAACCACTTACATGCAAGTTACTAATACAGGCTCAGAGACAGGTCTTGTTACTGTAATGCTGAGTATCAAAATGTGATTTTGTCTTTCAGTAAATCTACTGCACAACAGCAGTACTGCCTTCTTCAATATGTGAGGGTAATTGAATCTATTTTGGGCAGTATCTGTAAACTATTAAAAGCCAAGAAAGTTGACTTAAGAAGAAACAAAAACTACAGACCTTTTATATGGCAAATTTATTCATTTAGCTGTTATCGTTTTATCTGAGTGTAAGCCCACACCACATGTTCACAGCCCCCTGGAGACTTACTTCCATGATGGCCCCCTACAGAAATAGGTGTCGTTTCTATCTTTACTTCCTTTACTGTCTGTGGTTTTTTAAACAACAGGTGACAACAGACTGATAGCTCTTCAGACTAAAGACAAGACAACAGGCTAAGCTCCAAGAACATCATTTGGGCTGAGAAATTTTAGCCCTGGCCAGGGATAGAGTCCACTGTTAACAAAACACATAACTTTCTTTAATAGTAATGCATGGTACTAAAGCAGCCAAACAGGGTTCAGAACTCCAAGGAAGAGATCCGCAGGTCATTTAAAACCAAACAAACCAGCCATTAGCTTTTCGCACTGCCTTCCAAGACCTCTGAGCAACTCTTTTGACCTGTCATAGACTCTTATAAATTATGCAGGGCTCCCCAAGGCAATTCTCGTACAACACAGATTTATTTGAGCCTAAACCGAAATTTGACTCCAGTGTCCTATCACTAAAGAATGTGTATTTGTGATTCAGTCAACGCAATATAAATATAGAAGGTAACATATTGTACAAAGATTTCTGGTAACTTCTTAGCCAGTACCTACTTCTGTAGTCTGAGATAGTGACTGATACATTAAAAAAAAGAACAGGAGCAAGCAGAAGCATACCTCAGCCATTTTAGGATTCCAGCCACCATGGCCCTCCTGCATCTCCCGCAAGATGTCAATGTCCAGCAGGCATTTCACTTTGTCCCCATGCTGGAACGGATGCCTGTCCGTGCTTTCTTTCCTCTGCAGTTCAGCTGGTTTGCCTAAAGAGAAGAATGACACCACCCACATACACACAGGATGCAATTATTTTGTGTCTCATTTAGCTTTGTAACACGGGTTGCAAATTAACATAGGCTTAATTGGGGCAGAACAGTGTAAACCCCTTTTTTCTATCATGGAGTACGCCCTACGCGCTCTATGGGGCAGCAGTGCGTAGAGAGATCAGCTCTATCTGGATGCTGATATGGGTTAAACATGAGGTAGTTCTAACGAGACACGATTTTGTCCCTTCCCAGAGAGGAATGCCTTTGAAGGACGCCTCTCATGTCATGTCAGACATCAGTAGCTGTTCTTAGCAATTCAGTCACCCACAACTGTTCTTCAGCAGACACACCCACACAGTACTTAAAATAAGTCCAAGATCTTCCACCGGCAACCACACAACTTGCTTTGCCGAGAGCTTCACCCTCCTAGCCTTCCTGTGTAGTGAGAGGCCATATCCCTGGAATAAGCTCTCCATCCCTTCCCTTCCCTCGTGCTCTTGCCAAGCTGCTCAGGGAGAGAAAAGAATGCGAAAGACTCAATTCTGCTGCTGCAAAATCAAGAACAGACCTCTCTGTTCTCCTTCAGGGGAGTAAAAGATGGCCCCTGCACCTCATTAAAAATAAAACTATATTACACCTTAGTAAAAAATGCCACAAGTCCAAAACCACCAGTAGTTTCTTTGGTTTCATCAGTTAGGAGGAAAGGTGGATTGCAGCAAGTTACCAACACAGGCATCACCTTTTTCCATGACTTTTGCTAATCTCTCTGCCGGGCAAGTATTTGGCAGCTCCACTCGCAGAAATCTCCGTTTTGTCATGTTCCCCTTTAACACACTTTTTGGTCCACCAAAACAATAATATTTGCTCTCTAAAAGCACAGAAAACACCAGCTGGACCGCTGCCTGCCTGAGGAACGCAAAACTTTGGATGAACGACGCTGACACTGGGTTGAATTCTCTGCTGACAGACGGAGGAGCGCCCAAGGGAGTTTCATGCATTTGCAGCAGCAAGAAGTTGCCTTGGCAGACGATCCCTCCTTGGGATACAGCTGTGGGCATCTGATGGTCTTACACAATCGTATCCCTGAAAGGCCAAACTACTTCACTAACCACTCTGAAATAAAGCAGTATGTTCACACACAGATCGTTGGGGTTTTTTTCAAATGGTACATATTACGTGGGAACTTTATCAAGCCACCTGCTGATTTTCTGTCTTCCAAGCAAAATGGCTTTAGTGCCGCAAAATGGAAGTGTGAATCAGAATTTCTCACCAGAAGACTTGTCTGTACGCACCTAATTTTGGGAGATGCTCTTTGTAGTAAAAGCCACCAGACGCCTCCACAGTACACTTTAGGTCCACTTTTCCCTTGTGTCCAACTCTGTAGACATTCGTGGTACCGTCAGACCACGTGACGCTGGCCACGCTGCGCCCGGTCTCTACATCCCAGCCACGAATATCAACCACACGTCCGGTTTTACCTTCGCCACCTGATAGAAAAAGAAGGGTAAAAAAAAAGCGTCCAGCTTGCATTTTCAGCCAGACCAACGTTCAGAAACTCACTTGACACCGGGATGTTTACTGAGATATAATTTAATGACATTTTCATCTTAACTAAGTAAAAAACAAGGAAAAAACTTGTCAGTTCTCCAACTATTCACACAGAGGAGTAGGCACAGGGCCAACAGTCAATAGCTGGGGTAGATGAAATTCTGACAGGTTGCTGCCAGGAAGGATTTCCGTGGGTCCCTACCATAGGCCAGCTTCACAAGGGAACAGAGCACACAAATCCGCTTCTCTGTCAGCATACTGCTGCCTGAAGCAGTGCCCTCCAAGTCAAGTGTACTTCATATACACGAAAGAAGGAAATAACACCCAAATAAATTATGTGGCAGCTCATACAACTTCCTCACAGCTTGCATGATTCACCTTGATCTGCAGAAGCCACAAGAAATCTCTGTCACCTTTTAATTAGGGAAATTAAACTGTGAGATAGCTCAGTTTGACCACGTAGGAGAGAATCTCTACATTAAACTCACTGAAAGCCAGCCAGCCATTTACTTTGGAATACAAATATGGAAAAGCTGAATTCTGTGTAGAAGCAGCCATTCCTCCTGGAGTACAGAACCACCACATAGCTGGGAAACGCACAGTGTCATGGCACCACGCTGTGGCAAGACGAAAACACAGCAGCGTTGTAAAGTCCACCCAAGATCTTTAATCTCTCCCCACCACTGGGAGAGGAACATCAAGCAAAGTTTGTTCAGGTACTTCTCTTCACCTGCCCAAGCAAGGATTACTATTGAAACAAACCAGAACAATCCAGGAGGATGTATTTGTGAGCAGGTAAATCTGGCTGGGCACACGGGGTGCACTCTCATCCAAGAGACAACAGCCTGCCAACACCAAACCCAGTGACAGGCAGTCAGGATTTGCAGATTCCCCACCTCACTCTGCTGCCAAGTCACTGTGTGAACTTGGAAAAGACCCAGCACCGGTCCAGTGCTTTCCCAAACAGGGACAGCAACATCTGTCTGTCTCACCGGGTGGACAGCGAGCTTCTAATTGCCTGCAAAGTCTGGGAATTTAACAACTTAAAGAAGTTAACTTCCTCTTCCAAATGCGTATCTATCTAAAAAGCACAAAAGAGACAAACTAGTGGGCTTTATTGTCAGCTGTATCAGTAACAAGAACACACCTTCAGAGGGCTGGTCTGAGAATCAGAAAGGCACAATATCTCTTGACTTTTACTGGAAGAAAACTATATTTAAAATCCTATCTGCTTTTAAAATCTCTTCCTTGAAACGGCAGGTGGATCCCAGTTCAGTACACAACTCACACTGCAGCCAGTTACCAGATCAGCACTCCACCCACACGATACTATCCATGAAAATACAATTTAAGTTACTGAAAGCATTTCTGAGCACCAGCGACAAAAGAGCTTAATGTTTGTCTGCTGCAGCAGGGATTCAGACTGAAAAACAACAATAACAAAAAGCAATCTTGCCCCATGCCCTGTTCGGATGCTTTTCTCTGAGGAGATAACTAGCTTCCGCTTCCATTGGTGTTTGGACTCTGAAAAATGGCAGCAAGGAAAAATATGTATTCAGTGAAGGGCTGAAGTGACGGAGGAGCTGCCAGGGCCCACCTTGACCCACAGCAGAGGAAAAAAAAGTTACTCACCAGAACCGTACTACAGAATTTGCGAGGTTATTTATTACCACTACTTATATGTTACCCCCTGAAGTGGGAATAGAGTTGATGTGTTAGTGCCACCAGGAAGCTAAGTTCAGAAGGGCAAAAGGCTGGATGGGGGCAGCTCTGCCACAGCCAGGGCAGTACTCATCCCAGACCAGCGCAGTGGCTGGCCCCAGGGTTCTTCTCCCTTGTCCTGCGCATAGAACTGCTTTCAGGTCACAACCATTGTAAGAAACGCAAGTCTCAGACATGTAAATGTTGATCTGATCTCAAAAGGATGGATAAGCTGTACTGAGCATAAGCTTCTTTTCCTCTCAGACCCTGCAAGCATCCATGTCCTCCACTGAACCCAGAGCTGCAATAAATGGTGGAGTCAACATTGGAAACCTCTGGAATTACAACTTCATCATTAAGGGGAAAAAAGAAGCTCTAAATATTACAGTGTGTACAAGATTTTGGAATAGAAATGGACAGTAAAGTCTCCTTAACGCGATAGCGCTACACAGAAATTGGTATCAGTGAATTAGACACAGTCATTACACTCCAAGAGCCGCTCTAGAAAAGACATTTTTGTCCCTTTGCAGTTTCAGCCTGAAGTTAAAACTCATACTGAAAGCAGAAACCATTCTCCAGCAACCACAGGAAACAGTTCTTCCTTAATGCTCCACATGAAACACTCCTTATAGACCATTTCTCTTCACTGTTCTTAAAAGTGTCCAAATAAGGATATTCCAAAGAACTCCAAAGGAAAAAGGAGTACTGTACACAGTCGGACACACCTTATTCCCCTTGTGAATGGAAGCTTTTTCAGGAAAAGATGGGTCATTATTTTCTTGTAACGTGGCATACATTTATAGTTCTATACAAGATATTCCAGGGTGTTTCCCGTGAGTTTTCACATCTATAAAATAGGAGCAGCAAAATTTCCCTCCGACACCCTGAATGAATGCACACAGTTTACATCACAGACGATTTTAAACAAATACAAGAAAACAAATAGTATTTAATGGTTTAAAGGACAGCAAACCTGCATCATCTGAACAGCTTCCCTAGAACGCAGTGCTCAGCACATACATTTTCTAACAGCAATTTGTCAAAAATAATTTTAAAAAATTTAAAAATTTGAATGGTGTTCTACAGGATGTCTCAAAAGCAGCTTACCATCCTGGTTACCCCACTCCCAGTCGGGGCCACGGACCACTTTAGCTCCCTGGAAAGTCCCTTTTAATGTGATGCGAGTCAAATTCTGTCGAGGACTCACTAGAACTCTGAAAGAACAAAATAACAGAAAACAAATTAATTTATTGTTACTATTCACACTTTATAAGGTCTGAACACTTAGGCACTGTTCCCCTGACGGCAGAAAGACAAACAGGGATAATACACAGGGCTAAAGAAGACACAGGTTTATCTCCAAAATTTACCAAAAAATGTGAGACCCATAGTGAGCTTTAAAAAAGTTCTGTGTTTCCCTCAGCCGTGGGATGCAGGTAACTGGGAACAGAGGCTGCTGTGAGCATGAGGAACAGGCACACTTCGGTGACAGTCAAAGGCAAAGGCGTACCTACACACAAGCAGCAGACTGTGGTGGGGTCTCTCGTGTTGTTAGACACCAGAAGCTCATCTTCCTGTCTCAGGAAGTTGAACATACAGAAACACAAAGATTCAAAACAATTACATCCACTCACTCGCACACAGCATGCTAAGCCGCCAAGGAAAAAAGTTCATCCTTCACTGAAAACATCAAGAGCCTTGAGGGGGCTGTGTAAGGCAAAAATAAAATCTAGTAGCTCCAAAGAAGAAAAAAAATCCTCATGTGCTCTATGAAATGTACAAATCACAAACTATATTAGGGCAAGGCAGCTCACTGAGGACCAAGTATGATTACCATGAATGCACCCAAATTAATACTTTTTAACACAAATATTTACTAACACCTGCAAACCAAAGTCATCAAAATCTGGCTTCAGCAACTTCACCCCATTGCCTACATGGAGCTGGTGAAGCCCTGCTACAAATAATAATCCCAAACATCACAACATGTCAGTTTTCACTGCCAGCTATAATCCACATGCTTCCCAAAGGAGAACACCCAAGCCAAATAATAAAAGTCTCACACAATTAAAACATATCTTTAAAACAGAGGGCGGGAGGAGAAAGAGAGAAGGAGAAAGTTAGTAACTTCTCCAGAAAGTCTGACATCACTTCAGAGGGAGAGTGGAACTGACTTTCAGCTGCCTTTGAGTCCCACCGTTACGTTTACGGGGATGCTTATGGACGTTCCTCGGGTGTACGCTGCACGAAGGCACTAATGGCTCAGGCAGTCTCCCAGCTCAAAGCCACACGGAGTTCGGCACACTTCATAACCTAAGCTGCAGACCGCACAGCCCAGCTCACTTGCTGAAAAGCAGAGGAGATTAGACCCGCAGTGTGGTGGCTAGACCGTTTCCAGGATAACACAGACATTTCTATCCGCCCTGCCATCTCCATCACAGGCATACACAGTGATCCATCTTAAGAAAAAAGGAAAAAAAAAATACCTACGTGATAGTAAACAGAGGGTCTGATGTCCTGTTAAAGCAGCTTCCAATTCCCATAATATACAGCACCTTCTCTGCTGGTATTGTGCGTGCTGTTCCTAGTCTCTGTTCCCTAACAGGAAGCTTTCTCATGAGATACCAAGCTACCAAAGTCCTTGTGGACCTATTTGTGTTGCTCGCCCAGGGTACAATCCACTTTTCTAGGTGACTGCAAAGGTGCCACAATCCATACCCGTAATTGCGGACCTCCTCCCGACAGGATCTTGGCAACTCCCAGACCAGACAGAGCAAAACCACGTTCAGCAGCTGTTCGGCCGGAGAAGGGGAGGGGAAGCCTATCGGGGGGAGGGCTGACCTCGGAATGCTGTATTTATTTTCCATCTAATACCTAGAGAGAGAAGGTGGAGACTCAGAGGGATAAAAAGCTTATGCCTGAACTTACTGTTTACTTATCCATCAAAAGCCTAAGTCTTTTACCTTTCTTAACTTGTTAACAGATCTCCCACTTGTGCTTTACAACCTAATGTGTTTAAAAAGAGGGAGAGCTTATTTACACATATACTCGTTGAACGTTCATTATCAACAGGAAGAAAAAAAAGATCGTTTTTTGAAAGTTTGAGGTTTTGTATGTTTTAAACACCATGAAGGCTGGCAGTTGTTGTGAAAGAGAAGATAATGAAAGAGGGTGAGAAAAAAGGTCAGCTAAAAAGAAACACTGACCAGCATCCATTTTATTGCACTGTGTCGCGCACTAGTCTGCCTTCAAAAACCAGCATGGGTCTGTGTACTACATCTGAAACAGCTACAGCATGCTGTCTTCACTGTACTTCGAATGCTTTTCTAACAATTTATCAGAGATGTCTTAGTAAAGCCCCAAGACAAAGTGATAAAAATATACCTCTCTCCTCCAAACCCGACTCTCGTGAGGGGTTTCAATGCAAATATTCTCAGTGACAGTAGAGCACCAAGCTAAGCTTAAGCAACATGTTTAAACAGCAAAATCACCACCATTCATTACATTCCTAGCATAATTTCCCTTTTTGTATAATCACGTAACAGCAGTGATTTCCCATCGGCACAGCTCTCGCATTTACCTGTCACTTTCAGTGAATTTTGTGGCTAGGGACCAGGAAACCAAAGCTGACCAGTTCAGAAAGCTGAGCTTCCTTAAAGAAGAAAGAAGTGCAAGAAACTCCATCTCCCATTCCACTTAAACGCTGGAGGTGATCCACCATCACTGCTGCCTTTCCCTGGCCTCAAAAACTGTGACCTTGTCTCGAACCACTCTGCTGACCAGCAACGCTGAAGAATGATGCGAGAACCAGATGTCCTGAGCCAATACATCTTAGTTTTTAATCTAACTCAACATGTTTTGCTCCAAAAACTGGGTAACAACCAAAGTTATTAGTGTGTTGCAGAAATACCCTAGGGATAAATTTAATCACTGCAATATTGCCTTTAATAACAATTTTAATTATGACAGCCAAAGTCAGCGGCCATTTCTGCCCTAGAAATTCCAGTGATATTAAATTACTATAGAGTCCATAAAACACTTGGGAGCACGTTCTGTACGGAATGAAGCCATGTCTCTCCCAGTAGGCTGGGAACCACCCCCCTGGGGGCGTCCTGCCTGTGCTCAAATTCCACTGAGGTGCTCAGGCAGCCTTTCACATCACCGAGAGCTATGCTCCAGAGACCTAAAAGAATAGCACAATGCATACTTTACACATAAGAGATCTGAGACTCAAAATAACTGGCGTGGAGAAGTTTAAACAGAGACTACTTTTAATTTGCAGCTGCAATCTGAAGCCCTGCAATAGTCAGAGCCCCTTCGCACCAGGCACAGCTAAGGTATTTTGCAAGACACAGACTTCTCCACTGCAGAAAATTCTTATCCAAAGAAACAAACAGAACGGACAGGACTGGAAAGCAGAAGGGATGGTCACCCTGCAAGGTAGCAGGCCATAAATACTGTGTTAATGTCTTCAGAAAGGCACAGATGTAAACTAGAATCTCAGCTCACGGTAGGTACAAACCCACACTCCTTCTAGGATGTGTAAAGATCTGCACAGGCTTCCTCAAGAAAAGCCAACACAAAGATCTTACGGAAACTACAGGTAAAACCGACCTCAACGATGCAGGAAATTCTATATTCTGTAATCCTCCCAAGCAAAGCTTTTACTGAAGCACTTCCAGCAAAGGATAAAGGAAGGAAATTCTGACAGATGGCAGGCGGATGCTGATTGCTCAAGCATGAACCAGACTAAGACAAGGACACCAGTAAGTGAGGGATCAGGATCACAAAAACCTATTTCAGGAATGGCCTTTACCAGGAATTTCCATTGCCAATCCTATTCCTTGCCAAGGTACCGCTCTTCATCAAACCAGCTGTAATGTTTGTAACTTAGACCGTGGTCTGAGCTGGGCTAAATGCTTGCTGTCCTGTTTGCTAACCTCCAATGCTAACTCATATCAGACCCAGTTTTGGAGAGCCACAGTGGGCAAGAGTTCAGACCAAGGCTACTAAATGTGAACTAAGAAGCTTTTCTCAACTACGCTCTCAGAGATAACTATACACAGCCCTTAATAGCGGAATATTGTACCGAGAGTGATACAGAAGCACTGGTGAGCACACAAAGTGAAAGGGTCTTGTTATAATCCTTTAAACATGACTATTCAGTTCAAAACACAGGCTAAGGATGTTTTGGTGAAGATTTCTCTTGCTTATGGTTTTGATTGTGTAATTCCAGAAAAGATAAAATACATCACTGAAATTTAATCCCTATCCCACAAACCAAACAGAATATTCCAAACTAAATAAGGTAAGCCCTACCGTGGGGATATGCCCTAGGGGTACGTGTTTTTTTTAAGGAGGCACAGTTAGGTAGTTTATCCAGTAAACCACGTTTGGTTTCTGTTTGTTTGTTTCTTTAAAATAACATTATACTCATTAACAGAATAAATTAATCAATTTGTATTAATAAATTAATACTTAATGAACATTTAAAAAAAAAGTTAGGAAACAAACACATTATCACACAGGAGTCAGATTTGATTCAAAATGTTGCTCACCAAAATTTCTTAGACTGCAGCTTATACTGGCATTGCATAAATAACAGATGTTGAAGAGGTTATTACGGTAAATTCCCTAGTAATCAAACGGCCAGCAGTTGTCACTCAGCTGCTGTATTAGTTCAGGCTTACCCTATACGCAGTCAGAGATGGAAGGCTGGATTATTAAAGCTGCCTTGAATGGGTCTGCATTGCACAGGCGTACCTAAATGATAGCATGTACTTGTTCTTCTAACGTATCTGACTTAGAAATCCAACTGGTAACTAGACTAGACAGAGCTGGTTTAAGAATTATGGCTGAAAATAGCTGCAAACTCTATTTTGGCTACAGTATAAAACACAACGTGAGAAAATATATGTATTTCTTATGCTTGATTACACAAAACGTCTCCCTGTGTAATTCGCTGGCTCTTCCAACTCCATTGTTCTCCAGGAAAAAATAGGGCTTTGGAGAAATTGTTAAGGTTGTGATTTATTGGTGAGTGAAGTTAGAAAACAGCCTGGGTAAAATGCCCCACATCCCCTCCTGAAGTTCAATTTAGTATCATCCCTGAGAAGCTGATGCAGGGAAAATGCCATTGCTGCTTTCGCACTTCAATACAACACTACTAGTATTTTGTATGAGAGGGAGATTATCTCAGACTTGATTATTTGCAGAACTCACCAGATTATGCCTGACTATTCCAGCCCTAACATAAACCTGATGAGTTTTGCTTTGCTATCCTGCTTACAGACACTGATTTATCTTCCAATTACTAAGCCTTGTTCAGCAAATGGATACGCGACTGGGAAAAAACATCTTGGTGAAACTGAGCTGTCCGTCCTTTTCCGCTAAGGATGTGAGCCTTTCCCAAAACAGCCATAAAATTCAAAGCAAAGAAGATCAATAAAAAATACCAGCAATCAGCAGATATCAGGAAGAGATTACTTGAAATGGCAAAACATAAAAAACATCAGGACTTCCTGACACTAGAGGTTCAAACTCAGGTCATTTAAGACCTGAAATAGCCTTCAGGTAAAGGTGTTTTCAAAGCCTCTTTAGAAAACTGATTGGGAACCCTCTGCAGTGTCTGTCTGGGCTTAAGGACTCTTAAATCCTAGGATTAGTGAGCTGCTACAAACAGTTCCGTGTTGGCCTTGCCTAGGTTTAGCTGCACAAGTGCCACATGGTGGGTCTGGCCGCAGCAGAGCGGGTGGTAGCTATTTGCTGCGCAAGGACATCACACTGCCATCTCTGAAATCGCCCTACTAGAGGCCTTTGCTTCCCCTGCCAAAGGATCAGCACTGGTACCAGTTGCAAGACTGGACGCGTGGTGATGCTCTCGCACAACGCACTAAGAACAGAGACCAGAGAGGGACTGGAAACTCCCAGCTCCTAATCTTTGGTTAAAGACACGGTTGAAGTGACAGCGCCATAATGCAGCTGCGTTCCACCGCTCTACATTTGATCTCAGTGATGGTAACCAAATGACTACAACCATGATTTATAAGTAGCCCCTCCTTCATTATGCAAAACCGAGATTAGGGGATGCTGACAAATTTGGTGGTCTGCCTCTCCATCCACTCCCCTTTCTGACTAATTAGCACTCCAGTGGGCTCATCACAGGTCTTGAAAGCAACACATTACTGTGCTTGAGGCTCACAGCAAAGACCCAAAAGATACCCAATTCCCTGCCAGAGAAAGGAGGCGAGAGAACCTTTATCTCTAAAGGAGACCCATCCTGTGTCTTACAGACATTCAAACAACAGAACCTCAAGAAAACCCAAATCCACATAGCAGTTACCATGTTTTTTTAAATACAAAGCATTTTTTTTTTTGGCCCTAGGGCAACTGCCAAAGGTTTTCTCTTCTATTTTATTAAGCAAAAAAGTTGAGATGAGTGATCTAGGCAATAGTACTAGTGAGTCATAAGTATGCAATTTTTGTTCTTCGAAAAGGATGCTGCATTGCCTAAGGCAATGAATCTTTACAGCTCAGACCTCAGTTATTCCAAAGAAAACCTCTCCATGGCATTGTTCAAAGGTGATCTCTGTCCCTGCCCCTTGTTTAACTTTTTTTTTTTTAACCAGAACATTCCATTCCTAATGCAGAGCAATCTACCCAACACTAGACCAACAAATCATAGGATTACGTTTGCATTAAAGCAAAGGTGTTCCTCCTTCTTCCTGCCCCTGCACTGCAAGACATTTCTGAGTAAAATCGCTCCAGTTGGCCATCTCCCTCTATGGAAGCTCTTGCACACAAACCATATGTATTGCGGGTACAGTACAGGATTCTACCACCCAACTCAGTCCAATGACTGAAAGAAAAAGCATTTCTGACAGCCTGTGTTCTCCAAAAGCTTAGTGACTTCTAAGAATCACAATATGTAGCTTTCATTCATCTTTAAAAGTGCAGCTTTCCACAACTGGAAGCATCTTCATTGAGGATTTCTAATTTCTCTCCATCCCTCAGCGTGGCTACATTCAACACCTGCCAGGTACGACCAGCAGGAAAGATGTTATATTATCCAATTACAACTACTGCTGCTTCTTCCTTTACCCCTTACTGAGGCCCCCAGAAACCACTGCCACGTCTGACAGCCTCAGGCTGCGTCCCCAATGCCACACATTTTCTTTTCCTTTTTCTTTTTCTTTTTTTTTTTATTAGATGCTTGGTATTAGGAGGATCATTCCTCCTGCTAACACGTAGCAGTGTAGATAAGAATACTGCTACTTTAACAAAAAAGACTTGGTATCATAGACTCTGGCCAATCTCTAGACTTCTTTCCATCAACTTAGAAAAAAAAGTTAATTTACATCACATCTTATCTAACCACTGAACGAACCACGCTCGCAGAAAAAAGGGAAGGAGGTTAGGAAAAAAACCAAACCAAACAAACTCAAAAGCCACTAAGAGGCAAGCATCATCAGCCATCAAGTTCTGCTCTAGCGGACATCTACCTCCAAAGAGCCCTCCAGTGCTTCGGTGACATTTCAGTGTCACTGCGGTGCTGCAGTGTTTCGTGAAAGTCACACAACTCACGTAAGGACAGCACTAGGTCCAGCAAGTGTACTGGCAGCCTTCCGAGCCCGCGTTTCACACCGACAGCCAGTGCTCCACTGCCTAACTCAAACGGCAGCCCGGACACAGGTCAGATACAAGCCTTGAAAGGAAAAAATGGCTCTATTTACATCTTTCACCATTCAGATTCCTCAGAAAAGGAACTAAGTTCTGCAAAGGATAAGAGTCCTGGGGAGAAATTGCCTAGCAAGCTGCCTTTTGAGAAACGATAGCGCTCTGGAGTGCTCTGCCACAATGCAGCCTCTTACAGTAATTGTTGCCTACTTTTTTTTTCTCTTTTTTCTTTAAATGCGAGGAAGATTATGTAATTTAACAGCATAAAAGACACAAGCAGGCACCTCTGAGTAACTACTTGGAGCTAACTATAATATTCATAGAAAGAGAGAGGAAAAAAAAATGTCTATTTTTATATACACATTCTTTTTTTATATACATGAAATCACAAAGCTCATTTCACAATAGGATCTGGCTGGCTTGTCATATTAACACAAGCTCAAGAAACATCCTAATCTGGTGGATAAACACAAACCTCAAAGCTCAGAAGGGACACCTTTGGACAGCAACATCTATCCCTTTGCTAGCACTCAGAATTCTGGCTCAACCGTGCTGGCAAAACTCTAGTAACCAACTCCAGAAAGAACTTCCCATATGGGAGGAAAACCAGCTGCAAATCCAACACCACTGTCTTTAGCAAAGTAATTACACTTCTCATTCCACAGACAGATGCAATGCACAGTGATATTTTCAAGGGAAGGGGATAAAAAAAAAAGGAAAATCAATGACAGAGACAAGAGCTGATTTCCCCCGACTTTTCCTGAAGGCAAGAGGGTGACAAGATTCATCGTTATGCCCACCTCAACCACTACTACTCAGCTACTGTTGAGACTGTTTTTCAGTTCTTCCTCAGGACAGGAGAACAGACCTCCATGTTTTGGCACATTATGAATAAGCATAAAATTACGGACACTGTTCCACAGGCATCGGTGGTGTAGCAATCACTTCCAGAAATGCTGGTGTGCAGAGGCAGAGGACAGAGTAAATGAGAAGGGGTTGTTCTTCAGTGAGTCGTATAGACCCTGAGAAGAAATCAACAATTTGGGAGTGCAACATTCCCGTCAGCCTCCCTGTGGACACCTGAGAGCAACAAATAGCAAAGCACATCTAAGAAATTATTTAACTTGAGGGGAGGAGGAAAAGAAAAATTAAAGTAGACAAACATTTTGAATTTTCACCTTAATTTTTCAGAAAAATTCTGCTGATTTCTGTTTGCTCTTTTTTCAAGCAGCTCCGTGTAGTGCCAGATCCAGCCTTACACTATTCTACAGAACAGTGGGTCCCCAAACTTTTTTGATCATGCAACCCTATCAGTAAAAATCCTGAGCACCCCCAGTATACGTACATTTATTTCTTTATAAATTATACAGAAGTGTACAATGAAGTTCCACTATTTTATTCCTGCACAACAATAGATCATCTTACACACCCCCTGGGGCACATAACGCCCCCACTTTGAAGACCACTGCTATAGAACAGCGACCTGTAAATCTCACCACGGTTAACTGGACTTCCCCTATAGCACTTACGGTTGTGAGTGTGCTGTCTCATAGCGCTCAAAGGAGTGAGACAGATCGTGCTTGTTGTTCATGTAACACTGTGTGCACAAGTCGTAGTCGAAACACATTTTGCATTTCCACCGCATTCCCCGTATACCATGCTTCTTGCAGCAGTCACAGATGATGTTAGGGTGGCGGACACCTAGGAGAGCAAAAGCAATGGAATTTAAGATCCACACAAAATCCAGAGAAACCAGGCTGACCATGCTCTTAGAACTACAACAGCACGTTTTAAAGAAAAAAAATAATCACGTACTGTGCATGTATTGAAGATGATGCAATAATATAATATGAAGTGATATGTGTAACATGAAGCATCCATTTCCTGGCTTAAGGGATTCTCATCCCAAAAGTCACGCCAAAATCTAACAAAATGCCAAAGCCAGCAAAACTTAGATTCACAGATTAAAGAAAAAAAGAAGCAAGAAAAGCCTTTGCACAGAGGTCAACAGAAATTTCACTGCCATGAAGTCGCTGAGTGTACACTGCTGCTCAGCATCAGTCCAGAGGCAGTTGCAAAAGGCTCAGTGTTCCAGCTAGCATGGGAGATGGTTTACTGCACTACTGTTTGTGCTTCTTGTCCATGCTACACTTACCTATTTGTGCGTTATCATAGAGAAGAAGGTCGTAAGCCCCTTGGAATCCAGTCCGATAATTGGTTCTGTTGCCTTGATCCCACTGCACGACCACAGTCTTATCTGGGGTGGTTGGGCTGCCTGCCCGACCAATCTCGACCACGGTCCCAACATTCCCTTCACCGCTGTCCTGGTTGCCCCATTTCCAGTCCACTCCACGAACTACCCGCATCCCAACCTGCATGCTGGCATAGGGGTCCACGTCCATTGATCTGCACAGCAATCCCTAAAATTCTTCCACTTAAGGGGTCTTGGAGACAGGCAGTGTCAGCAGCAACACATTCAGTGTCGTCAGCAGCATGTTCAGCACACCTAATAAGACAACATACAATTAAGTGATGCCACTCAACACATTTTCTCCAGAATGACCTGGTAACAGAAGAGGCCTGACCCGCTGAGTAGATAAATCTGTACTTTATTTAAAACAGGGATCCTCACAGCTTTAGCACAGATGGGAAGGATATACAAACTAGCCGGATTTCCAAGGTACAGAAACATCTGTGTAATATCCAAAGGACTTATTCCAGAACGCTGGGCATGAGAGAATAGAACTGGGCAAGAAGTCTTTACAAAACTCCACTACCAGCCCTTGATTTCAAATTCAGGGTATGTGCAACAGCTACCAGAGACAAAATGGCAATAGAAACAAAAAAAGCATGGAAAAGAGTTGAAAGAAACAACCAGGAAAACACCAGCAGCACGATTTTAGCAACAAAAAGATAATACCAGTCTATTCCTGAGGAAGACTCTTCACATAATACTGCAGTGTTGAGTTGCACTTGCCCAGAAAGCTTGGTTTTGATTTTGGGATACAGGAAGTTTTGAAGATGCATGTGAAAGAAACGTTTGCCTATTTTTCAAAAGTAATAGCAGTTTTTAAAAAAGTGCCGGTGTCAGGGAAATGTCAGTCTTTGCTGCTATGTATCAGTGCTAGCTACAGCAGGAACAGGGAAGGGTTATTGCTTACCCGCAATAAACACTGCAGATTTTGTGCTGGGATCAGTAAAAGCTTGGGATAGCCTTTCCAGCTGTTGCCACGACAATTGTTAAATGAGATTAATACCTCCCAGATGCAGCACATCCACAACTTTGAATGAAATCAAATAGATTGTCAAAGCCTGGTTTACCTCTTTACCAGAACAACAAGAGAGGAGCGTGGCTTTCAATATTTAGGGGCAAGCTGGAAAAATCTACTGTAGCATCCTTTTATCTTTGGGCATCCCTGGGCCTCTCCCGCTTCCTCTCAAGCTATCCGTATCATCTAAAATTTTCTCAAAATTTAAAAAACCAAAACCCAGCAGGATGCCAAGGGTCAAAACGTGCAGATTCCAAAAGTACAGCAAATCTTACCGGCGGCCGTGACACAGAGCCAGTTCGAAGCCCGCTGACAAACCAGGTGACAAGCGAATAGGATGTGTACCAGAGACGGCAATAGGAGCAGCTCTGTGCCACGTGACACGTTGTTAACACTACCGCCTACCAATAAAGCAACCAAAACCACCAAGGCCTAAAAATAAACTCTTCCTCCAGCTAAACATCCCCTTTTAAATGTATGGAGGAGTAGTTTGATGCAAAATCAAGTTCCTAGCATGCAGAAAGAGTCTGATTTCTGTTCAGCTTTAGCACCTCTGTAGCTTCAGACATTTCCTGCAATGCATCACTGTGACGTCCAAACACCTGCCACACGAGAGCAACATCAAAACCAAATGTCCTTGTGAATTTCATGTCATCTTTTGTTCTAATCATCACTAAAAGATGCCTTGGGCAACACTTTGATTTATACTTCCTTTGTGGAGGTGGACGTAACATTGCCAAGTTTAAGGTGCACCAGTGTTTATTGTCTTCACAAAAGCAGGAATTATCAAAACGAAAGAATGTCCTTTTCAGAAAGCATTGCAGAGCCTAACGAGATTTGTACGATCCTCTCTTCCTCCAGATCAGAGATGAACAAAACAGACAATTTATTGCTTTAACCAAGAGGCAGAACTGCTTTTTTAAAAGGCTGCTATCGACCAGTCAAGACCGTCAAACCCACTGCAGAGAAAACAAATGGAAACATCCAAGACTACGAAGGTACAAGAGAAGCACAGTTCAATTACTGTATATGGTTTTTCCTTAAAAACAACAATCACCCCTCCTCTTTCATCCAAGTGAACTGGTGGAAGGAGGCAATAATAGTGGGAAAAGGAATTGCATGCTTAGAGAAGGAAACAACAGGCAGCATAGGGCATTCAGATGAGGACGGAGAGCCACTCCCAACCTTAAGAGTTTTATGCTGTTTCAGGGGACCTTTTCCCTCAGAATGAATGAAACACCATTCTTCGGAATTCTCGGCGTTTCAAGGAAGGCAATGCCAGTTTCAAAAATTATTTGTCATAAAAGAATATTCCTGGCTGTGCCACAAACCCATAAAATTTAAGTCACTGCAGTGTAAAGGAGGATGATCCCTTGCTACCTGAAAACAGCAGAGCAGGCTGGCACACTATATATCGTGACACACGCTCGACAGAGCAGTCAAACAGCAGAGTACCAACCTCAGGTCAGAACTGCCTTGGGCCTAGAAATGTGTGACCTGCACACAGGCAAACCCAAACCTTCCCTGTGCACATTCCCACAACTTTTCTGGCATGGATGCTACAGAGATCCCTTCTTCAAACTGCCAGTGGAATATATAAGCTATATGAAGACACTTTGTAGAAAGAGTCCTGGAGAAATGCATCATTTCACTGCACTGTGAATTTACTTACAGATGCAATATGACATGCCAACATCAGGTGTTTTGTCACAGAACTGCCAAGGGACCGCAATCTCTGTCAACATCACAGGTACCGAGTTGAAAGGACAAAAATCCATTTAATCAGTAGCCCATAACAAGATGGATCCAGATGGGAACAGACTTCTACTGCTGCCACAGGCACCAAACTTCCCTTGGTTCTGCAGGTCTCTACGACTCACATGTACTCACCCCACAGCTCGAGGAAGCTGCTGTAGTTCACCTGCACACTTGTGATGCTGAATACCACTTAACGGAGCTGCCTGTGCTGCAGTGACCTTCATGCAATCCCTTGCTCACTGCTCTGAAGGCTCTCTTCCTAATGGGAATACTCCATTTGCCACACAAGAAAGCACCAAATGCATTCTGCATTCCCATCTAATCTGCAGGGGTGATGCATAATGAGAGAAAAGCACCTTTCAAAATCTTTGTAAGATGAATTACAACGCTCACACAGTCTGAACCTTGCCAGAGATCAGTATTATTTACTTCCTAAGTGGAAATGTTTCACTCATTGAAGCAAATACTCCCCCCTCGATGCTGTCTAGGTCATAATTATTCCACAGAAGGATCGGTATAGCTGCCAGAAGTGATTCACAGAGAAAACACCGGTTTCCCATGGGACTTTAAAGTGACTACGAATAAATAATCCATCATAAGATACAAGCACATTTCTAAACCCTGACATAAGATTCTAACCTCATCTACCCTGACACAATATAGAACAGCTCAGGTGGAATCCACAAGTCCATCCTTAGGAAATCCCAGTAATACTGAACTGGGAGAAAAGGAAAATACGGCTTCAGCCCGCAACATTTTCATTGCAGTAATTCTTGCAACCTCCTGCCAACATTTAAACTACGCTGTTGGTGGAAGGTGCTCTAGAGGCAACCCAACATTTGTCTCATACCAGGCAAAGGTTGCTGCTGCACTGGATACACAGTAAACACAACCGAACAGCCGTGTAAGCAGATTGACAAGAACAGTGCATCTAACTCGGTTATCAAGTTATTTGAACAATATGGTAAACAGAGGAAGATGCACGTGATTTTGTTTCATTTTGTGTTGTGTGGGTTTTTTTTTTTGTAAGAAGCTTCTTTTTTTTTTCCCCCCTTTACACATATTTTGAGATTTGAACTGTCTTCTCAGGTGAATCACTCCACTTTGGAGAATTTGCCTATCCTAAGGACGCCTCCTTAAGTGCTCTGGCTACGGCAAATGCAAATCATACACTTTTTCTAACGAGCAGCACAAGCCTGCAAAGCTCAGACTTTGATATTCCTCTAGTTCCTGAGCATCCTTTGTGAACACATGGAGATGGCTGCAGCGGAACTTTTACTGCTGGGTTTTTTCACCTCACTTGAGCCCAAAATGCCCAGCTTTCCCAACTGTTAATTCACAAGCCCCAAAAGAAGGCATGATTACGTTAAGCATTTTGAAAAATAACATCATCCTTCATTTCTTCACTGTTTTCATTCTCTCTTGACTCTTCCTTCTCCTCAGGGACAGTTTGTTACTTTGGATATTACATCTCTCTGCAGCATCCAACACCCACCAGCGAGCTCACACCACCTACTCGCTCCCACCCTCTTGCTCTTGGGTGATTTTCCAAGGCACACAGAGCACACTGCGGGCTACGAACCCCAAAATCTCGTACAACAACCTGCTCCTTTGGACGCAGCCCAGCGGCATCCGAGCAGGGGAAACCCCGCTCCCCAAAACCACCGGGCTGGGCGGAGGGAGCCCAGAGGAGCCGGAGCCACGGGCCTCCTGCCATTGTCCCTCGGCAGCTGCTGCCACCGCGGCNCCCCCTCTGCCCCGCCCCGGCCCTGAGGCGCTGGCCCGGCCCGGCCCGCCCCGGCCCTGAGGCGCTGGCCCGGACCGGCCCGTTTCCACAGCCCTGAGCCGAACTAAAGCCGTGTTTCCTTCCGAGAGCCCCGGCCGTCACCCAGGGCCAGAACCTGCCCCCTCGCAGCCATCTGCACGGGGCCGAGAGCGAGCGAGGAGCTGCCCTGTTCCCTGGGGACAGCACTCAAGAGACTCCCAGCTCGGCTCTCCAGCCAGCTGGAGACAGACATGGCCAGGACAGATTCCCTGGAGAACGGCGGCAGTGAGCATCGCTATTTTTATGCTTTAAAAGCCATGAATCCGGCCCAGACAGCCCCGGCCACAGCACCAGACCACGTGCGATTCCCTCACCGCAACGTTTCGCATCCTTCTTCAGGCTCCCGGCTCCTGTCCGGACTCTGAATGCAAGCGCTGGGCTCCCGACATGAACACGGGTAAGCAAGGGGACACCCTGGAACAGGGCCAGAGACTGCCAGCCCAGGGAGACATCTTCACCTTGGCAGATCCCGGGTGGTCTGGGTACAGTCGTCACAGGAGTCAAGATTTGCTCCATAAATTCCCATTCAGGGACAAAAAACACGTAACGTTGCCGAAAGGAGAAAACACTCTGTCCTCCGCCTGACAAAAACAGGCAGATCAACACTTATTGAAACTCCGTATTTGTTTATCCAACACATACTGTGTTCACGCTGCCCCCGTGACAGTACAATAGAGCTACAAAACCATTCTTCCACGTGACCTTTTGCACATGGTATACAATGCAATGAGTAAGAGAATTAAGCTTTGGCATCCTCAGCACAACCCAGAGGTGGGTAAAGCAGCTTATTTTATTAGAAGAGGATCTAAAGAGTTTTACAGCTTGTCTTCTGAGACCCCCCCTCCTGCCCTGAGTGCCTGTCTCATACAAATAGCGAATAGGCAGCGCAAAAAGAAATACACACAGGCTTGAGTTTATTAAATGAACTTGCAGCAGACTGGGAGTGAGCTTCTACCTCAGCTACCTCCACAGTCTTTCATTCTCTGTGAAACAGGGAAGGCAGAAGAAGTAATAGCAGCTCAGTAAATTAATGTTGACGAGATTGTTCCATTGAAAAGCAACAGAAAGCGCTGACAGGATTAGGAAAACAGAGCGTAACAGAGCCATAACAATCAATAGCTGCAACTGGCGGTAACCAGATGAAATTAACACAAACATTTACAGGGATCACTGAAATGGCCAATGATTCTTTTGCATCAGTGCTGATTAGACCAGTGCTCACTGGGACTTAAAAAGCACAGCAAAGGGATGCCAGGGATATTCCAGCTGTGAATTTTATTACGGAATGAGTGGAATTGTGCTTTGGTATTTGATCCTCAACTCATCTCTCTCAGGGAAGGGGTGAACATACCAAGCAGAGCTGGGGCACTGCGCATAAAGACATCATTCACTTGACATCAGCAAAACAACTGCAGCCAATGAGCTCTGTCAAGACAAACGTCACCTGCTTTATCCTTCCTTGATCCCAACGGAGACCGGGCAAACCTCATAAAAGGTTTACAGACATCTAGCAGACACAGCCCCGAACAGAGCACATCACCAACACCGCCTGCAACAGCAGAAATCCCGAACAACTTCACCGCAGCACAAGCAAGCAAGCACAAGGATGTTCCTTCTTCGGGAGACAGTTCAACAAGACCCCAAAGCTAGTGGTCACTCCAGGTATTTTATTTTAAGCCCTCACCATACACACACAAACCACATTTTAACCACTTGCTTCTGAGGGAATTTCAGGGACTGGGCACTATTTTAAAAAGTCTTATCAAGTCATCAAACGCTTAGATTGATCAACTATTGCTACTGTAAAGTTTCAAGATTTACTTTTGCATATCCACTCGCTAGAAACATCAACAGAGATCCAAACAAGTTAGGTGTAATGGCTAAATTAAGTCAGCTCATGTTGGTTTAAGAACTTCTGCTGTGGCTGTGCAGCTGGTTTTTAGCAGTACCGCTTCCTACACTACTCCTATGGGCATCTGCCCTACAGAAATAGGGCTTGGCAGGGTTTTCCCCCTTTCCTGACACAAGCAGTGTTTTTGTGAAACCAACACAAGTTGAACAGCTAAATGCCTGGCCAACACTTATCTACACAATTAAGTATTGTTCCCTACCCCACTTTCCCTACCTGCAAAAACCAGACATAAGTACTTTTGTATTCTTTAATAACAGACGATAACTAGGATCAAATACCTCTGACCAAGGCTCAAAGCTGCTAAGGTAGTTACCAAAGCTAGTATTCATGACAATAAACCCAAATTCAGACCTACCCTTCACTTTTCTTTCTCCTCAGCAAAGAGTAGGGGCCCAGGAAAGCACAGCAGTGGACATGTGCATGTGCTCTCACTAACAGGATGCGGTGTAATTTCTCTCAGGGATATACACAATTTCACAGATAGATTCACTATGAAATGAAAGCAGATCAGAAACCCAGCAAAACACAAAAAGGATTATTTACTGTGACTTACCAGCAGATGAAGACCGCCTTTTATCCCCTCCTGGCCCCCAGGTGAGGTGAGGAGCCATTAGCCCTTACTGTGGGCCAGCTACAGCTGGCAGCGGTGCCCCAGGTGTGCTGCCCTGGGCAATGTCAAACCCAGAGCAGGCCCTCCCTGGCTCCCACCACACCTGAACTCCGGGCACTCCAGCCCCAGTTTCTAGCAGGAGCCCTGTCTGGAGATTTTTGCCTATCTCATGGAATTTTATTACCGCAACTCCAGCTTGCAAATCTCTCTGCTTGCCTACTCTGACCTTTGGCTTTCTATGCAGTACATTTGTATTTGGCCTAAAAGTTGTCCCATGGAAATATATATTCTGATTCTCTCCTGTTTCTTCAGAACCAAGTTTATCACCTACTTCTCAACTCAGGCAATCTCTTACTTTTAACTGTCTTCCCCACTACTCAAACAAAACCCTTGCCTCCCTAGCAAGCCTCGTTTAAGAAGCTCCCTGGTAGTAGTGCCTACTACTACCTATGCACAAAACCGTACCAAAAGAGAAAAATAACTCTAGTATAAGGGCTAATATTGAATCTTAACACATGATAAAGATTTTTTTTCATTTACGAATAGTTGTTTCAATAAGTTATTAATTCATAAACACTGGGCTTTAATACTACCTCATACCACAGCACCGATACAAGTCCTGCTTCTTGATGTGGAAAAACATGAAGTCAGGCCCATTTAGTTGTTTATTGTTTTCCAGATCTCATTCCACAGCCCTTGCTCACACAAAGAGCAGCACTGTCAGATAAGGTCTTGTTTAGCTACCGAGACTAAAAGTCTAGTAAGGCCCCGCTCTCCATTTTGGAGAAGGCAGTTTCCAAGACTTGATCTTTTGTGGCTAACACAAAGATGGCTAGAGAGCCCAGACACACTGGAGATGCGCAGTGCCTAATTACAGCACACGAGACGCAAACTCTTAGTTCCCAGCACTTGCAGTTCTTCTGAGGTAGAAGAGTGCCACCATCTCAGCCACTATGTGACAAACTTAACCACTAGAAATTGGATTAAACCCATGAATTTCCCCCCCTTGGCCCACCAAAAGGATTTGCAGAATTGCCTGAAGTGAATAGTTTAATATTGCACTGCAAAGCCACAAGGTCTCAATGACACTTTTCCTTGTGCAGTCAGGATTTCTGTTTAGTCTAAATTTTGCAAAATGGTATCACTGGCACAGGGGGAAAGAAAAGCAGATGATGTTTCTGTAGCTTAAATATCAACAGCAGATAAATGAAGCCATTCTACTGACAAATTACTCTCAGCAGAAAAAAAATTAGAAACAGGGCAGCTGCTTCTGTTAAAAGCAATCAATCAAGAAAATGTCTGCATGAGGTTAAACCATTTCCATGCCCCCAAACCTCACCTGCTCTCAAAGTATATTTAACTGTATTACATAAACAGAATAAAGCAGGTGATTAATATGCCTTTGCTCAGGGATTAATATCTTGTCATTTCAGCTTCACTGTGTAAGAGCAGGCACACATCCTGAAATACTGGGACATAGAGTGAGGAAATGCTAAAAATAACTAGCCAGGGCTATGCTTAAAGAGGGTCCCATTGAGTGCATTTTATCTCTACAATCAACACTTGTCCTTTACAAATGCCAGTCCATTGATCTGTTTTGACTAAACTGAATTTCACGTTCCATTTACACTGATTGTACCCTAGCACTGAGTTGTTACGGTGAGAGGGGAACGTTGCCTTCCCTTTTGAGTTACAGGAGCGATATTTTCAGCGGTTATCATGCTGGTTTTACTATTGATTCTTTCACCTTGTTAAAGGATGCAGGCCTAAAAGAAGCATGAGCAGATTTATTAATATTCAATAAAAATAGTTTTGTGCAAACCCTCCCTGAGAAGCTTGACCCCACCATTCTCACTTCCTAAAAAATGGCAAACAATCTCAGAATAGATCCTACAGATGGAAGAAGTTACAGAGAAGTTGCACATCTTACATTTTTGGGTTCATTATGTTTGAGTACAGCAGTGCATAATAGCTTCAGCTAAAAGCCAACTGAGCTGGCTGCTGCATGAAAACAGCTGGATGCTGCATGAAACACTGTCAAAGGTGAGCTCTGATTAGCTAAGGAGAGCACAAGAGACAACTGGACAAAAGCCAAGATCCTCATTCAGAATTGTGACAGAGGAGCACTCGGTGATTCTTCTGAGACTGTCCATGGGAGAGCCAGAAGCACCAGATTACAATAAACCCAGTGGAGTGACTCAGTCTCAAGGTCACGCTGTCTTCACACTGACATCACTGGAAGAAGAAAATGCATCACAGCAAACAAGAAAATGAAATGCACAGGCGGCACCACTTCTCCCTTAGGGGGAAGGCCAGCATCTCTATGTTTAACAGTTTGCAAATACTGGACTATCATGTGGACCGCAAGGAGGATGCACTAGGAAAAATACTGGCTCCACAGCCCAGGAAGGTCGGCATCCCATATGCTTCCAAAGGGTGAGATGGTATTTAAAAAATGCTGCAGGGTTATCTCATATTTCCCTTGTTACAAAATTTAAATGTCTTGGGTTTAAGTACAAACACTGGGGCCCAGAATCCTTTGTTGTTATACCTGAATGCTCTGAAGTCCTCTGTACTTTTGAGGCTAAACAGACAAAAAGTACTGCCTACTTTCAGGTCCAGGACTACCACAACTGAAGTCTCAGATAGAAGACACCTCTCCTTAATTTTTATCGCAGATGGGATTCAAAAAAACACAGCTTCAATATGGCTGAAGTCTCAAGAAATATACTAATCAGAGAACTTCTTCCAGTTCGGTGTGAAGACATGCACAAAATGCTTGTAGTCTTCCAGAGCTATCAAAGCAGAACTGAGTTGGCCTTGAACTTTGAATTCTCACTTTGCTCAAACTTCAACCTACCTGTGACCACAACAGACACAGAAAAGTGAACCTGCTTCCAAAACCAAGCCCTCATCTGCATAGCCTCAATCCAAACTGCTTTCGTCACCAAGTTCTATGGACCGAAAAGGGATAACAAAAAGTAAGTCAAAGAGAAAGTGACAGTATCAGCCACATGATCTACCAGGAGAAAAGATATAGCATGGTATTTTTAATGAATCAACTCCATGCTAACTAGTGGACTAGGCTCATGAAATAAACTGAATTGCACAGTAGGTCAATATTTGCTTTAAACCATACAAATGCAAACACAACCTTTGGGAAACACCACCAGTGAGCCCAAAATAAACAGCCGCCACAGGCTCCCAACAGAAGCTGTGGCATACTGCAGTGTACTGGTTTTGGCTGGGATAGAGTTAATTTTCTTCATAGTAGTTTGTATGGTGCTCTGTTTCGGATTTGTGACCAAACCAGTGTTGATTACACACCGATTTTTTAGCTGTTGCTGAACAGTACTTAGACAGTGTGAAAGCCTTTTCTGTTTCTCACGCTGCCCTGCCAGCAATGGGCTGGGAGTGCACAAAAATATGGGAGAGAACACAGCCAGGACAGCTGACCTCAAGTGACCAAAGGGACATCCCATATGACATCGTGCTCAGTAATAAAAGCCGGGGGAAAGAAACAGGAAAGGGGGACATTTGGAGTAATGGTGTTTGCCTTCCCAAGCAACTATTACACCTGATGAAGTCCTGCTTTCTCAATTTTACCCCTCCAGTTCTCTTCCCTGTCCCACTGGGGTGGAAGTGAGCAAGCAGCTGTGTGGTGCTTGGCTCCCTACCTGGGTTAACCTGCAACGCACAGAAAGGTGCAGTATCTTTTGCCAGGTCAGGGGTGTTTAAAATTCAGATTTAGACGTCAACATCAGTCAAACCCTACAAAAGAACAAGTTCCCTCTACCAGCTTCTACTGAACACAGGCACTTCAGGCTTTAAATTGGCGAGATCAGTGCTCATCTGCCCACTGGAGAATTAAGAGTGATTATAAGTGAAAGTTCACACTGGGCATCTAGTGGATCTCTCATATTACATCCCACAAGATAATTGCTCATGAGCCCGATGAAATTTCCTTCTGGCTTTTGATGAACTGTGTTCTCTCCAGGAGGGAGAAAAACAGCTCCAGCCATTTGCTTTAATTGGACCTGACAGTTTGCAGATTGCTGCCTCAAGCCTCAAAAAGCTCAGTAGCTGGGGCTGATGAGAATCCCCTTTTTTCTCAATAGCAGATTTCAAAGTTAAATTTATATTGCATTATAGTAAAAACAAACACACATACACACACCCTGCCCAAAAACACACATGACCACCAGGTGATGTTGTTTAAAAAAAGGCAATTATTTGCCAAGTTAGAATTAAGGTCTTTTTCACCTTAGATATATAAAATGGGAGAATGGTATTTTAACTTTCCCATATCCTCCACAGAAGATCCCTGTGCCAAAAGGAAAAAATACAAAAACTCACAAGCATTACATCGAGTAACTCACCTCCTCTCTCCTACCAAGAATCACCATTGTTTTTCTGGCCATTGGCATTAAGAGATCAATGGTCAACAACCTGTTATCCCTTGCACTGGATAGCAGGTCTTTTTGTGCCCATCCAGAACACTGACAAAAGTCACAATATTAAAAAAATAATAAAATAGTTTAATGAAGTCCCATCCAGAGAAGCTAGAAAATCTCCATTTAAAGAACAAGGTCAACATATCTATCAGGAATGGTCTGATTGTAGTTCATCATGCCTCGTGGAAAAGGATGGACTTGGTGGCCTCATCAAAATCCCTTCCAGACCTATTTTTAATCACCTAGAAATGGAGGACCACACAGAAACATTCCAACAGTGAGAAATCTGTCTTGGCAGCAGATTTCAACTGTGATCTTACTTAGAATTGCTCTAATATAATTCTCAGAGGCAAGACCATCTGGCCCAGAGCTGATGGTGTAAAGCTCAGGTCTGCATCTCTCTCACACCAGCTATCAGCTCCTATTTACCATGAAAATCTGGGTTAAATCACTTAAAAGTTTCATCATTCTCCAATTTATTTACACAATAGCCTTGTCTGTCCAGAAAGGCAGTAAGTTTCCCCACAAGTCATTCAAAATCAGAAGACATTACTGCAGGAGTAAAAAAATCCAGAGGAATTCACACTGAAGTCCCGCTGGCAGACATGGGGTTGAATAGTGGGTTGGAGAAAACACAGTTCTGTGGTTCTGTGATATGGCTGTTCATAGGTGTTTAGACTCTGGTACCCTCAGCAGCGGTGATACAACAGGATCACAAATCATCCAAATTAGGAACACAACTTCCTCCAACTTTTCAAAATGAAAAGTAGCTACTTCAGACTCTGGTGTAGAGCAAGATTCAGCATAAAACCTGCTGAATCTCTGATGAGCCTTGATAGCTCATCCCACCGACTTTCAGATTTCCCTTCAGGCTTTCAGAACGGTCAACATTGCACTCCTGTCAGTTTTCAGCCTGGAACTTGCCCTTTCTGTGCTCTGAAAGCAGATCAAAAGGTTTAAGCCTAATCTATCCTGACATGCCTTTGGCTAGAGGGACATCAGCTGCATAGGAGCAGAGTGAATCGAGTAGTTAGTTAGCTGTTGCTTTCCTCCCTGGTACTTAACGAAGGTTTGAGGGTCAGCATGTACACCAGCTCACTTACAGGTTTGTTCATTTTAGAAGCACAGACGTTATCTTTCAGCTCTGGCTAGCTAAGTACTTTAAAGACTGTAAGAACACCTTACAGATGGGAAATGGAGCCATAGTCATACGCTGAACTGGTGGTAGAGCCAGGAACAAAGCTCACATATCCTAGCTCCAGGTTCTGTTCTCCACAGCCTGGCCATACTACTCACTAGGGAAAAAAAAGAAAGTATCAACCCATGATCCAGTGTGCATCTTTGCATTCCTTAGGGTCACATCGAGGAATGTGGATCGAGGTCTAAGATCAAGCCATTTACTGTGCTGCTAGCACACACCCAACTTCACTGATGCCGTTTTCCACAGCCAGCCAGTCTAAATGCTAGAAGATTTGTTCCGTATTCTCGGAAATTTCAAACACCACTACAGCTCTCGTTACAGAGGGAGCAGAAATATTTAAATTCTGTAAGTCTCCCAAGAAAGAAGAGACTCCACTTTCTCACCCTTCAATTAAGGAGAGAAGAGTGTCCAACGATCTCTCTCCAATCAGAGCTTCTAACGAGACTGCACTGAAAGTTGCACCGATCTGAGCACACTGTATTACAACACCCTGGCCCCTCCATAAACCCCCTTGACGAACAATGAATCAGAATCCTTGAAAAACAACTAGAACTCAAATAGTCTGCTCACAGGACTTCACATTCTATTCCTGGATCCCTGGAAAACAGCAACTCAAAATGAAAGGGCACAATCAGTACTGTCGCAAGTGGTGTCACCCTGAATTCTGCCAGAGCCCAGAAGCAGTTCTGTATCGGAGATGATGAGCAAGGCAAACAGATTTGATGGGAGCAGGCAGGCAGGGACAACATGACCTAGGACAGCTTAATTATCAAGTTGGAAAAAGCCTTCAACTTCAGCAAAACCACAGGCAACCAAAACCGGTCTCCACAAGTGCCCAACAGTAATACTACACGAACGCAAGGCAAGAGACGAGCTTGTTTCAGAGATAACTGCCACAGCTCTGAACAGACCACGATGGTCATGTCGCCACACGCTTGCCGATCAAGGTAGCTTAGAAAACCATGAACATCCCCCTTTCCAAGTGAAAATGGAAAGATACAATTACAACCACTGTACTCATAGTACTTCCACAATTTTTGCAACCTCCAAGACATTTTTCAAAGTTTTAGAGGAAAGAGGCTATGCATGGATTCCCAATTCTTCCAAACAATCCCAGCAGTGGAATAGTGGCCATTGCAGGCCAAAGCAGGAAAGTAACTGATTCTTTATACACTAATTCAGCACAGGATTTTCAGTGTCACAGAGCTTCAAACATGCATTCAATATAAATGTCAAAACATATGAAGCTAAACAGCAGCATCATAATAAGGCCAGAATTAAGCCAACCCCAGTATGATACAATTATGAAGATTCTTCTCATGTCAGTGACTCAGAAGAGTATGACGTGCAAAGGAGAAAGGCAGGGGAAACATACTTATCTTTTTGAAGCCTAAAAAGAGAATAACCATTCAAGAAAAACAGAATCGGTGGCAATGCTGTTAAATGACAACTAGGTAGCTGTTTGTTAATGTGTTACTAGCACACTTGCCAGTCCTAAATGAACTCAGGTCATGTCCTTCCACCACAGAAACAGCCAAAGTTAGGATAGAAAACAGGCATAAGGTACTGAAGCCACATCAAGTGACAGAGCTGGGACTACTGTATGCGTCACCTGAGACCAAATCCACTGCCCTGTTAGTTGTCTGCCTTCTTGTTCTGATTTCCATTATCAACGTGACACATTTCATCATTCCAATCATAACAATGTGGGTTATTTACAGTAACCACATCCCTTGACAATTCACTCATCTATATCCTGAAACCACGGACAAAAACTCAACAGGTAAACAAGTGTGGAGGAAGGACCTAGAAGGATGAAAAACCGCACTGTTCTTCACAGGAAGTAGTTTTAGGAAACCAAGGAGCTGTCAAACAGAGGAGAAATAAGAACAGTATCCCATTTGAGCCAAATAAACTCCTCCTATAGCAACAGAGAAGTGCAGAGGATGTAATGAGGCTCTCAGCCAAAACCAGAGAAGGCTGAGTAGTAAAGCCAAGCCCAAGTGACCTCCAGGAAGGTGAGACAGAGCTCACTTGTTTCCAAGTGAGCCAGAAATTACAATTTGTTACCTTCGGAAAGTAAGTTCTGGAGCTGAGTATCTGCAGGGAAATCGGAACAAACACAGAGTGCTTCCAATGCAGTTGTACCACCTTCTCTAGGTTTGGCCATTGTTCTCATGACTTTTTATTTCAGGAAGATTGCAAATATCACAGAAACACAGGAGAGAAAAAGCCACATGTGCTTCAGTTCCAAGTTATATTCCACACACAGCACACGCTCCAGTGATACAAAATGCCCAGCAGGAATCACTGCCAACATCTCAGCGCCCAGCTCTCACCTGAGCCGGTAAGGATTTACCTGCAGTACCTGTTTCAGAACAGGAAAACAGGACGTGTGTTTACATCCTCCAGGGCAGCCGCCTGCCCTGGAGAAGAAAAGAAATAAAAATGGAGCAGGAGCAAGGAGACGTGCCCCACTACGGGCTCAACCCACGTCAGGAAGCATACTGGCCGCTTCGAGCAGACTATTCCCAGCTTAGCCCAAGGAAGGAAAAGGAAAAAAACCAGGCACATACCTGACAGCCAAGAGAGAAGACAATTCAGACACCCCTTCAGAAAGCCATGTCCTTCGCCAAGGGCTGCGTTTGCTTCCTCCCCCGGCTCATCCTCGGCGCAGGGCTCGGCAGCAGACCCACTCCGGCGGCCTAAGGAGAGGGGAGAACCCGGGGGAAGCGGCTCAGGAGGGCACCAGCGCTGGGCTCACCAGCTCCTGCCGCGCTCCACAGCCCCCGCGGCCCCAAGCCC
>VXBO01005458.1:98353-148407 GCA_013400135.1 Rhinoptilus africanus | reverse complement strand
CGCGGCGCCTCCGTGAGGGGACGGCGCGGCCTCCCCGGGGGGCGGCGGGCTCCCCCGCGGGGCGAGGCGGCCCCGGCGCGGCCCCGCTGCCTCCGCCGCTGCCCTGGGTTCTCGTCGGCCTTGACGCCTTTGTGGGGTCGGGGGTAATAAATCGTCGGGAGGCGTTTCCTGGGGGCGCAGGCTAAAACGGGCCGTTGAAACCCGTGGGAATGGCTGGCTGCCCGTGGCAGGATGCTCTTTTTTAAGTGTCTGATTTTTGGGGTGGTTTTAGAATAACTTAGCCGACTGTAAGGGAGGTTTGGGGATTCAGCGTTAAGTCCTTGAAAGTCTTTGTTCAGCAGGTAGCCAGAACGGCTCTGCTGGCCAGCCTGCTGCTGGGAATGTCTTTTTTTGCAAAATCACAGCTCAGATATTGTCTTCATGGGATCGCTGGTGGCACTGGAACTCAAAATGCATTTATCTGGAAGCATGAGGTATTACTGCCTGTAGAATGACTTTCTCTTCAAAGAGGCAGAGGCAACTTGATGAGTTTCTGTCATCTCTGTGCTGATGACAGCGATGACACTGTCCGTGTGGATCTCTTGTGCCTGTGGTAGGACACGCTATACTGACTTTGTCCCTCCTGAGGCCAGAGACACCTTGTAAACACTTGCCTGTCCCGTTCTGCTCGGTGGCACGACAAGCACGGCTCTGTCGAAGCTAACGGATTGGAATTGTTTTACATTTAGTCTCTGCTATGGTAGACTGGCATAGCAGAACAAGGGTTAAAAGAGTAGCTTGCCTTGATAGTGAAGAACAGTGTTCACAGCAGTAAAATTGAGTAATATATTTGTGCCAAACCCAGAAGGCCTGCAGTGTGATAAAACCGCAGCATGGAACTTGCCAGCGTGAGACCCTGCACTCACAACAGGAATATGGCAGCAAGGTCATAAAAAAAATCACGTGCACCATTCCTTTTTCCACTAGCCTATCAGGAATATATCTAGAGCCCGAAAACTCAAACGGATGAAGCAGAGACAGCCGGCAGCAGAGTTGCCTAGGGCTTATGAAGCGTAATTCTGAGGCAGGGTGTCACAGTGTAGTAGTGGATACCGTAACTTTTACGCCTACGTGGTACAAAGGACCTGTGCAAAAACGAGCTTGTCATTGCCATTTGATAAAAGCCAAATAGGGGGACTCAGTGTCCCTTGTCCTCTGCGTTGCGTAAAAGCGATGTTGGCCAGACCACTCAAACACAGGCGTTGGAGCGATTGTGAAAATATGAATGTGAAAATGAGCGAATTGAATTTGCCTTGGTTCTGACCAGCGCTGCAGCGTGTTTTACCCTTTGGCCAGAAGATGGAGAATGGGTGCTGGGAAGCGTTTGGGAATGTGGTGGGTGGATCTAAGCATGCACTGATGCTCCTCCTTCCCTCAGCTTGCTTTTTACCAGGCAGATTTATATGTTAGTATAAACATAGAAATACCTCAGAGACAGATGAGTGCATCTGACATCAATTGTCTAAAAAGATCCATTCACTATTAGAGTGCTCTTGTGCTCACTTGATAATTATCAAGATAACTTAGGCTTTACTTTTGCCAGTGCTTGTTGTAAACATGAGAACTTGCATGCCCAGACTCTTAAGTCATGTCAGCCTTTTTTTTTTTCCCCCCAGCTAACCTTTCTTTGGAAAGAAACCAACAATTGGAAAATTGTGTTAAACTGTGAAGACACCTTCTCAGGCAAACACAAAGTCATACAGCATCAGCAGCTTAGTCCATGCATGGCCAAGATAAAAACTTTATTGTCATTATTTTGCTGAGATTTTGCCTTTTTTGTGGTATATAGCCCCTTTGGAGAGGTGGTATTTCGGTTGTGCTTAACACCAAAGACACTGCAAATGGCAGACTTCTCTGGTGTGTAAAAAAGTGTGAGCTCTGAGGAATCTTTTCTAGTGGGGCAACATTTGTGAAAAGAAATGAGCGTGACAGGACAACCTGTCCCGTTTAACCCAGAGGCAGTCTGCAGGACATCAGGATTTTTCCTTTTGAGGTTTACAGCTGCAAGACAGACATGGGAAGTGCTGTATCTGTGAGAAGGAAGGATTTGAGAGAACACCTCCTCACCCAGGAGGCTGGTATTGAGAAGAAACAACCTGTTTTGTGTGCTTTGGGGGGTAGGCCAAGAAGTAACGGGTCAAAATGCAGTGATGAAAACTCAGGTTGGATGTTAGGGAAGGCTTTCTAAGGCTAATGAAATGCTGCAGGAGAGTGGCAAGGGGCTCTGAAATCTCTCCCTGGAGAGGCATTAGGAACTGGTTAGGCAAACACTGCCGAATGACGGGGTAGAACTGGTACTGTTTGGTACAGAGCATGGCTTGGAGAGCCACTTGAGACCTCTTCTGGTCCTGCGTTGCTATGATTCTTTGATGCTACACTTCTACACCATGCATCCTCCGGCATCTAGTCGGCTGGAGATTGTCTCAGTCTCTTGCTCAGTGAGGACATTGTAATGCTTACTGCAACGGGCTGGAGTTCATAGCTCTGGAGATGGGAGAGAAACCTCTGTCCTTACATGGTCCAAACCTGGTTTTCCAAATATTTTACTGGGAATCTTTCTTTGCCCACTGGATGCCGCTGTTACACAGAAATATTCACAGACTATTTCTATAGGCGGCTCCTCTAGGCACATCCTCTATCAGACATGGAAGGCCGCTTCAGGGTCAGCCAAGCGATATGGATCTAGCCCTATTAACCATCCTTTTTTTCACAAAGGAGCTCTCCTTAACATTTTGCAGCTTACTAGCATGGCACACGTGAACCTTGGGGCCCGAAAGTAGATGCCTATGTGATGGCAACACCAGCAGCAGAAATCTAGTGATGTTCTTTAAAGGTGACTGAATAGTACATGGGAAAAAATATTGCCTGGTGGGGGGAGAACAGTTCGTTCAAAATGTGTCTTCGGGTCATATATAGAAGGACTTTCCCCAACAATTATGTCCTTCAGTGCCTGTTTGGCATGCTTAATACAGGAATTTATAGGTGGAAAGACTAGTTCAGAGAATTCTCTCCTTAAAAGCAAAGCCTGGAAATAGCAGCTTTCCCTGGCTCTCACTGATGTTACGGTTACACCTTGTGGCGTTGCCTTCAGAGGCAGTGACCTGGATAGAAGAGAAAGGATATGTGTGGCTTCCACTTTTTAGAGAAAAATGAGCAGTATTTCTAGCTCAGCTGAGTCTCAGAACCAGCCAGAACGTGACCTACATCCAATACCCAGCTTTGGGAATTAACTTTGAGGAAGTTCCACATCTAGGTCTCTCCTCTGAAACAAATGGAACTGCAGCCTAATAGAATCCAAACCCAAGGGGAATTCCTCTTTATTCCTTTCCAACAATTTTTAGCACTAAAAAATAACTCTCCTGATTTTTTTAATCCACATTTCTTACTGGAAAAAAATATGACTCCAAGTTAGTACAAACCTTAGGGTTTGAATCCTTCAGATTCCAATGACCAAACTGTTTCCTGATGTCTTGAGTAATTGGCCTTTCAGGAGCTGGTCTAAACAACAGGAGATTTAAAATAAGCCAGGAATTGTGGCAAAGGTACTATGACAATTGTATAACACGTGTATGTGTTAGAAGGTCTGTGTCTGGGGGCACCACCAGTATTCAATAAACTTAAAGGCAAATAAAGTAACTGATAAATAACAGGGAAAGGGTGTCTGCACCCTGGTGTGGAAAAAGAGAGAAAAGCATGAAAAGAGAGGGGAAGTGACTCTGAGAACTGCTGAGTAAGTCAGCCGCCCAGAAAGGTCACGTCTTGAGAAAGTACGTCCTCTCCACTCCCCATGTTGAAGCAGCAATGTCATCTTGGCAGCTTCAGAATTAACGTTGGTGGTATTGCCTGGCCAGTTCGAGCAGCAGCAAAACTGGCTTGCTGGATAACCGGGGACTAATTTCACACGTTGCTAAAAAAGGTGCTACATACCAAGAAGAATAATTAAGAGTAGTTCTGCTGGGCAGGGGACAGACTGGATACTTCTCCCATTATGAGGGGTCAATATCAGCCCCTGTGGTGCCCTCATTGCAAAATTCCTCCGACTGCACTCCTGTGGAGAGGACACAGGCTGGGTGGCCTCATTGCTTTCCTGGAGACAGCCGTAGTTAGTCTCACCAGCGCTCCAGCTCCTGGCCAGCAAACAAAAACCTGCCTGCCAGCTGGGATGCCATCTGGGGATGCATGACCTGAAGCTGGCCCTACAGAAGTCATGTGCAAGTGTTTGAGAGCACCAGTGCTGCTTTCTTGGAAGCTCCCCACCCCTTTCTAGATGGGGGTTCTCCAGAGCCCCTGGCAGCCGGGGACTCTGTAGTGTGGTGATACAAGTTCCCGTGACCTGGGTGCTGGATGCCCACCCTCAGCAGTGGCCAGTTCCCTGCTCTTTAGGACTGATCCTTTATCTGCAAGTGCTAATAGCCCGTGCCAGCAGTTCTGCTGTTTGAGGTCTATCTGAAGTCCCCTCTCCCTACTGTGGCTGCTCTACACCATATCGAAGGGTCCCTCCAATGCTGAGCATCACTGAAAAATGAGGAAGACTGGATCAATCTGTTTCATCCAGTTTTCTGGCCTTTGCTAAGTGTCAAAGTAGTGGCAGGTGGAAGAGCAGTGGGTTTCTGGGATGGCTGGGTAGAGTGGAAATGTCTAATACGGAAACTCTTAATGAATTGCCAAATAATGAGTTCTTCCCTTGCCCTCTGTCCCGCCCACTTCCGCAGAAGCACATCTAAAGGCATGAGGAAAAGCTGTATGGAAGAAAAAAAAAAAGTAGGCAAATTGCCATTCAATTATTCCATCTATTTCTAACTTTAGGGTTAGAGGATTTCAAAATCAGAAATGTCTTCTCAGACTCCTCTCTTTCATATGGTTTATTTATTGTGCCGGATAAATACGGCATATGGAATTCTGCAAGAGAAGTCTGTCCATGCTGCTATAATTAGCTAGCAATGGTGACAGCAGGGTTCTTTGCCTCTTTATTATTTTAAAATTCTCAGCGCTGTGTTATGGGATGAAATCGTACCACATCAGAATGCTAATGCTTGGGAACGCCTGTGAGTGCAGCATCCTGCTGCATTAATGTAGCCTTCAAAATCCCAAAGTGATCCCAAGTGTGACTGCAGTGAAATCAGTGGGATTATGCCAGTGATGAATCTGGTCCCAGACACAGAATATACAGGAAAACTAATCCTCCTTTTCTCTGCTGCTGCAATTATTTAAGCAACTTACTCATGTACCTGAGGTCAAGTTCTGTGTGGCTGTAAATGCATGTTTGGCACTGTAGCTCCCTGCGCCAAGCGGGAATTAGGTCCTTATGCCTCTCTGGTTGGACTTAGTATACTGTATACACAATCTTTTTATGAAATACTTCTCTTGCTGTAAATGTTCCTTTCTTAAAACTGTGTTAATTCTTAAAAGTAAACATGCGCAAAGCAACCCCACCCTTCCAGTCGGTAACGAAGGCTGGGAGCCCCTTGCAAGGCCAGGTTTAGAGATCTCTGCAAACACTGTCTCGTGAAGAAGCTGAGAACCCAGGCCGTGAAATCCCAGTGCCAGCAGAGACACTGGGAGATTCATCAGAAGGGACGTGACATCTATGCTATAGGAGCACCTGACTTTCCTGGGCTGTTGAGGAAGGAGACACTGTAATGCTGAACATTTGCCACTTCCCTCTTTCCCCTGCCAGAAGAGTCCCTTCTCCACTCCTGACTGTCCTCATGGGGCAGCCTGTGCCCAAGGGAAGAAGATCCAGTGGGTTGCCTTTCCCTTACAGGTATCACTTCTTTCTATCCGTATGTCAGCTGGGAAGGCCACTGGGAGCAAACTGCAACAAGGAGTGGGAGACATTGCAGAATATCTTTGGGCTGAATTGGAGGCAGGGAGGACATGACAATGGTAACTGAAGAGCAGGTAAATAAACAAGGAGCGGGGAAAGAGGGGAGTAACCGGCAGAGTTTCGGAAATGATTGTCCTGTGCTGTGTTCCTTGGAGTGTTTGACAGCGCACTGTAGAATTAAGTCTAACAGGCAGGGTACTCACCATCAACAGTCTCTCATCATCTGGAGAAGAGGGGCTTGAATTACTTTGCCTTAAAGGGGCTTTTTTCTTGTCTAAATCATACAAAGCGGGCCGGGAGAGGCCCTTTCCATGAGGCTTGTTATTTAGCGTTACGTAAGAAACAGAGCTTATGGGACTATGATTCCATGACTGTAATTGCTCCTTGAGGTTGAGTTTGCAGGCAGTGCTGGCTACAACATGCATTTTTGTGCAAGAGCGGCGTGCCTGCATGCCAAACGGACTGTTTGTGTGTACAGCCACAGGATCTACGAGAGTAACTGGCACTTCTGCAGATTTTATCTCCAAATATGGCCTCTGGTATGTGCACAGGGAGGCAAACGAGCAATTGCACTTTAAGACTTCTGGGCTGGTCAGACACGTAGAGCTGGAAATACGGGCAGGTAACAATTTTTTGTATTTAGAGGTCTTTCTGTAATTAGCTTAGTGTCAACTTGATTGTTGGTGATGGAGAGAGTTTTTGACAGGTTAATATAGAACAGGAGCTGATTTCCATTTTTATAGCTCCACGTTGCTCTCCCTATTGAATTCTTACTATTAAAGATATCCATTCCATGCCAGCTGGAGAAGTGTACCTGGAAGGAGGCTGCTGAAGACAGCCACCTTAGAAGGACTCTCAGATAGTCAGTTTGAGTAGTAGATGAGATCCTCTTGTCACTGTTCTGCACATACATGGGCCTCAGAATCAACGAAGTGTCTCTCTGGCAGAAACATTTAGCCTATGTTTCCATTATCTCTGTGCAGGAAAAGTGGGACACAATAAAATTTGAAAAAAACCAAATACACATTTCAGGATAGTAACTATTCTATTTCAAATTGACAATGAGCCATTTAGAAAATCTCACCCTAAACGCATATCCTATCTGCTGATGGCCACAGTTAAGAGACAATGGCAAAGCAGAGATGACTTAAACTCTTGGCTTATGAGGGTATTAAAAACAGATAGAAATCTCTCTGGCCGACACCCAACGTGCAGGGGCGCCGGCTTAAGTTGCTCATAGGTGATCTTTCCAGCCTGATGCTCAAAATGTATCATGGACATCTGGATAGTGTAAAAACAAACCTAAAGTAAACCCAAACAGCCCTGTGTATAGCTGATGAGGCTGGCGGGTTCCAAGAGAACACTCAGGGTTTGTGCTCATTATGTTCCCCCCACTCACATCCTTTTATATTATGGCTGTGCCCGTGGTTTGCTCAGCACCTGTCCCTAAAGTCTGTCAAGGCTGTGAGAGCATCGAGATTACTTGAGATCTCATATGCCTGCTGGTAGGCACAGCAGTGAGGTGACTCAAAGTACATACGTAGGCTTGGAGAAGATAACGGAGATAGCTGAGCCAACACGCCATCCTGAGACAAAACATAATTTCTACAATGCATTCTGAAAAATGGTCCCGTCGGTTCCCTGGGTCACCCTCTAATGGGTCCTAATTAGAAGCTGTCACTTCTTGTTACGGGAAGGAAGGAATGGTTCAGCTTTCCCACCCCTTAACCTTGGAGAGACTGAGATGCGAGCTGCCCCTAGGAATTGTTTCATTTAGGGCACTTTCACTCCTGCAAGAAATTAATTGGGAATTTCTGTGTGTGGTAGGGCGGGTCCCTCCAGGAGGTGTGTGACATGCAGACACTTCTAACACTGTGAATTCACGCACACACACGCACAGATGCCCGCTTGAGAAAACTATATTTTTTAAACATTTGTGCCTGTTGTTTCTCATGCACTGGACTCCTGCCTCAGGCTCCTCTCCTGCCCAGCCTATACCCTCCAACATTTGTGCACTGGATTCCTACAGTGGGTCTCCCTGCAAGGCACTTCCAACACCTATAAAGGCTGTAGGGTACAGTGTCCCTCTTGGACAATTTCAGTGGGCTGGGGATGCTGCCAATTTGATCAGTAGGTTTTTAAAAAACTGTTGGGAAACAGCAACCCCTAAACAATAAATCCTCCCCTCTCTGTCTCCCGCTGGTTCATTTCTTACGTGCATCTTTTTCAAGACACTTGGTTTCTTGACAGCATTTACATAACCTGGCTGAAAACACTCCCACAGCCGATTAAACGCCTGCTGTGAAATCCAAAGCTCTGATTAAAAGGATGGAGCTTTCCAGAACTGCAATATTTGTGCAGATGGTTAATACTCATGGCTTGCTCTACAGGGGAAAAAGTGGCATTTTCTTTACAAGTACATACAGCCAGAGCTTTCCCATGGGAATTGCTTGTTTTGTTCAGATTATTTTTTTAAAGCTATCATCAGATGTGATCACCCATTGGATTAGAGGAAGCGAAAGGAGATGATCAGATAATCCCTGAGACACAAAGCATTTTGAGTTGGATTTGAAGAGAGCTGTCAACTATGGTCAGTTTGTTTCTCAGGGTGCTTCTCTCCTCTGTATCTTCCTGAAAATATTCCTGCCTAGTCGCAGTCAACCTTTAGAGATGTGGGATGTTGTAGTAATTTGCTCAAGGAGGTACCCTGTGAGCTGGCTGATGTGAGAACCTCTTTTCAGAAAAAATGCATGGTTAAAAGAGAAGAGTACAAAAGTGAATAGCAGGTAAATACCCACACTAGGCCCTGCAAAATCATCCAGGTGTCCCCTTGTCATCTGGTGCATAGAAATCTTTGGCAAAGAGGACTTCTGATCTACCCCAGGGAGATGAGCATAGAGATCTAGTCGGACTAAAATATTAAACACAAATTATGCACAATAAAAATGCACTCTCTGAAGATGAGGGTTTGTGCCATGGGTCTTAGAACAGAGACTTTGATTATGGGGGACTGTCCCGTGGGATAAGGAACTCCAATCTCATGCGGTTCTTTTCCCATCTTTGGGAACAAGCTTGCTCTCATTTTGGCTGTTTGAGTGCTCTTCTGAGATAGCTGGATCTCATTGTGGTCCTGCAGTTGTTTAGTTTTTACTGAAAACTGGAAAATATCTTATAGGAGTAGCTAAAGCCATGGGCCCGTATATTTTTTTGATGTGGAAGAGGAGGACCGAAGTGATTGACTGCAGAGGAAGTGGGATCAACTCTTGGTTTTCTGGGATTTCACTAGCGGGCCACATAATATAAATACTGGCAAAGCATGAGCAAGAAGCAAACCTCTTGGCTCTTTGCTGGGGCTGTACTATTCATCTGGCCCTAGATCTGGTGGAGAAATATGGAGCTAAATCTATAACTGGGTTTCTTACAGTGTAGCAGAATAAAGTGCTGTATCGCAGAAACTTTGTCAATCAAATCTTTTGCAGGTAGACATTCTCTAATTCAGGATTTTAAGCTTTTCCAGAGTCCTCTCTGTCAAAACCTCAGAAATTCCTAGTGTTTCTCAGGCAGGAACCAGCACATGAGGAAGTAATTAATGAGAGCAGGAGAAGAAAAAAAAAAAAAAAAAAAGAGAATGTGCTCAATAGAGGCAAAACTGAGACTCAAATCCCTCATCCCACAGGCTGCCTCCTCAGTCCTCAAGATGCAGACAGAAGGCATTCCAGCTCCTGACAAACAGCCTGAAGAGATGCTGAAGCATTCAACAACCCTCCAGGACATTTACATAAAGAAAGAGTTGGGCAGTGAGGCTGTCTGATGCACGCCGTCTATACCGTGTAGGTGGAGCGTCTCTTGGACTGAGGATATGTGAATCAGCAACAAGATTATCCCTGCTCCCACATACTGATGATCCACAGCACACATAGGCTGCATAAAGCACCCCATTTGTGGTATTATGGTTTCCAGAAAGAGCTAAGCAGTAAATCTCAGCTATTTTCTGTTCAGTCTGGAATAATCAGTTAATTCATTAAAGAAAGTATGTAATTTTTTCTGGAACTTGTGCTCAGAGCCAGGACTGTTAGCCAAATCCCCTGATTTTCAGTAGGCTGAGTCTCACCCTTGCTCTGGCAGACACCTCTAACAGCATACCAAATCAACTTAAAATGTTTGGGAAAAGCCTTTAGTTAAGATAAATCATAACCTTACAGGAATGCTGTGCCTCAGTTTTCCCATCTGCAAATTAGGGGACAGAGGAATGCCACTCAGCTATTTCCCAGCAGTACTGTAAAGCTCGTTTGATGTACATTTATAAAACTGTGCATGACTCTTGGAGGGGAATTGCTACTGAAGAATTAATTGTTATGATTGTTGCTTATTCCCCAAATGCCTGAAATATGAAACTTGGCAGAATTCCGGAGGAAGTATTCCTGTGAGCTCAGATAAGAGATGAGCCGACCTGACAGTCGGGCTGTTGGTGCAGGCAAGATTCATTATAAACCTGGGGGTCTTCAGTAGCAGATCTAAGCTCAGAACACGGGCAAGGCTTCCGAAAGCTTTGTCTGTCCCATGAATTGTAGAATCATAGAATAGTTTGGGTGGGAAGGGACTTTTAAAGGTCACGTAGTCCGGCCCCTCTGCAATAAGCAGGGACATTTTTGACTAGATCAGGTTCCTCAGAGCCCTGTCCAACCTGACCTTGAATGTTTCCAGGGATGGGGACGTAGGACTGTTCTCTCCTGTTCCTGCCATCTGCTAACGATACAGCTGTGCATCACACCCCTGGATAAAACAAGTTGGGTTCTGCCAGAAGAGAAGAGCTCACATTTAGGGCAGCTCTTAGGAGAGGCTAAGCTGCCTTACACCACCTTGAAAAACCCTAACCCGCCTTACGCCCTCTCTTTGTACTGTCCTCACGCATTTATCAACTCACATTTTCCCCAGAAGAAACCCCTGCTCTTAAAAACCTTAAGCTTTTAGAGAAATCATTTGAAGATGCCCCCCCTTGTTAATTAATCTAGGTGCCCCTCATCTCTTAGCGACGTGTGCCAGCAGCAGAGCCTGGGGGTTTGTCAGCTGAGAGAAGGGAGGGGAAAACAAACACGTGGGAGCAGCTGGTGGCTCAAGTCTATTTTGGGGGGGACACCCACACGCCACGGAGGGGTCGGCGGAGGAAGGCGGTGCGGCGGGAAGGGACACCCCCGCACCGGCCCCGGGGCGATGCTCGCCCTCCCGGGAGGGCTGGGCAGCGGGGTCCCCTCGGGAGACCCGGTCCCTCNCCCCTCCGCCGGCTCCCCTCGCCCTCCGCCCAGGCAGCCCCGAGCGAGCCGCCCCCCGGGCCGGTCCCGCGGCCGAAGGATGCGTCTGCCGGTCCCTCGGCCGCCGCTCTCGGCCGCCGGTGCCGCGCTGCGCTTCTCTCCCGCCGGCAACGAGGAATAAACGGGCGCCGGAGGGTCTTCTGCTTCCCTGAGGGCTGGAAAAGAGCGGAGGCGAGACTTTGATCGCGTCTTGCAGAGAGGGATCTGCGAATTTGCGGAGGAAAAGCGGGTGTTGCGGGCGAAAAATAATCAGATGCTTTAGCAGCGCCGGAGGGGCAGAGCTACATCGTTTTGCTTCGGCCCCATCATGGGTACCGGCATGTGTTCGAGGAGGCAGAAGGGGCTTCTGCAGACCGGGTTTTGCCTGGTGACTGTGGCGTGTTTGGGCTCGGGAGTTTTCATGTACAACCACTTGCAGCAAAAGGTGCGGAGCGCCGAAGCCCTGGCCCAGAAATACAAGCAGCAGCAGGAAGCGCTGTCTGCCCAGCTCCAAGGTGAGTGACCCGCTCCCCGCCTGAGCATCGCGCTCTCCCAACTTCCCTCTCTCCCAACATTACCTGCTGCTGTTCCTGCCCCGCAGCCCAGCGGCGAGCAGGGTGCCCTCTTGCAGCGAGGCTCAGCTTTTTGCTTTAAAGAGCTCTAAGAAGATGTTGTTGCCTAATTCCTTCCCCCCTTTGCTGTCTAGAGTTAGAATAGCCTTGAATCTGAGGCGCTGCTCGCAGCAGCATGGGGAACGGAGCGTGCTGGATTGGCGAGTTCAGCTGCGTCACATCTATTCCATTTCTTCTCCCTGTAGTTCCCTTTGGCCGTGAAGACTAGTCCTCTGTCATCCTACACGTGAAGCAATGGAAATGCGAACAGGACTTGGAGAGGCTGCTTGGGCAGGCTCGGAGGTGTGGCTCCGCTCTCTAGCCTGCAGGAACGTCTGTCTGGAAAGTAAATAGAGAGGCAAGGGGTCCTTTAGGAAAATTGGTCATCATACTGTCCGCTGCTCGTTGTCTTTGGGAGGAAACACACCTAGCTGCTTGAGAGATTGGTCTGTGACTGGGAAAGTCCTGCCAGCTTGTTTGGGGCTGATAGATGCTGCAGCACAGAGCTCCCTAAGAAGGGAGGAGGAGGAGGAAGAACTGGCTTTCCTGAGCCTGCTGACCAGCACTTGGTTCCTCTGGCAAGAGCTGCCAGCAGACCAGAAAGCAAACATAGTATGTATATTCCCCCTTTCCCTCCTCATCTGCCCTCCTTATGTAGTCTAAGTGTGGGAGAATGACATTTTATCCCATGGAGAGATCCCAGTAAGGAAGGCTGAGGACACATCTTACTCCATTGCTGAACTCTTAACTTCTTTGCTTAGTTTATCATTCTAGCCTTACTGCCTCTGCCAAAGCTAAGTTTCCATCACCTTTCACTAGATTTGGAGTCTCTGGAGGGATTTGCTGAGCTCCCTGTAGAGCGGTTTGGTGGGAATCCACTCTTTGGTAGCCAGCAGTTGTGTGAGTAATGCTGGAGGATGGGTTGGTTCTGGAGAGCCCACAGAATGCATTTTACGTGGACAAAATATAGTTTGCCTGTAGTTCTGGTGACTCAAGGTCAAGAGATTCATTTAACACCTTTTCTTCTAACAAGTGGGTTTAGATTAGAGTCTTGAAATCAAGAGTTCTTCCTCAGACAAAAATCGAATACAGGGTATCCGCTATGACCTCTGTTGATATACCCAGTGACATGGTTTCTATAGCCTGTGTTTCTGGGGAATTCTGCACATCTGTGACTCAAAATACGTGCCTCGTAGAGTGAATTGTTTTCCGGTGGGTTTTTGTGCAGCGTTGTGATGCCAATGTAATGTTGTGCTCAGGGCTGTGGGTATTTCTACCTGTAAACTGGGAAAGCAAAGCGTGGTGTATGTGTTTTGTTTGTCTCTCAAGGAAACATGCTTTAAAAACCCAGTCAATCTTGTGAATTGATCTAGTGTGCGTTTATGTTTGCTGCTGTTATCTTTACATTTTGGTTCCATTTCTTCTTACTCTATCATGAGGCAGTCAAACAGCTCCAGCTCCTAACGTGTTGCAGGGTCCCAGCCACAGTGATTTCCACCTGCATCCTGAGCTTCTGAGATGCCAAGACCAGCAGAGCAGAACTTAGCCCACATTCCTTTCTGGTGTGTCAGCATCCCTTGCTTCTCTTGGAGAGGGGGGCTGGTTCATCGGAGAATAAGATGACAGTGGTAGCCTCAGGGAACCCCAGTTTTGGTAAGAGCAGGCTCAAGCAAACAACCAAGACAGGCTCATCATATTTTTTTCCACCCAAATATGTTTGGATGGCAGAGCTGTAGCCTGTTGCTGGGGTTTCTAACCCTCTGTCAGCCCTCCCCTTCCTAAATACAGTTGTTGCCATGGATACTCTTTTTATTTTGAGAAGACACTTACTTGTCCAACAATTTTAAGAAAGGCAAAGCTTCTTTTTGGAGTTGGCTGTTGGGAGAAGCCTAGCGACTGGCGGATAGGAGCCGTGTTTGTGGAAGTCTCTAAGGGCAGTGGTGGTACCTCGCGTGTACGGCCGTCGCTCTGGTGCTGTCGCCTCGCAGCGCTGCTTCGGTGGGGCGTCAGGGCTCCATCCCTGCCCCTCTGGCACTTGTTGCATGACTTTACTTGCCGTGTGTGATTTCTGTGTTTCCAGCTCTTCAAAAGGAAGACGTGTTACTCTGAGGTGGAATTCAGTACTGTTTAACTAGTGCTTCAGGTGTCTCCTTTCAGCTCTTCGGTATTTCCTACCCTTCTTGTATCCGAGTACACTATGTGGTTAATGCTTCTGCAAATAAAGCTTGAAAGCGTAGGGCTGGGCCAAGAGTTGAGTGAAGGGGAAAAGGAAAGCAAGCGGAGGAGGGAGCGGAGCACTGCCTGTCCCATGGGCTGTCTCCTACTGCCTGCACGCAGAGAAATGGATCTCATCGACTCTCTTAAAATAAGATCAGAGCAGCTGCTGACTTTGTGGGGTAAAACACATTGTGTGAGAAGAAGAAAGGGAGGTATTGTTGTGTGCGTGACTGTGTCCAACCTCTTGCATGGTGGCTAGTAGCCCCTGTCCTGGCCAGCTCTTGCTGCCGCACGCAGAGGTGGCTGTTTGCTGTGAGCCAGTAGACCCTCTTTTCATACTGTGGCCCACACAGGATCTAGGAAGAAAGATCTGCTTGGCTTTTCTGTCCCTCCATCTCTTCTGTTTCTGCTGGGTGGGGTTGGAGGCATGTCTGAAAGTGCCTGGAGACACCTTGCCAAATACTGGTCTCTCCCTTGTGCACTGTGATTTGGGGGGCTCGTACTGCACCACGAGGGGCAGAGGCGACTAGGGACAGTCTGACAGGCTGCGACCTGGGGTGCACCTCAGATAAATCTGCTCTGTCTCAGCCCCCACCCCAAACTCCTGCCGTGCTGAGTTGGGTAGCAGGTGGCTTTGAGCGAAGTGTTGCTTTGCCACCTCCCACTTCTCGTAGGTGTGTGCCTGCGTACGTACGAGCATGCTGCTGCCTGGGGCTTCTGAGCGAAACCAGGGAGGTGTTATTTCGATCGGTTCACGAACAAATGGCGCTCTTTGAACAGAGGGGAATGAAGGGTGCACTTCTAGTACTGTCCCCTTCTGTCTGACGTTCCTGATGTGGCCTGACAAGGCCTGTCTGGGATGGAGGAATTTTCAGTCTCGGAACAGGCTGAGCATGGCAATGCAGCACCCTTGTCCTCACCATTGAGTGTCTTTTACACAATCTGTCCTTCCGTGGACAACTCTCTGGATCAGAGAGGGAGGTACGATGAGTCTGGCTTTCATTCTGCTCCCCTTGTCCCTTGCTCTGGATGATTCTTGAGCCCGAGTGACTGGTGCCATGGGTGATTACTTGTGATGTGACTGGATGGAGACGGCCAGGAGTATTTGATGCCTGTAACAAGGAGAGCAACAGAGAAGGCAGCTTTTTCTGGGTGATTAGCTATGAGAGGGGAAGGAGCACGGTGCTGTCTGGAAGAGGGTGTTGATCTCTGTGCTGAGAGCTGCTCGGAGCTGTCAGCCATGGGCGGTGCGACGGCTCTTTCCACAGTGTCCTCTATTGGCACAGAAGTGGCCTAACGAGCTGTGCGCTGGGTGTAGTTTTAGCAGGACCAGAGCAACAAATCCCACGCCATGAAAGCGGGGAGCGAGCGAGTGCCGGTGGCTTGCTCAGGCAGGGGTAAAATGAACCTGCTTGAACAGAAGGAGAGTAAAACCTGGGGCTGTTGGCAAGGCTGGAATCGCTCTCCCTTTATGGATCTCAAAGTCTCCCTGGCAGGTGTTTATCTTAGGACGCTGGGGTATGTGAGGCAACCCCTTCACACAACCACCTTGTTTTCTGTGGTCATCTAGAAGGAGAACGAGCCTGTGGAAGGCCTGACCTGTTCTTCTTTCCCAAAGGCAAGGCACTGCCAGGGAAGTTTCATTGTTTCAGCAGTTCAAGTTCTGTATTTTAGCTCACTTGGCAGCAGGTGACAGTGCCTTAGTACTGGGTTCTGGCTGAATTCCAGCCTGGATTTAGACACTGACCACCCTCCATTCTCTCTTGTAATTGCAAATTGTTAAAGACTTCCTGGCTTCCTGTCCTCTGGAGCTATACCGTGCCATTTCGGTCTGCTGAGCCGTTGCTGTATCCCACCACAAAGATGAGCAGTGAGTACTCTATGCAGCACTTCCTTGCTGCTTTGCATAAAGCTGAACCCACCTTTTCTGGGGCCTGGAGGAATGGCAGGAAAGATTACAACTTTTTCTTTTTTTCTGGTTACTGAAGGTTACTTCAGCTTATCTTACTTCTTACAAAAGCATCAGGAGAGACAGATTTTGTGTCCTGAATTTCTGAAAAAACAGGGTATGATATGGAGCTGTTCCTGAAGACTCTTCTTTGTGGTGCTTGCATTAGGACTCGTGGTTATGGGTGTTAGCACAAGCTATAGATGCTTTCCTGTGCTTTAATTTCCCATTTACTATATGAGCTCAATAGCACCTGTTATCTTGGGGTAATCTAAAGAGCCCTTTTCTACACAGAATAGTTATTTGTTTGCCTGTCCTGTGCTGAGAGTGCTTGGCTTTTTTGAGTGAGGCTGTAGCTGTTCAACTTGCCTCCTGTGGGACACTGCACTTTGCTGTTGTGGGTGATGGAGCACAGCGGTGCTGGCAGGGAGACTGGTCACTGGGTCTTTGGCTGCAGGGACCCGGAGAGGTGGGTAACCTGCCCACGTGGGGTGAGTTTCTAACCCTGGTCATAAGGTTTCGGTACACACAAGTTACTGGAAATTAAATTAAGTGCCTGCAGGAGAAACTCCAACATGAGGAATTCCTCCAAGGCCAGAACCGCTGAGGCAAATGCAGAGTGGAAGCTCAGAGTACGTGAAAAGGCACAGTAAAGCCTGCGGATCGCTGGGCATCCATAATAGTCCCAGCAGGCATGACTCTTCACTGCTGGTGCGAGGTTCCCATCGCATCAAAGACTTGTCCTCGGGTGCTCCGCTAGATAAGACTGCGAGAGAGATGCTTGTGGCAGAAACATGAGTGCCCAGAGCTCTCAAATCTTTTGGGAAGTAGCTGATGTTCTTGAGATGACAACTTCATCGAACAAGGCTTTTCAGCATGCAGTAAAGAAGCACCCACCGTCTCTGTGCTTAGCTGGGCTGGGGAAGCCCTCAGGGTGACATCTGAGCAGTCTGCGGGGGAAAAGTGTTTCTAAAAATGAAGCTGTTGAGAAGTAGACACTTGGACAGCTGCAGTGATGGGCTTGCTGCTTACCAGTGTGCTCAGCAGGGGAAAAAATCCTTCCAGATTGAAAACAAATATTTCTGCTGTAATGGTTTGGGGAAGATGGGAGTTTCCTCACTTCAGAGGAAAATATTAACACAGTGGCCCAGTCCAGGGGAAGCATCTTCACCTTTGGGATGTCTGTCTTTGTTAACGAGGGAAGGTAACAAAGAGAAGGAAGGAGATAGCCTGGCTGGTGACAAGAGGAATTCCTGACCTAGGACACTGGCCCTTCCTGCTCCCCGAGGGAGGTCAAAAGTGACAGAGGAGACAGCTTGGGTGGGAAGGTGTGCCTGGGGAACGGTGGGACTGAGCTTGGCACGTGAGGAGCCCAGGCTGGCAGAGCGTAAAACACAGTCCTTGGAGCTGCAGGGTCTAAAACCAGTAGTCTGTGAAAAGCCAACATGTCCATCTTGTCCTGCTGAAGCCTTGGTTTCAGGACGGGAAGAGTCACTGCCTGGAGGCACTGAAGTTGCTCCACAGGGGACAATGGGATACCAAGATGTTTGGATTTAGCTTGTGTTTTGAAGCCAGAGCCTCAGCTCCAGCCACACTCAGTATCTAGGCTGCTTGCCTACCTGGCTAGTGTCCCCAGGCGCCTTACAAAGCAGTTGTTCTACAATCTGCAAAACCCTTTACCAACACTTTACTGTGCCTGGCTCCATTAATCACTTCTTCTTTTCCCCTGATTTGCTCAGGCACTCAGCTGTTGCTGAGATCACTGTAAATATTAACAGATCCACTGCTGGTAAACCAAAGTATTGCAAAAATCCCAAGCTCGGATCTAGTCAATGTCATGAGCTTGCTTTCAAAATCCTGGAGTTCAACTAGGTGTAGGTTCTTTTTCTGCACAGAAAAGGCATTTCCAGGTGGGAAGAAAAACACCAGTCACATTAAGGGTCCTGGTAAAGCCACCAGACTTGGATTTGTTGTGATCCAACAGAAGAGGAATATGTAAAAGTGAACCAGGCTTTTAAAGGAGCTGGATAAAATGATTAGATGATATTCTCAGGTCTGCTCTGCATGAAGTTGTAGGGGGATGTGGCTCGTAAAGGTGAGGAATGCTTCCCTTGAATGCCCAGCTTTGATTAAAAGCTCTTGAAGAATGGTCATGGCAGCAGTGCTTTTACGCCTGGTGCAATTACAGTCTTCCATGCACTTAATGTAATTAGGAGACCTGCTGCGAGGAAGAGACAGACTGAAAATGCAAGGAATAGTTGTCGTTTTGCAGTGCAGGAGGAAGAGGTGAGGCATAGGGAGGCTGTGAGTTCTGCGGCGCTCTGAACCGGGTGGCTGGAATTCCCTGCCTGGGGAGAGATGGGTGGGCAGCAGAGAGTGTTTTGCTTTGGGTGTGTTTTATGTTTGTTTTTCCTTCTAGGGCAACAGAGTTGTCAGACTTGCAGGTGGTAGAGCAAGGAAGGACTATGCTGATCACAAAGCTTGATTCTTGTATAGTTCCTACCTCAGCCTTGCAGTTCCTGGATGATCTCTAGTATTGTTTAGAAAAATGTCCTAGGGTGATTTTTAGGGTGCTAGAACTGCCTGTGAGCTCTTCTCTATGGATCTATTTAGAGCAACATCTGCACTACTACAGGCCACCAGTGGTCAACACTGTAAAACATTAGATACACATGGGGATGTTTTGTGTCTCTTATTTCCACAGATTGTAGTGCCTGCTCTCAGGCAGCAAATCACCTGTTAATGAGCGACATAGAATCGTGGTTGGAGTTGGAAGGGACCTTTAAAGATCATCCAATTCCATACCCCTGCCATGACAGGGACACCTCCCACCAGCCCAGGCTGCTCCAAGCCCCGTCCAACCTGGCCTTGAACCCCTCCAGGGATGGGGCAGCCACAGCTTCTCTGGGCAACCTGGGCCAGGGGCTCACCGCCCTCACAGCAGGGAATTTCTTCCTACATACGCTGCCTTTGCAGCTCCCGTATGGGCTGAGTGGGGCTGGCAGTCTCTGTAGGTTCACTTACAGCGAGAGCACGAGCCACCTGGGGCTCTTGGCTTGGCAAGATTTCAGCAAGGAATGGGTTAGAACTCGTTTTGTGCACGCAAATATCATCCCACTTTGTTTTCCTGGAGACTGCATCATGGCACAACTTGCCCCCAATGATCTTGGCTCTGGCGGCAAGTTTCTGCTATCACCCGTCCCATCTGGATTGCTGCCCAGTGCCATTCTGGGATGGTGGCAGCCTCCGCGGAGGGGATGGGGAGCCTGTTGCAGCTGAGTATTGGGACTCAGGGAAAGCTCTTGGTTAGCGTTCAGATGACAGAGTGGATTAAAGTCACCATCCATCAGGAAGCTTCTCTGGCACTTTCATTTGTCATGTGGCTGCTGTATGAAGCAGCCTCATCCCTCTCCCTTCTCAGCCCCTGCACGGAGGACGGATGCTCTTTTGTGCGTAATGGGTGAGGGAGCTGCTTGGCTCGCTCTTCTTTAGTGGCCGGAGGGCCAGTTAATGATTGGGTTGTGGAAGGGGAGACAATATCTCTCCTGCATGCTGCTGATGCCTTTACAGAACAGATGACCTGGAAGGCTCTCAGCCTGGGAGTGGACTTAGCCCACAAATACACAGTTGAGCCACTGGCCACTAAAGCCAGCTCTTGGGCTTTGCAGCTTAAACTCCAAAGTAAAACCTGAGTTCAAACACAGGATGACAAACTGGTGTGTTGTATGGGGAATACCCATTGTCTCTAGTCCAACTGTCCCCACCCTGCTGCAGACCTTATCCCTTCACAGCTGACAAAAAGCAGACAGTTTGTAGCTGGCCCTGACCCTTTCATTGTTCAGGACTTTGGGTGTCTGCGTGTATTTTGGGACTGATGATTTGCTTGGTCTGGATTTTACACGCGAGCTGCTGTGTGCTTAAGCCTAGAAACCCAGAGTGATGCAGGACATCCAAAACAGCAAAGGCTTTATCACCCCAATCCGCTCTCCTGGGCACTTGCGGGCACTTTCCAGTCCACGGCAGGATTTGAGATCCACGTGACTCATGACCTGCAAGAGGCCTGTTTTGGGGAAAAGATGATGTGGGAAGAAATTTCAGGGTTTATCTCATGCTCTGCCTCTTTCTGCTTCCCTAGTTGTGTATGAGCACAGATCCCGGCTAGAACGATCCTTGCAGAAGGAGCGAGGGGAACACAAGAAGACGAAGGAAGGTGAGTCTCTTGGCCAGCCAGCCCCCCAGCTGTCCTCTGGGGAGATGTCTGGGCTGTCCCCAAAGCATTTTCTGCCTTCAGGGCCGTGTGTGGATGTTACTGAATGCTCCCAGGTGAGACTTAGCCCTGGTAGTACTTAGGGAATAGTTAACTAACTTGTCCAATGCCCAAGGGCAGAAGGAATATGTTCTTTCATATTCCTACGTATGCCCTCAGTCTAATCTGTAGTAACAGTACCTATGATGTGGTGTTTGAACACTTTAAGTGACAGCTAAACCTGACACTAGATCATGCTTTTTTTTCTTGGAAATAGGTAAACTTTCTTATAACAGCAATGTGATGACGCTGAGCTCTGCAAGTGCTTAATAATATTAGCATCACTGCACTCATAATACATGACAATACAGCCTGTCAGATCCTTTAAAGCTGATGTACAAAAGTAGATAGACATATGCAGGATATTTTAAGACCGTGAAATGCAAGAGGAAGTAGAAAGGGAATAGATTAGCTCCTGTACCTTTCAGTGGAGTAGAGTGGTTGGATGTCAGACCCCTTTGCACCTGATTATTGGCAACTTAATGGCTTGGGTTTTATCTTCAAAACTGGTATGTGGAGTGACACCCCTGCTCTTTACTCCTACGTGTACTGTATTTCTGGAAATGCTGACAAACAGCACCCAGGTTTGGCTGTAGCTAGGTGGCTACGTAGCTAAGGGAGAACCTGCATTTCTGCCTCTTCTTTCATTTATTTGGTGGGGATTAACTGAGAAAATGAAGCTTCAGTGACACCAAAGTGTAGCCATTTGTGTGCTGGGGTAGGAAGTCACCAATACACTTGCCTACAGAAAGGGAAAGGAAGGATGTTTGGGCCAGTCTAGGTGGGTGGACACCTCTCATGGAAAACACCACCATCTTTCTGAGGGTGTGGAGAGGAGCCCCCCGGCAGCATCTGCATTCCGGCTTGTGGAGTTGCAGCCTTTTGCTCAGCAAGGGGCTGATTTCCTCCTTCCCTCCCCCCAGCAAAATATAAACCAGATCCTCGTTAAATTCCAGCTCGTTAAATTGTCTTCCCTTCTTCCCTTTCTAGATTTTTTAGTGTATAAGTTAGAAGCTCAGGAAGCTCTCAACAAGGAGAAGGTAGGTATGGTTTATTCCTCAGTGTGTGTGTAGTAATGGTAAAGATCATTCTAGCACCACTGTGCTGCTGTCTGGAGGGCGCGGAAGCCTACGAGTGTGTGTGGTATGAGCTGAACTTTGGCTGACTCCACCTTGCGAGGCCGTTGGTGTGCAAGGATGTGCTTCGTCTTGGCGAAAGACTGTGGTGTGCTGGAGCTCTTCTGCCTGTCCTCCCGCGTGTGACAGCCGAGTAGGTGACCTGACTGTCAGCTCCTGGCGTAGCAGGGAGTCCTGGGCTGCAGCCTGGGAAAAGAACTGCTGTCCCATGGTGCAGGAGAGTCCTGGGGCAACTGAATGCAAGGCACTCCACGGGGAACATGGAGAAGAAAGGCCATGGTGTTGTTGGGGAAAGCATATCCACATATCCATTGCTTTCTGTCTCCAGGGTCTGTCAAATGATTTCCACTAGCCTGTGGACTTCTCAGTCGGCAGGGAAAAGAAGGAATCTTCAGTGAGAGTTAGGAAGAAATGCACCCCCGGGTTACAGTCTGTCACATTCACTTGAAGTTATAAGGCTGGTTTTATTCCTTTCTCAGAGCATCCGTTGATGTGATGCTGGAGAAGAGGAATTGCTTTTAGCCTGCTCGTCTGGGGGTGAATGTCATCCGGGTATGGAAAGGAACTCATGGATGAATATCTGAATACCCTAACGGCTGGGCAGTCGCTTGCGATTTGTGCTCGTTTGCCGGTAGTATTTCATACCGTATTGACTATTTATCATCTAAGTTAAATTGTGGGTTGTAGTGGAAATCTCTGCATGGTGGTTAGCCTGCACTTCCACGGTGCTGCTTGGTGCCTCAGCCGTGTTGCTTTAAGCTTCCCAAACATGGATCCCAGCGGATGGTTGTAAAACTGCATGTAATGGGAAAAGCTGCAGCATGTTCCCCCTCAGGTGCTGCTACTGCTGTGGGAAATGTGTTAGTTTGAGGCAGGTTTGGTGTCCAGCCGTGCCTAAACCATGACAGGACTCAGCCTTTGAGCACGGGTGGCTGGTGGCTTCCACACCAGCGGAGTTGCGACGCTGGTGCTGCCGTGAAGACGGTACTCTGGGGATGCAGGGGAAGAACGTGTCCCTAAGCAAGGCATAACCTGATCTGTTAAACTGCTACAGACCCCTCGTGGACACGTGTAAATCCCTCTCTGATGCTGGTTTGTGTCAGTTGAGCATAGTTTGCTAGCTGTACCTAGTTACAGGAGTCTGCTTTAGGCTTACTCAATTGCTTAGTGATCAATTTTTTTTTGTTGTTAAATGGTGTAATTTTTGGTGCGTAGGCGAAAGCTCTGGTGCTGCCTGCCTCCCCCTCAGCCGCTGCAGAGCGCTCAGCCTGCTTTGATGGGGGGGGGGTGTCTTACTGTGCAAAACTCTTTCAGTGCTGGTCCTCCCCTGGATAAAGAATGGAAAACTGGGGAAAAAACTACTCTGAATGCCAGTCGAGAGCGTGCAATTAATGAGCTGGTGGTTAGGTTATTTTGAAAGGGTTCTTTTCAAGCTATCCTCATGTTGTCCCAAAGCGGGGTTGTTTACCCAGTGCGCAGGGGCCAATATACACACAGAGTAGAGGTATTATTTGTTTCATTTCTGCAGAGATTCCATCCTTCTAAAATATATTTGGCCTTTTTAAAGGTACATTCCACCTTTTTAAAGTACATCAGGCTGCATGTTCTGCTGGTCACCTTGGCAGGCTTGTCCCAGTGCGTGCCCGCGTGGGAAGGAACTGGCTGTTGGTGCAGTGTCTGGGTGGGTGCTCACATGTGTTTTTTTCCCTGCTTTGGGTTTTTCTGGGATCTAACGGCACCTTTTCCTTTCCAGCAAGACTCTATGAACAGATACGGGGCCCTCAGTTCCCAGCACAAGATCCTGAAGGTAAGGGAGCAGTTTGGTTCCACGTACTCCGCGGCCACTGCGGGTTCAAGAGTGCTCCTTGGAAGGGGTCAGGGCTTTCTCTTACCAGAGGTGCCCAGGAGAGACCAAGGGCTTCCCGCAGCCAGTGCCAGCAGGAGGGAGGAGACCAGGCTGTGGTGTTGGTCTGCATTCCTTCCTGACTATTCAGGTTCCGGGGAGTTTCCTATTTATTCTGTTGAGTTTTGTGTCAGATTACAGCCTTCACCTATTCCTCCTCTCAATGGTAGCCTTTGTGCACTTTATCGCACAGGAGTTCTGTTGTTTGGAGTGTTCTTTTCTGGGTCTCTTAGTGTAAAAATGGGTCTATTCACTGCAGCTTGCCCTTTGGGCTAATACAATTGTATTCCAGTCCATGTAAGAGGCTCCGAGGGGGACGGCTTGTAGCATTTTATGGTTTATCGCATGATCTACCTGAAGTATATCTTGATGTTAAAGTTTGCTTTTGTTAAAGCAACACAATGTGGCTGGTGATGGCGGTTTTTAAATGTTTTTAGTCAGAGAGTTGGCAGTGAAATGGTAATTTAACTCTGGGATGTAGAAAGAGGGCTAGGTTCCAGCAACCCTTAGCACCGCTGGGTTGTATTTCCTGAGCAGAGCTGGACCTCCAGCTGCCTGGCTTTTTGGATTCAAACTTCGGGAAAAGGGAAGTACAGTTCTGTCTCTTGGGTATTCTCCAGCACTGTGGATTCTGGGAACGCTCCGCAATAGTAACGTTCTTCATAGCAACCGCAATCTGAGCAGAATGCTCTGGTTTGCTTCTCTCAAGGGGACAGTGAGAGCATTTCGTCCTGGCTCCCTTTCTCTTGCTTCCTTTTATTGGGGAGGTGGAGTATAATCTATTTTTAAACTACATTTATAGCTGCTGAAAGAAAGGCCAGCCCTCGGGACTGCGTTGTAGTAGGTTCCTGGGCTGCTCGGGCAATCAGCTTTGGTAGAGCTCACTGGGTCAAGAACGTTCTGCTTGTATGTAAGTTCCTTTTCGGAAAAATAATGACGTGCAGGGTGTTCCAGACCTCCTGTCCTGTAACTGCAATGAAACAGCAGCTTCAGATTCCTCCTAAAGTTTGCATACGTTGGTCACAGCCGTGCTTAGAAAGCAGCTGGGGGTGAGGGTGCTCTCTGTGCTCAGGGAGCTGGACTGCGCCTCTGGTGCTTTGGGTGACCTTGGTCAAGGCACTTACCTCCCTCTCCAGCTTCCTGCTGCTAACCAAGGATGAACATTCCCTCCCTTCTTCCTGGCTGTCAGCAGTCTGGGGACAGACATTATGCACATCACCCGCCAGACAGGATATGGGCTAGAAATTAATTGACCTGAGCCGACGAGGACTTAACATTCCTTTAATCACTTAGAGTTTCTTCTTAAAATCAGTTCTCGCTTGCTAATGTTGGTGGCTTCTGAGGTGTTTAGTATCAAAATGATTTTAGGGATTCTTTGCAGTGCTTTCTGCTGGTGGCTCTGATGAGAACTGTAGGTACTTAATGTCTTTGAAAGCCAAAGCAGGCATCTTTTATTCTCTTTATTTTCCTTCCTGATCTAGTGATCTGATTAACCTGACATCCTTGTCTCTCTCTTCGTTCTGTCTCTGGGACCCCTCCATACTGATAGCTTTTCCCCCTCTGCATTGTATGTATTTTTGAAGCGGTTATTTCTCTCCTTTTAGTGGAGGATAATTGCTTCAGGGGAGAACGTCTGGGCCGCAGATGCTTTGTTTTACTGGGGATAAATGCAATCATCGATAGCATTCAGAGGTTTGGGGTTTTTAAAAAAGATGAGTTTTTTTACAGGAAGGCTGATTGAAATTGCTGCCTGAGTCCTGAGGAGCTATTGTGTGGAAGGGCCAGGGTTCACCTGTGAGCCAATCAATCTGCATACGTAATTGGTGTTGACAAACTGAATGTGGAAGGACTCTCTGGGTTACCATGGGAGCCAAAAAGGAGGTGAATTCTGGTTCAGTGGGTCTGAGCAAAAGGATGTCTCAGCACATTTTGTTCTTGGGCTCTGCATGAGGGGAGGGGAGAAGGGAACAGCTCTTCAACTCACTTCGCTTGATGAATTCTTGGCCTGCTTGAAATAGTTTGTGGTCTTCTGAGAGTTTTGTTGTCTGGGCGTTTAATGCCTGCGAGCCCCATGTTACTCTGGGGGACGTGGGCTCTCTCTGGTCTCTCTGCGTGAGGGGATGTGATGTCCTTGCAGAAGGTCTCCCTCCTCTTCTAGCAGCTTGGAGTGGCGGGTGGGAGAACAGCCAGGCTATCAGGAACCAAGCGGAGAGAGCGACCTGAGTGTTTAGGTGTCCCTGTGTCCTAAGTGGACGCTCCCTGTGCCCTAAGTACCTGCACACGGAAAGGCGGTGGGAATTAGACCTCAGCCTTAAAGGTGAGCTACTCCTGTAATGCAATGTGCAGAATGATGCTACGTGCACCATGGAAACTATGTCCTTCAGCATGTCTGGGGCTCTGGAAAAGACCTGGGATTAGTGCAGGGTTCCACAGGTTTGGTATCAGTAAATACTATAGCCCACATGGCTGTCACAGAGCAGGGTGCGCAGGGAAGTTGAGGAGAAGGAGTAGTTCTTGTCTGTGTCCCAGAGTCTCCGTCTCTTTTTTTCAGACAGGAGTAGACTTGCCACCACCTTCTGCTTCCAGTTTAGTGGCTTGCAAGGAGACCTCCAAAATTGCCTCACAAAGCAGAGTTTAATGGGCATTTCACATCCCCGCTGAACCACTGAACACAAAGAATATTTCATTGTGTCTGGGATTTCTACTGGAGGAATGAACGTCTCTTCTGCCTCCCCAAGCTACTTATTAAACAGAGACACTCAAGTAGCACTTGGCAATAGCTAAATTACTCTTCTTCTCCTTGTGCTGACTCTTTGTCACTTCTTTTCATATTCAGAACCAGCATGAAGATGTCAAGAAGCAGCTGCTTGACCTGCAGCTGCAGCACAACAGCTTGAAGCTGGAACATCGTAAGGCACTGGAGACCCATAGCCAGAAATACGCTCAGCTGCAGCAGGAGAAGGACAGTGAAGTCTCCAACCTGCAGGGTGAGTGTGATGGAGAGCTGAGAAAATATAAGGCAGAGAAAGGACTGAAGGACTGAGTTCAGGAGAGGACGGTGTTTCTTCTACAGGCCCCCAAAAGGTCTGCAGGTGCTGTAGGAGCAGTTCTCTATGACTGAGTGTGCAGCACCTCAGCCCTTCTTATAGCTCAACTGGAGCATCGTCCTCCCGCAGGGTGGTGGTGCAGGACAAGGGCAGTGTTAAAACTGGCCAGGTGTCCTGAGGCTGCACTGAGGGGATGCCCAGATGGGCTATCGAGCATCTTCTCCGAGTGGGAAGCTGCTGGGGTTCACAGGTGGTGTTTTTGTGTAGGAATACACACCTCAAAAGCCTCTGGCTGCTTGGGCTGACAAATGCATTGACGAGTTGACCTTGAGTTTAACCATACTTTGGGTTCTCTGGGGTTCAGAGACCCCTGCACTGTCATACTGCGTGGGGCATCCCTGGCTTCTGCCAACACCAGCACTTTCATGGTGTTATTTTAAAAGCCTAACTGACTTTTGCTGGTTGCTTACTCTTACCGCAGCTGCTCCATATCTTGTTTGTGTAGAGCCAGGTAAGATAACAAATTATTGTGCCAGATGCTGGTTGTATGCAGGCTGTGAAACAGTCCATGTCCCAAAGAGGTCACGCTCCGAATGGCTAAGGTAATCCAAAGGTAAAAGGCGTGAGGCTGAGGCAGAGGTAGGCGCCTGTGGTTCCACGGTAGGCTGGGGCAGGAACAGCGGGTTCATCCGTCAGGTGATGCCGCCGGTTCTCTGGTGGGTGAGTGTAACTAAATCCGCAGAGATCTTTTTTGTGTCAGAGATAAAATATTGTGACATTGAGGTATCCCTTCTATTTCAATGTACATTTTCCACTTCTCTGTGGAAATCAGAAACTGAAATCAGTTTCTATACTACTGGAATCCTGTAAATTGTAACATTTAAACTTGGGAGCAAATTAAACAGTCTTTATGTAATTAAAGGTGTAGGTCTATAAACTGCATTTAATAGTGCAAGTATTACAGAGAATGCTGATCCTTTTAACTCCCAAATAATAGTTTCTATTTAGTCTGCTATTTAATTAGATAGTGGGGTTTTTAAGGTTCACATCTGTTCTTAGATTAGGTCTGGGAGAGTGAAACCTGCTGATGTTTTGTTTGGGTTTTTTTCCCCTCTGATCAACAAAGCTGTGGTATCTGATGAGCGCTCCTGGCCTAGAAGGGGGAAATTGAGCACAAGCAAGTGAAACCTAAATATTTGGTTGTCTCTCCTCTTGAAGTACACAGCCCCCAATGAAGTAAGAAAACAAATTCTGCCAGAGGAAGGAGAATAACGATCAGAAAAACAATTCAAAGAGGGGAAGCTGGTCAGGAAAGTCAGCTTAGGGCTGAGATACTGATATTCTCTGTCCATCTTCCCAGGCTACTGCTCACTTGGTACCATCTCTCTCCTGTGCTTTAAGCTCAGAGCTGGCTAGTAAATCTTCCCTTAAGTATTGGTAGCCATGCCGTATAAAAGAGCAAGACAGTCTCATGAGAAGTGGCAAAGGCAGAGCTCGTAGTATTGCTAATGCCTCCTTTTCTTTCCTTGTGTTCCTCCAGTGCTTTCTATATATAATGTGCCCTCAGGAGACACGTGCTGGAAGACGTGCCTCCGTCAGTGAGTATAATAGAGAGCAGAAGAGGTGTCTGAGCACGGGCATTGCTCAGGGCTGTCGACATGGAACGGAGGGATTTTTGCTAGATTCAATTGCAAAAATGAGGCCCTCACCCCAGGGATGCTGGAGGAAAGCAGAAGCCCACGGGGGAGTATGAGGGATTACTTTCACAGGTCGAGCTGGGCTTGGTAGCTCCTCTCGGTAGTTCTGGTTTCTTTCTGGCTGCAGGAAAGACAGAGCCTTATTTTCTCAGTATGATGTTAACCTTCACTGCAAGGCAAGAACACGGCACCCAGCCTCAATGGCAAAGTGTTCTGTCCCAGGGATGAGTGTTATCAGAAAAGATACACTGCTGTAATTGGAAATATCTATAATCTTGAGCTGGAATCTTGCAAGCAATTCAGCCTACAGCAAAGTCACCATCCTGTTAGGGGAAAAATTCCCGTCCTTGTCCTGGTGGGTGCGACTACGTTTGTAGAGAAATCCCAGCGTGTGCAGTTCTAGTGATATTTTAAGAGAGCTTCAGGATGCAAAATAAGGCTGACATTTTTTTTTAACGCAGCCTTTCTTTTTATTGGAGGATACACAATTACCTTCAAGGCAGTGATATGTAAGTGCATTGTATGTCTTGTCACTGCAGTATTTAGGAGCATGTGAAGAGCTTGAAAGGAGCCCAGCCTGGGGGCTGCAAGGCACTAGCTTGGTACGTAACAGCAAAGGAATAAATGTGCCTGAAGATCAAGTTGTCCTGCGATTGCTTTCTGTAAGTGGGTTGTGGGGTCTTTTGTTCGTACCATTCATTCAAGAGGCAGCTCCTCTGTGCATATTGTCCTCCCCAGTGCGGAGGGAACATCCATATTGGATCTGCTGTGGGTTCAGGAGACCTGACAGGCGTCTCTGTTAGTTGTTTCTCAGCCTTCCAGTCACCACAGGTATGGGCAGGGACCACTGCTCGCTGCTCTCCCTGCTGTTCAGCTGCAATGGGTGAGGGAAATGAGGAAGTTAATATCTGGTGGCAATCACAGCAAAAGCCTGACCCTGATGGCAATAGTTAGCAGAGACACTCCAGAGAGGAGGAAGTCCCTTGGATGGCCAGGACTCCTGCTCAAAGGAATGATGATCCAGGTTTGTCAGAGTGGTTGTCTAGTCCCCACCTAGTGCTTCACTCTAATTCCTGGGCTTGGAGAGATCTATGAGGTCAAGATGAGTTTACGGTAAGGAAGAGAGCTACTACACTTGCAAAAATAGCTCTCTTAAGCAAATTTCTTCTTCTCTTGCAGATACAGTCTTTAAACTCAGAGAAGAGAGCAAGCTTCTCCGGAAGGCCCACCAGGAAGTTCACTCTCAGCTCCTTAATGCCCAGGTGATCAACAAGGGGGGGGTCTGTGGCCACATGGGACAATCTTCCACTGGGGTCTGGGTGAACCATCAAATATTCTCTGAGTAATAAATCTAGCTATCAACTGTGTTCCAGTGTGGCAAGTTGCCTAAAACAGTGCTTGTAACATAGATACATTCTGTGCAAGGAAAATTCTCCAGCCCAGTAGCTGAAAATAAATTTGGAAAGAGCTATGTAAAAAAGTGGTTAGTGTTCAGTAATAAGTGTTGGAGCGATGCTTTTGGAGGCTAGGGCAGGCATGCAAGTGTTGTTGAAAAGCATTTTTCTGCAGGAAAAAAAAACCTCCAAAGTTTTGTTGATCGGGTGTTGTGCTCATGCTATGGAGATGGAGTGAGCCTCTTCAGGGCACTGGGAGTCCTGACCTCACAGATTTCTGCTCACCCAGCTGAAGCTGGGAGCTCCCAGATGACTTTGGAGAAGGCTGGGTGTGCTGGGAGAAGTGGGAGGACTTAATGTGTCTACAGTGTCTGTCTGAGGCTCTTGTACTCAGCCAAGACGCAAGCAGCTTTGTAAAGACACTTTAAAAGTCACGTCGCAGTCTGAATTAGCCTCATCTGTTGCTAATTAACAGCCTTCTGTCAAGCACTCCCCTGGATTATGGGATAAGCCCAGAAGCAAGGAGCTCGTTGTGATGGCCAGGACTCCTCAACTGGTTCTTCCCCACAACTGGTCCTTCCCCTCAACTGGATGCTGAACTTGAACTAGGGGTGTGGGGGGTGCTGGGTTTTGACTTCTGCAAGAGTTCTGGCCTGATCTGCCCTGCAAAATAGCAGAGCCTAAGTGGCTTTGGGGATTGCTAAGTACACAGACGACGGGCTGCTCCGGGCAGGAAGCCTGGGTTACTGACGTTGCAGGCTGCTGTCACTTGATAGCTCTTTGGCTCGTGTCAGATGCGGTTTGTGGGGGTCTCAGGTGGACCGTCGGTGTATTTGACTTGCCTGCCTTCCTAACTGTGATGTACCACTGAGCTGCTTTTTGACTCTGCTCCTCCACGTGGCTACGGCATCCTGCTGGGATGCTGTGCAGTGATACTGCCTGCAGTGTGTGTGCTGGAAACCAAAGGCTTCCAGTCTCCGCCGGGGTCAGTCCAGCAAGCCCATACCAGGAATTGAAACTGCGTGTGACTACAAGCTTCTCCAGTGCCCTGGGAAGCCTACGTTCACACCTCCCGCTATCAAAATGCATCTCAGCCTTCGCTTTTAGGCCTCCTGACCGAACTTTCAAACAGCATCGCTGCTCTGTAGCTTGTTCTCAAGCGACATTGAGACCCAGTCAGCTCCCATCCTGCAGGCCTCTGCCATTGACAACTTGGATCAATATCCATCGGTCAAAGGTCCCCTGTTTGTCATTACGTGTTTCTACTTTTGCCTTGCTGGATCGATGCTGAGTGCATTTGCATCTGGTGCACCACATGGGACCAGTCCTGAATTGCTCTTCATCAGAGGACCCTTCAAGTGCTGTTTGACCGGCTGGGCTGAGTTGGGGAAAGCAGTCGGCAGTCCAAGTGTGCAAACTAGCGCATGTTCTCAACAGTGTTTAAAAAAACCCCCTTGGCTAGAGATGCCTGAGGCTACAAAATCAAGTGCTTGCAGACTGGAAAACATGGTGGCAGCTTTTGTGCTGCCAGTCTTAACTTTTGGCCCCTTCTGTGTTGTGAGCAATGGGAAAAGCAGTTTTCCAGAAACAGCTCACTGGCATTTCTTGCCGAAACTAAGAGCGAGGAAGAGTAAAAGGTCTTGCACTGGTGTGGGAGACACGGCTCAGCTCCCTGCTCTGGATGTACCGAGCAGCCGCGTAACGAAATTGCGCTACAGCCATCTGCCTGACTGCTATTTCTGACTCGGAGGGAAGTGGTTGGTCCCAGTGACTTCAGAAAACACTTTGGATCTTTTTGGCAACAAGCCTAGTGTTAAATCTTAAAGTTTCCTGATCGGTCCTTTGTAGCGTCTAACCAGCGTTTCGTGACACCGAGGGGATGGACTTGTGTTTGGGGTGAGATGCCATGCGGTAGAGCAGACGCCCACAAAGCGTCCCAGTTCTGTATCAGCGCTGCGGTTCTTCCTGCTGCTGAGTGTCCTGTTGTTGATCTTGCTCCCTGCTGGCAGGTGAAAGTTTAGAGGAGCGATTTGCATTCCCAACAACTCTGGCATGTCTCCCAAGCCCAGCCTGCATACGATGAGGCATCAGGCACTGCTCGCCGTGACGGGGTACAAGCAGCACAGGGGAGTCCGTGCACTAAGGCTGGTCTGAAGCTTCTTTCCCCCGGGCTGGCCACCTTAACAGGCTTTCGATGGGGACGAGTTCTGCTTCCATCTGGCTTGTTCCAACTGGAAGCAGTCTCCGGCTAGCTAGGGTTATAGCCCATGAACTGTTCTTGGCTTCCTTTTCCTTTCCTCATTCCTTTTATGTTAGCTTTGCCAAGTGGTTTTGTTGGGGTATGTTTTGTTGTTTGTTTGGTTTTTTTAATGTTAATTTTAAGGTCAGATTTCAGGGGGAAGAACTGAAATCAACAGAGCCTGCTCAGGAATTAATTTCCTGCTAAACTTCTCTTGCTGCTTGGAAACTTTCCTACTCTGCCCAGTCCCTAATTTGGTCCGTTTCCAGGTACGCTGGCAAGCATATGGAAAGCTCTCTCCCCTCGCTTTCCTATAAATAACTGAGGTAGGAGTGGGGAGCTTTTCCTGAGCAGCTTTTTCAAGGTTGGAGACGGAAGACATAAGCTGCAGTAGAGAGAAAGGTGTTGTATTTGCTTAACAGTCCAGGAGAATCAATTTTCATTTGTCTTGCAAAGTAAATGGAATTGTCAAGTAGGATTATGCCAATTAACGTCAGCCCCGCTGAGATGAGCATGTCCATGGAGAAATGCCTCCACAGGAAGGAAAAAAAGCTGACCCAAAGGTACATGTATGTGAGGCACAAGAGGGGAAGGAGCTGCAACTAATAAACCCCGGATATAATTCTTGTTGAAATCGCAGGAATTTTGTCAAGGGCTTGTTCATTGGGTAAAGAATCAGTGTCATGGGTCAGCACTTCCAGGGTAGAAATATGCCATAAAATAAGACACAAGACTGACAAAGGAGGACATGCAGAGTATCCGTGAAATCAGGAGGGAAAGCTGAAGACAGGCTTGGGCTTGTCATTAATAGTTGTGGATTGTCTCCAGCTTTTTCATAGAGTCATAGAATGGTTAGAGTTGGAAGGGACCTTAGAGACCATCCAGTTCCAACCCCCTGCCATGGGCAGGGACACCTCCCACTAGACCAGGCTGCTCAAAGCCTCATCCAGCCTGGCCTTGAACACTTTTTCATATATATAAAATAAATACCTTCTTTAGTAGCGTATCTGTGCTGAACAACTGGCCATAGAAGAAAGAGTTGTTCAACCCTGTTATTGTGGGGGGTTTCTCTCTCCCCTTCTTGTCCCCTCAGGCCCAGATGGAAGAGTTCAGGCAGCTCAAGGAAGCTCTACAGAAGATGCCAAGCTTCAAAGGAGGAGGAGCTGGGAAGGGGCAGCAGCAGTTCCAGGTGCCGAAGGAGCAGCCCATGGCGCCAGCCAACAGCCAGTTGCAGCTCGTGAGGCAGAAGGTGTGGTGCTCCCAGAGCATCCCAGGGAGGAGAGTTCTGCAGGGCTTCTGTGGGGCTTCGAACTGGAGGGAGCCGAGCTTGTTCCTTTAGAGTTTGCTCTTGTCCTTTCTTCCCTGCAGGCTTTTCCAGTCAATCAGGAGAATCGCCCTGGTGGGAACCCGCTGGCCTCGCAAGTCTCTGGGGTTCAGAAGCAGGCGGATGGCCCTCTGCTGCAGGGCCAGAACTCGTACAGTCACGATGGCCCGAGGCCACAGGCTAACGTGGTCTTCACCCATCCGGCTCCACCGCAAGATGCCAACTCACTACCAGGGGCTATGCCCGCCTGGCCAGCGAGACACGGGGACGGGCACGTCATCCGATTCACCCGGACCATGAACAGCCTACCCAATGGGAACCCGGTGAGTTCTGCGCACTTGCTGCTGCTTTTGTGTAGCCCTTGCTTTGGAAGCTCAACGCTATGGTATGTGTGATGACATGCATGTGTGCATTCCGCTTCCCCGGTGTGGGAACTGCCCGACCCTCAGGTTTCAGGCTCCTGTGCGCTTTTCAGAGTTTGTGGTTTAGTGGCTGGGCCTGGAGGAATGGGATGGGGCTCTTCTGGATCCTGCCGGATCTGCAAGGAGTAAACCATAAAAGCAGCTCCCCTGCCTCCCGGGGGGATTGAGAGCGAGCTTATGGAAAGCGGATCTCTGAAAAAATGACAATAATTGCAGTGTGGTTAGACTATAACTTCAGTAACTATTATAATGGCAACATGTGTGAGGGTTGTTTTTAGATGTAGTTTTGTTATTCTTGGAGATTCACCTACCCAAGACAAGCTTGGGTCACGTAGGTAGGATCCAAATTATTTCCTCTTGGCTGTGTGAAAGGAGAAGGACCTCTTTTACTGCAGGCTGGCTGGCCAGGAGTATAGACTCGTTCTGGAGCACTTCTGAATCTGCTGTCCTTTGAGAGAGGATTTTTCTGGCCCTTAAGCCTGCCCAGATGCAAAGGGGATGTGTGGGTACCTGGTAAGATTAAGAGCTTGCGTGTATCCCGAGTGTATGCATGTGTCTTCTCTGCAGGATCTAAAGATGGTGATGCGCATCCAGGTGAAAAGCGACGAGGAAAGCCAGGCTCCTGGGTTGTCCCTGTCTGAGCTGAAACAGCCCTCTGCAGCAGACAGACCTCAGCTGCCAGCCAGCCACCGCTCCCCTGGGAACAAACTGGTGCAAATGCAAAGGTTGGTGAAACAAAACTCCCTCCTACTCTCCACGTACAGGCTGAAAGGTACCACACAGGCTCGTCCCTGCTCTCTCTTCTTGTGTTTATTGTGGTTGCTACTTGAAAGATGGTTGAAGAAAGTGTTGGTTGTTGGTTCAGCTCGTATCTAATTCCTGTAGCTGAATGTTGCTGCCGGGTCTCAATCTCGGCTGAAGCGGGAGACCAGTCTTCTCGCTGTCAATGTCATGGGATTGAACGCCCAGACCGCTGGCCAAAAAAAAAGGCTCTTACGTTATTGGTGCGTGCTCTGTAGGCTGCCGTTGTGTTTGAGCTGTTTGGTGAAGTGTTTGTGGGCAGGAGAGAGAAAGAGGAGTTACTGCTGAGTGAGGTCAGGTCAGCGTGGATTTCCTGCTGGCTAGAGGAAGGGAGTCACAACTGACTGCAAGAAATCTCCTCCCTTCCAGTGATGGTGACTTAAATATCCTGTTTTGTTTAGCAAACTGAAGAAATTCTGCATGAGGGATGCAACCCATCTTCAGCAGCAAGGGTGGCTAAAACTTCCTTCAGTTTCTATAAATAAGACACATTAAGTTGTATACTGGAGCTGCAACTTGCTCATTTTTCCCCACTAATTAATCAGGAATCTGCCAAGGCCTGCAGGAGCAACCAGACCTGGAAGATCTGAAAGCTTGTCGTCTCCAAGGTTATATGGTAATCTAGAAGCAGAAGCCAGCGCCATTTAGGTTTCCTCTTGTCCTATCACTTGTAACTTGGGAGAAGAGACCGAGTTCCCCCTGGCTCCCCCCTCTTTTCGGGTGGTTGTGGAGAGGGAGAAGGTCTCTTTTTCTCCAGGCTGAACCCCCCCAGCTCCCTCAGCCGCTCCGCGCAGGACTTGTGCACAGGAGAGATGGGTTACTGTCTTGGCAGCACTCACAGGAGACCAGTCTGTTTTGCAAAAGGAAGAAAATGTCTCTCGGAGGCTGCGATTCATCAAAGGCTGGCCATAACCCAGAAACCAACTCTGAAAATAGCACTTCCTCGTTTAACTTGTTTATCCCCTGTGTGCGTCCAGGTCATATCTGCTCCCTTTACTGGAGCGAACAAGATTTAATTTCTCTTTTATCTGTAGAGGAGACTTCTGGATTTCATTCTAAATTCTGCATGGTCCTGCCCATTCTTCTCTGCCATTGTTGTTTGTCCCCTTAACCTGTAATCTTCCCATGGCAGAGATTGTGCTTTGCCTGTTTCTTCAAGGGGCAACGTCCTCCCCTTACTGCTTTAACAACATCTGCACGGACAGACGGAGTATCGGCACAGAGGATATTCTGCGTCTTTCCAGGGAGGGACTTAGAGGTGTGGGTGTAAGGGAAGGTGAGGGTGGACGTTGTGATGGCAGAGTGGCCTTTCCTCAGCCCCGCGGAGCCTACAGAGGACACTGCCACTACTCTGTGGAACACAGAATGCAAATATTGGATTTGCTTGGCAAAGGATTTCTGCGAGGCCAGAGATCGTGGTATGTTTGGTGTGCTTTTCTTTTCCTGGATCTATCACCGAGAAATTACGGAGCAGCTGGAGGCTGTTATTTGCACTGCGTGAGATTTGTGATAAGGAGCCCATAAACCAACTTTCTCCAGAAGGTGTCGATGCCAAGAACAATACCGAACTGCAGCAGGGCACGAAAGAGGCCGTGCATCCAGTGCCAGGAGCCGTTGCTTTGGGTGGCTGAGACCAGCAGATTCCAGATGAGCTCTCGATGGCCGATTTGCATTTTGATGGTTTCATAATGGGGAAATCTGAGCTGAAGGCTGGGTTATGATTTTTCTGACGGAAAGTTTTGTGTGGTGGTAGTATGCTGGCTTTAAAAAGCTGCTAAAGTGAAGGCCGCTTGTCCTTTCTCGGCAGTTAAAAACTTACACGTCTTAAGTAGACTTTTAAATCTCAGCTGGCTGGTGTAGCAGGACAGGCTGGACCAAGCAGAAATCCTGCTGAAAACTGGTAGGAACTTACTTGGGTTAAAAGTTTTTTTTGTTTAAGTCACTTTTGAGAGTCCTTATTATTGGGATTTCATCCCTTTCGTTACCTTTCTTGGTCTCTGAAGGTGTCCCTGAGTAAGGATATTTGGGAAGAAAACCTTCCTTGTGAGACACCTCTGCCTTCTAGGCTTTTCAGGTGTTCATTTAAGCTAATATGAAAATATTTCGTTTCTTCTCTGACCTCTATTTTTTTCCATGCAGTGGAATGCACTGCTCTGCTGCTGAGCCTCTGCTTGGGCATCCGCCTGCTCTTGCTGCAGGCAGAGTAGCGTTAACGAAAAAAGGGTCGCGTTTGGCATATTCCTTGATATGAAGTGCCTGTCCCTCTGAGGCACTGCTGCTAAGAAGGAAGCAGACATAGATATCGCTGTAGACATCAGGAGAAGTGTATTTGAGGTGGAACCGCCACAGAGGAAGGAATTCCTGCCTATGGGTTGCCTGGACTCTCAGAGATAGAGCCATGTATGAATAGTTGATTTTTCAGGTCAGTAGGTGGATGAAAACCTTTGGGGGGTGGTGGTAGGAAAAGCAGTGAATGATACTGGAACGTGGCTTCCCTCGTTGAATCAAGAAATGAAACACTTTTTCCTATGTTTACCTAAAAAATATATAAATAAACCCCAAACAATATGTGAATGTTTCCTTTCCGCTAGCTCTGCTTTCACTGTTTGGGTCTGTACAGGGAGCAGATGCGTGCTAGGGGGGAGTTTTATAAACAGATGCTGGTTAAAGTAACCATCCCAGTTGTAAAGTTTTGTAAACAGCTTGCAGCTTTAAAAAAACTAAATTATCAGGCAACGGAAACTGTCGGTTTCGTGTTGCAGCTTTCCTGTTTAGTTCGAAAGACTTTTTTTCTCCTTATAGGGCAAAACTCTACGGTTTTACTTCAGTAGCATCTTCATTTTAAATTGAGTTGGAACAATAAAGAGGACTTAAGTTTTTGATATTTTTTTCCAAAACTTAGATTTGTGTGTTTGGGTATGTGTGAGGCACGAGTAAGTGTTTGTTTAGAATTGGAGGTTATTGCTATGGGGATACGTTATTGGATCATATGAATAATATTACAGCAGTTCTACAATTAATTGTGTTTGTAAAGCGTGACTTATTTTGTATTCGTGTGGCATATTAAATGTTCTGTTTCAAGCAGGTATCACAGCAACTAATACAATCTGCTAGTTTTACCAAAAAGTTAAATTAGGCCAAACTTCTGCGTATGCTGGGGTGTTCTGTTTTTCTGCTTGCCATTATGAAATAGCATCAGGAAATATCTCCCGGTGTACTGAGGCGGGGGGGGTTCTCTTTTGTTTCATACCCTTGTTGCAGCTGGAAAGACATCGTTAACAAAGTGAACGCCCAGATGGATGAAGAACAAGTGCGCAGTTACCCAAAGAGCCTTCATTTCGATGCCAAGCCCGGGCAAGAGATGCAGGTGGGCAGCCCGCAGCCACCCGTCCAGAAGAGAGGGGACGAGCATCAGATAACTCATCAGGAAGGCGAGAAGGGAAGGACAGACGACGAGGAGCTCGAAATGGGTATGGCTCCCCTCATCCTATGCCGCACACTGCTAATTTATTGCTAATCAAGGCAGGGAGCGAGAAAGGCTTTCCAATTGTGTTACAGGAAAATCTTACAACATAGAATCATAGAATCCTAGGGTTGGAAGGGACCTCAGTAGATCATCTAGTCCAACCCCCCTGCCAGAGCAGGGCCACCTTAGAGCAGGTTACACAGGAACGCCTCCAGGCGGGTTTTGAATGTCTCCAGAGACGGAGACTCCAGGTGGCTTTTCATGTATCTTATTTTTTTTGTTGCTGAGGACCTGAACGCGGTAAGGCAGGGAAGCTGGGAGCTGAGGCTCTCACTTGAAATGCTGACTTGCACCCCATTAAACATGATAAAGGCGGTCTCAGCCTGGTTTCTTGACAGTAGATTTTTGGCTCTGGGTTTGGAACAGAGGGGGGATGTCGCGGGGCAGAGATGGAGGTCAGGGCTTCCAGCTAAATCTTGGATCAAAAGGCTGAAATCACCCCAAATAGGCGATTTCCTCCCAGGCTGTTGGCTCGGTTCGCTCTGCGCAGGTGAAGTCTTCCCTCCCAGAACAGCAAGAGTCAGGTACCAGCTGACGCACACGCGGATTTGGGGAGGAGGTTTGCTATCCCTGTGCTTCCCCGCAGCTATGTTTAGCTGCTGTTTCCTGTTCTGCTGACCTGATTTTCAGCAAGTCCCCTTAGTGGGACTGAACTAATTGGTTCACATCAAAGTGAATTCTGCCCTGAAAAGGCCTCGTGGCAGGTAGAAGGGAGCATGAGGACCAATAGCCCCTTGACCTCTGGGCCGTAATTGGAATTAGCAACCGGAGTAATGGCTCGACTGCCCTGGCCATGCTGCCGTCAGTTGGGAACGCTGCTGTCTCACGGGTTCCTCAAATGTTTTGGGGAGAAACAGCCTGTGGTGATGGCAGACAGAGCAGTGAGTGACAGTGCTGGGATACATCACAGCCACATCCAGTTCCGGGTGAGGATTAGGCTCAAAGGAAAGGAAAGCAAAGGATATATTTTTAAAAGGCTGTATTTTTATCTCATTTGTGCTTTCTTCCTGCCCTGACTGTCCCCATCCCTGACGTGGGAAGCTTGCCTCTTGTTGAAGGGGAAGGTGGCATAGAGATACTGACCTGCCGTGGTCTGGTTTGGCTCCCGATGATGGTCTGGCCAGCTGCGTGGCTGGGATGCTGCCCAGTGGCATCAGGGCAAGATGCATCTTAATACAGATTCAGAGCTGTTTGTTGTCTTTGTACCCTACGTGTATCTCTGAGGTATGGCCATGCTTCAGCTCCTGCTTGTGCCCCAGCCTTGGGGAGGAGGAAGCAGTTTGGGCAGCTGTAGGAGCATTGCAATGCTCTGCCCCGAACCGCTCCAAAAGGCATTGAAGGCACGTTCCTCTGAAAACACACACCGAGCGTCCTCTGCCTCGAGCCGCAGGCAGGGACAGACAAATCCCTGCTTGGCAGGGCGTTAATAGAGCTGCTCCCCAACACTGGGAATCTCAACGGGTGACACTGACTTGTGAGAGAGTACACTGATAACTGTCCCTTTTCCTGGCAGACGCGGGAGTGATTGAGAGAGAGGAGAACTTGCATTCTCAGAAAGACCCTGTTGTCCAGGAGCCAATGGTAAGTAACGCTGCCGTGCTGTTACCTGGGTGCAACCCCAGCTCCGAAGGGGAATCCATCTGTCCTATTTATGTCAATGCTTTCCCAAGAGGTTTCTACAACGTGCAACTCCAAACTCCTTGGGTCTAGAGGGATTCAGAGGGATAACAAAGACTGGGGTTTTTGTTTTTAGAACCATTAACATGCTTGAAGAGAGTGTGACTGAAATACTACAAGCCAGCACTTCATGCTTTGCTGGTGAAGGCAGCAAGCCTTCTGCCTCCCAAGGGGATGTCCTGGTATTCACAAGAGGCTTTTCTTGTCCAGATGCCAGATGATGCTGCAGATCCTGCCCAGGATCCCAATAACCAAGGTGAGGATGAGTTTGAGGAAGCTGAGCTGGAAAGACCTGACTTTGAAGAGAAGGTGGGAGGTTTGGAGAAGTTCAAGGAGCCCAGCATGAAAGACGAGTCTAAGGAGAAGCCACTGAAGGTGACTGACATGAGGGCAACAAGGGGCCAGGGGGAGATCCCCAGCTATGAAGGGGGGGAGGTAGAGAACTTAAAGACTCAAAGGAAAACATCGCATCCCTCTGGATCCATAATCCCACTGCAAGGATACGGCAGGCAGGAGAAACCTCTTTGAGTGGGAGTTGGTGGGTTGGTCAGTGCCAGAACTTGTTCTGGCTCTCTCGTCTCTGCCTGTTGAAGTCACCCCTGGCTTTTGCAGCACTTACGTGGCTGGAGAGACATGGAGCAGGAGATGGCTCCCGCCACAGCTGTTACTGCAGAGGTGCTGTGTCGTTTCAAGCACTGCGGGGACTAAAACCAGGGGTGATAATATGGGGCTGTGCTCGGGGCCCGGTCAGTGCCGCCGTTGCTGCTCCTGGGACGGGTACGCAACAGGCTCTTGGCAGCAGTGACGACACGTGAGAGCTCTGCCTCCTCCTCTGCCTCCTTGTTTGTCTCCCTGCAGATGGAATCCATTTATTTCTGCAAAGCGCTTCTTGCTGTCTGAAGCCAGGCGCTGCATCAGGGACACGAGTTAGCTTGTTTCGACCGGCAGCTGAGTGTTGCTTGTTTTTAAAAAGGAGTGTTTTATCTGTCAGGCTCTAGAATCATGACTAATAGTGAGGCTTTAGAAAAAAAAAAAAAATAAAAAATCCAGGCCAATGAAATCAAACAAGAGAGAGATGCTGGCACCAACGGAACAACACCTCCTTAAGATTAGTGAAAATGTGGAAAGAGTTAAAAGTCTTCTCCAAGCATAACGATTCTAAAGTCTAGTCCAACAATTAACCCAGCACTGCCAAGTTACCACTTACCCACGTCCCTTAGCACCACATCTCCACATCTTTTTAAATACCTCCAGGGCTGGCAACTCAGCCACTTCCCTGGGCAGCCTGTTCCAATGCTTGACAACCCTCATGTAAATACATTCAGATAGGGCCGTGCTGTGCTCCTAAAGCTCTGCCCTAAATAACTTGGAGATTCCCTGCAGTCCTGGGACTTGATGCCACAGCAGCATGTGCCCTGGCCCTGGGACCTCCTTGCTGCAGGAGAGGCTTCTCTCTCCACAGTGGCAGGAGCTGTGCGGTTGCTGCCGGCAGGTGGGAAAAGAGACTGGATGGGGAAAGTACAAACGGAGTTCGGGTTTTCTGATTGTCTGTCTGCTGCCCCCTGGTCTGTATCCCTGTCTTCCAGACCTGGGCCTCTAAAGCAAGGGAGCTGTATCCCTGGCAGGGAATGGAAGTAGTTTGGGGCTGTCAGGCGCTGTCAACAGTGTCTGACTTTCTGTGTTTTTCAGGATGCTGGCAGACCTGCCAAGCCCAGGGAAGACCCAATGGATGACTATCAAGAAGATCAGGAGCAAGAAATTGTACGACACCAAGGTTCTTCCTCTTTCCCTCTCTGGTGTGGTTGTTACCTGGGTATGTTGGTAGCCGGGAGCTGAGTAAGACTCAGCTTTTAGGAAACCAGATGTGAGCGCTGACTTCAGTTTTGTCTCTGCCTGCTCAGTGAGGTGGGTCTCCGGAACAAACCCGGAGCCCTCTTACCTCTGCTCCCTTTTCTTTTTCAGGTGTTCAGAAGTACCCTTTATGCTCTGTCTCCCCTCCTCATTTCTTTCTGCATCCGTCTGCAGCAGTTGAGCTGTGAGATGCTCTGCAAACAGCAGCTGGGGTGAATTACAAGCTGTGCCGGTGCAGCTGGGCAAGATCATAGACTGTGTTGGGTTGGAAGGGACCTTTAAAGTCCATCCAGTCCCACCCCCTGCAGGGAGCAGGGACATCTCTAACTAGATCAGGTTGCTCAGAGCCTCATCCAGCCTGGCCTTGGGTGTCTCCACGGATGGGGCCTCCCCCGACTCTCTGGGCAACCTGGGCCAGTGTCACCCCCCTCGGTGTAAAGAACTTCTTCCTAAAGATCAATATACGTTTCTCCAAGCATCACCCTGGGTTTATCCCCGTGGTGAGAAATTCACTGGGAGCCCTGTAGTCTGTTGCTGCGCAGGTCCTACTGGGTCTGTGGAAGAGCCGGGGAGAACTACACCTGCGCTTTGAGGAGGGTCATTGGGTTACAGCCGGGCCAGAAGGTCTAGCAAAAGTACGGGTGGCAGAAGAATGTGACCTCCCACTCCAGAGGCAAGAGTGGGAGGTGATGCCTTAGTTGGGCCACAGTTGCCAGGAGGAAACTGCTCCTCTGTTTGGCTGACACCAGGTATTATTGCTGCTCCTCGGAGCCCCAGGACTACTGCAGTCAGTGACAAGTTGGCAGTGCTCTAGGAGAAAGATTGGAGGCCCCGAAAGACTGAGAGCAGGAGTACTAGGCAGGATCACTCTGCTGCCTTCTGACTCACATAGATAGAAATGAAGGGTCCTCTTCCAGTTTTGTTCACCCTCTCCTTGCCCTTTGTGAGTGGCTGCTGCTAGTTTCAACAGGATGGATGAGGAACTGAGGGTTTGGGTTGCCCGCTGGGAATGAAGGGGGTGGGCAGAGCAAAGCTGATGTCGGGAGCTATCCTTGCCCAGTGTGTAGAACCTGGATTGTGCGCTGGGTAGTTGGACCTAGAAGTGCCAATGGAAGCTGTGCTGGCTGCTGCGCATCCTGGGTGGGACTTGTTACAGGTTTAGATGTGGTGGATGTAGGATATCTTCTTCTGCTCGTGTAGCAGTGGCAACAGGCTGAGATGTTAAAATTGCATTGTAATGCCAGGATATTAAATGTGCTTAAAATGAACAGGCTGATCATCGCAACACAGGCTTCTCACCCCTGTGTCTTGGCCAAGTGGCTTGCCAACAACACCTAAAGGTCCCTGGCAGACATGGATCCTTCCCTGTTTTCCTGAGTTTCCCAAGCTGGGCTGGTATGGTAGAGCAGCTATGCTCGGAGGCAGCGTGGTGCACTGCTGGGTAGCATCTCCTTTTCCAGGCCTTGCTGATTTTTTTTTTTTCCTTCCTGGCTATTCCCTCTGCACCCAGGAGGATCATGGAGGTGAGGTGGATGACAATGATGACCTGGAGCTTGTCCAAGACCAGAAGGACCATACAGGCATACAGGGAGCCGATGGCAAGAAGGATGACTACTACTGAAAGATGCTGAAGGAAAATGGAATACGCTAGGAATGAGGAGATGGGGACTCCTCCTGGGAACTGGCTCCTGTATTAAACACTGCCCAGAACAGAGGAGGGCAGGAGGAGGTACCTGTCTTCACAGGCACGGAGCAGGGAGCTTGCAGATGTGCGTTACATCTACGTGTGGGGCCGTTGCTGCCTCTCCGGTCAATAGCATGGAAGTGCTCTTGGACTGTAGGAATGATTTTTATCCTGCTGCTTCTCTTAGAAGCACTTATTGTGTTCTCCGCCTTCTTGTTTTCCTTATCCCCTCCCAAGCTGGAGAGTTTTTCTTATTTTTTTTTTAACCCCCCAGGCAGCGGAGGGGTGCCTGAACTGGTCCCCGGACTTACTCGACTGATTGCTAATACAAAGGAATCTGCCTTCATAAAATATTTTGCTCGATAGTGTTTCTTTAAAACATCCTTTGCTCCCATTGGAGTAGGGTGGAGAGGAAGTCAGCCTGTTTTTCCTCAGGAGTAACGTAAGGGCGATAGCTAACCATCTATCTAAGGGTGATAGCTAACCATGAGCACCAACCGAAGTGACCATGTGCCAGCCGGGGTGTGTGTGTGTGTGTGTGTGTACATGAACGACTGGATCCTCCCCCTGGCACAGAGACCCTTCCCAGTGACTCGGAGCAGACCCCTGTAGAGTTCTCTGTTCCTTGGCGTTGAGTTGTGACTGTCCTGCTGGGCTTGGAGCCTCCCCATCTAATGCTGCGCATCTTGTCTTGACGTCGCTGCTGCGCCCTGGGTTCCTGGAGAAGTGTGGGCTGGCCTGAGCTGGGACAGGCTCTTGTGTGACGCTGGCAGGGGCTGCCACACAGAGGAACAATCTCTGCAGGTCACTAGCCGTGAATGAAGCACTTCATGGCACAGCCGCCAGTCCCTCTGATGGGATCATCTTTTCACTTTGGGTAGCATTTTGGTGGTGTGGATGCCCCCAGTGGGACACGAACGGAGTCTGGGAAGGGCCAAACCATCCACTGCTTCAAGTTTTCCAATGTAAGTAGCAGAATGGGAGCAGGCCTCCACTTCTGTGATGCTCAAACCTTCCTACTGCTGGGATGCAGCTCCAGCTTTCCAGCAGAGCCGGCCCGGGCCTGCCCTCCTCAGGCAGAACGGGTGGGACCGGGTCCCAGTCTCCTTCCTCCCTCTCTTCCTCACGTACTCGCAGCTTTTGGCACCTCCCGAGCTGCCCTGGGTTGTTCAGGATTCCCAGAAGAGCATGAATGGCTTGATAAGGATGAAATTTAGTGCACTGGAGAGGAAAAAGTAAGGAAGATTATTCACCATGGTAGATATCAAGGACTATTTGGAGCCCAAATAGGAGCAACTGCATCCTGTTCAGCTTCTTCCCAGTCTCCCAACACTTGACAGGGAGCTAAGATAAATTTTGCTCCTTCTTAGACAGGTGTGGGTTTTTTAATCAGCAAGTTGGGTATTTCTAGAGTTCTGTTGATTCAGAGGTTGAAACGTGTGGTGCTTTACTTAGCTCTCCAAAACACATCTTGCCTGATCTCGGATGGAGAGGAGGAGTGGGTCAGCTGGAGCCCCTGGGATTTAAAATAGAGGCAGATGAAAGGAGAATGGGTTTCATTGTGAACTTTGTTCCCTATTTGGATTTAAGAGTTTTTTTAATCCCTTGTTTTGGGGCATATTTTGTAAGCACTCTTAGGCACTTGGAAAAAACAATATTTATTTCCCAATAAGCTTTGGTCTCTTTCATTCAGACAGTATTGATTTTTTTTTTTCCTTCTGCTGGTTCTAATGGAGCTTGAAATTAACATGTTGTAGGACTTTTGCGTTCTTTGTTTTTATTCTGCTTGTGTTTTCTTACCGGTGCAATCAGCTCTTAAGTTAAGACAGCCAAAGGCAGAGCTCCAGAGCTGTTGTCAGCAGCAGTTCAGCTCCAACCCACCACTTCAGGTGAGAAGAGCTTCCTCAGGCCTGGAAAGGAGCATCCAACCTCCAGAGCATTCTTTGTATATCCCTCTTCTTCTTTTTCTCCTAGCTTTCTCCTGGATCAGAAATCCGGGAGTGGTCCAGCTCCTATTTAAATTAAGCCATTTCCCTTGGGAGCTTCAGCAAAAGCCCAATTTATAAGTAGTTGTCTGATCTTTCCAGTTTGTGTCGCTCCCGAGAATAGGCTGCTTTGAGTGTAAAGGTCTCAGTGTGCGCACAGGCCTCCGGAGAAAACAAATGTTGTTCTAAGGGCTCTATACTCATCACACTAATTGGCATCTCCGGGCAGAATAAGCAAAGGTGCCAGAGGCAGGAGAGCAGCCAGAGGAAAAGGTCTGTTAGCCAAGTGCCGTTGCTGCTCATGGAGCACCGAGGAGCTCACTGCAAAGCTATAATGGAATTTAAGATATCCAAAATGGCTTGAAATGGTTAATGCTGCTTCAGTGCTTTGTATTGCCAGCCTTGCCGTATGACGCAGTGCTTCTCAGCCTCCTCTGTCTGCTATAAATAGCACGTTCGGAATGGATCAGCTGGAGCTGCAGTTACGGGTTCAGATGCATCCTCATCACAAACGCCCCCAGCTCTCGGCTGGGAAGACGTCACTGTCCCACCGGTCAGCGCAGGATCAATGACCAACGCGGTCTGTGGCGTGAGCTTCAAACCTGCGTGTCCCAGCTGCCCGGCGAGATGTGTAGTGCAGCTATCTGTCTGCTGAACCTCCTTCCCTCCTCTTCCGCGCTTCTCTTACCCTCTGCCGAACCTCCTTCCCTCCTCTTCCGCGCTTCTCTTACTTCGGAGGACGTGAGTTCAGACCTTGCTGGAAGTGAATCAAGCGCTGGAAATAGAAGCCCGGTGGGGGTGAGGCTGCGTGCTGATTCAGAGAGGCTGCAGGAGCTATCTAAATTAGGAGGCAAATTCTCGGCTTTCGCGTGTCTAGGATGAGTAATCCTCAAAGTTATGACTTGGAGGGAAGCGCAGCAGCTCAGCCCTGAATGTAAAGCTTCCCCGCTAGGAGGATGCTTTAGCGACCATATGTCGTGCGCTGCCCTTCGCTGAGAGCGAAGCATCGCTGCTCCAGGGACCGTCTGCCCCAGCCGTCCCCAAGACTAAAATTAGCGGAATGTTCCGTAAATGGTTAGCTGTGGGTGGTTACTGCCTCCTTCTCTGGCCGACAGCAAGTTGCCCCCATTTTAATGCTGGTTCAGTGTTTCCTCTAACGGGAGATGAAACGGGAGAGAGTAAACCCAGCGGAGGAGAACCAGAAAACCTGTGGCCATGGCTCTGTCTGAAGGCCGGTAAAGCCATATGGGATGTTACTGGTTTTGATACGCTGCCTGGGGGGTCGCTGCTTAAAGCAAATAATAGCGTCTTGCCTGAGCGGCGAACTGTTGAAGCAACGCGCGTGAGGAGCCCGGGCTGAGTTTTATTGCAGGCTGGGGCACGGAAGAAGGTTTTAGGAAACAGCTGGATTACTAAGAGAGCAAACGACGAGACAAAATATTCACATGAAGCCAGCGCTGGCGGACTCACCAAGCCAAAGCATGTGTTTTTCCTTGTCTCTTGCATAAATAATTGTCTTTTGCTGGGAGACATGGTGTGAGGCCCATGGAGGCGGTGTGGGAGGAGGTGGAGTTAACCTGCAGTGGGGCTGCAAGTTTTTTTGATGGTTGCTCTTTATTTTCCTTTGGATTCCGGCAAGATGATGTAGATTAGGTTCCTGTAAACAAATATATTTCCAGGGTTCACGTGATGTCAAAGTATTAAGTGGTTTGGCCACATCTTTAGCCAGATGATGAGAATTAAAGGTACATTCTGTTCCTCATCCATGCCTTTATTTGTAAGGGCAAACATGTGCCTATCAATTAGGGAAATGAAATCTCTGCTTAATGAAGCCCACTTCTCTGTAATCCACTTCTTACTTGGAAACTTGGTTAGGATTATTAGGCTCATTCATTTACATGGCATTTTTTAGGGGTTAAAATGTGACAGTCTAATAGGAGCTTAATGAGATGTTTTCTCTAAGACGTGTGAAATAGTTGGAGGAGAAAAATGCCTCAAACCCTTGTGTACTGTAGGCGTGAACTGTCTGCACATCCCCAAACCAAGAGTTTCCTCTCGTTTCTGGTTAAATATATGACTCGCTTAAGAGTAACAGCTGTTTCTAAGGGCGCCTGTTGGTCATATTCTCTATATTTTGAGTGAGACTGGCTGTTGTAAAATTTAGGGATTAAATATGAGTCTAACCCAGACGGATGGAGTAGAGGCCTGCCAGGGAAGGAGCATCCTTTGGTGCTCCTTCCTTCTTTGCCCCTCGCAATAACCTTCACCTCAGCCCACATCTCGGTGCCGTTTCACACTTGACCTCCTGCCAATTTTGCTGAGCTCCGCTGCTCCGGTGTCCGAGAACGTCAACACACGTGGAAAAGATGAGCTGGGCGTGAGTATCGCTGGGAGGGCTTGGGTTGATCGGTGTCCTCACATTCCTGTGCCTGAAGAAAATCTGGAAATCAAAGGAATGTGTGTTTATCCAGATGTCTTGTTATAAAGAAGACTGTGGGTCTCCAGTGCAAGAGTACGTGTATGTGCCAAAGGGTCTGAGGAAGACAGTGATGGCACAAGGATATTCTCCACAGCTTTCTTGATCGTTTAGGGCAGTTTGCTGCTCTGTTCTACAACAAACCTGTTCCAGCCTACAATCACAGCCGGTTACGCTGATCACTGTACGCAAACAGCTAAATGGAAGTCGGCGGGCAGGTGTACTGCTGCCTTCCATCAGCCAGAGGTTCAGGACTGGAACCCAAATGGAAGAATATGATTATCTCCATCTCCTGGTGATTTTGGCAGTCAGTCTGGGAAAGACATTTGAGGAGGCTTCCGTAGCTTCCCACGAAATGAGGGATCTCTGCCCAGCTTTTTCCCCTCCTCTTCCACAACCCCAAATGCAAGTGTGGAATTAAGTCCAGAGCCGAGTGATGTGGCACAAGCAATCAGGTGTCATCACCATTTTCCTTCCCTCTACCAAATGCCAGACCCTTCTGTTGGATCTCTCGACAGAAGAGCTCAAAGTGCGTTGCAAATCATAAGCATCGTCAGAGGCTGGTGCCGGATCTCTTCCCTCATCACGGGAACACCGACAGCTCTGGGGGGCAATCTGCTCGTAATAGTAGCCAGGAGAACTGCCCAGAGTTTAAGGAGGCAGAAACTTCCTTGTTTTGGTTCCAGCCATCTCCTGAACATCTACGCGTTTCTCAGGAAGGGCTGTCAGACCTTCAGCTCTGGAACTTCCACAGGTAAGTTTGCCTCGGCCACCGAGAAGTGCCTTCAGCAGCGCAGCACCTCCTCGTGTTCGGTGACAACCAAGTGTTTTCCGAGGAGAGCAGCCATTGCTACAACTTTAGCATCCTTTTCTACGCTGGCCCTATTTTTTTTCATCGATTTGTGTTGATAGCCCTAGTATCAAAAGAGATTTCTAGCAACTTCCTATGGGCTAGCAACGTTAAATTTGGTTAAAAACTAGATGTGGGAATATCTCATGAGGTAATACTTGGTATTGTTAAATTAAGTTGAAAGATTTCCTTAAGAATCCATGTACTTGAAAAAGTCTTTCGGACAGGAACAGGTGTCCTCCTGTGAGACCATTTGGTCACGTTGATGTTCAATGCATCGGAAAACAAAACTGTTTAAACAAATTCCACATTGCGGCAAATTGGATATATTCAAGTAACGCCTTCAGCGGAGTCCAAGGTGTATGATTTGTGTTTGGGCTACGAAATAAAAACCGGCTTCAGAACCTTATTTTTGTTATATTTTCAAGTTCTATAAGACAATAAATACTTTTACAGAAAACTTACAATCGTAATCTGCACATCTTGTATTTCCAAATAGGTAACGCGGTGAAGAAAAACCACACCGATGGGTTTAGGCCCACTTCTAGGGTTTTTAACCATGTAACGTGATGATTGTTCTACTTTACATGTTAAATATAGACAAATGCTGATGTTCTGCTATAAAAACTGTGTAAAACCTGATCAAAACACAAACAACAAAAAAAAAAACCACAACTTTTTGCGTGGAATGAAATCTGCAACTTGGAAAAGACAAGGCTTAAAGCAGCTTTTACCCATTTAACTGTTCAAAGGCTCTTCAAACATTGCTTGGGTGAAGTATGTATTTTTCTTACTGCTTCGTTAGCGATCTTTTGTTTCCACGTTTAGACAAGTCTCGACTTCAGCGTAGGCCTTGCAGGCTCGCTCGGAAAGCACGGCGGGGCCGGGCCAGGCTGGAGCTCGGCTCTGTCTCCTTCAGCCCTCGTCTGCGCTGCAAAATAAGCCGCTGTCAGGGGGTCAGACGCAGGGGTGGGGTGTTGGCCCCGCTGCAGCGAGGGGAAAGGGCCGGTGTGGGAAGGCAGGAGCGAGAGGAGGATCTTTTCCCTTCGGTCAGCGTGTGCTGAGGACTGGCAGCTTCATCACAGCTCTCGGCTGGTCCGCGGGGGGAGGCGCGCGTTGCACCCTTGCTGTGTCTCTGGATTCCTGATCCTGAGGGGTTAAAGCAGCCCGGGGTCTGTAGACATCAAGGAATCATGGAATTTCAGAGTTGGAAGGGACCTCTAGAGCTCATCCAGTCCAACCCCCTGCCAAAGCAGGATTGCCCAGAGCACATCCCTCAGGTGCATCCAGACGGGGATGGACAGTCCCCAGAGAAGGGGACTCCACACCCTCCCTGGGCACCTCTCCCAGGGCTCTGGCCCCTCACCGGAAAGAAGCTCTTTCTCATATTTGATCAGAACTTCCCCTGTTCCAGCTTGTGCCCGTTACCCCTCATCCTGTTACTGGGAACCACTGAAAGAAAAGAGCCCGGCTCCATCATCCTTCAATCCCCCCTTGAGATCCTTGTGACCATCAATCAGGTCTCCCCTCAGCCTTCTCTTCTCCAGGCTGAAGAGTCCCAGCTCTCCCAGCCTTTCCTCGGAAGGGGGATGCTCCAATCCCTTAATCATCTTCGCTGCCCTTCGCTGGACTCGCTCCAGCAGTGAACTGGGGAGCCCCAAACTGGACCCGGTATTGCAGTGGTGGTCTCAACGGACATCACCAGTTAAAAAGAACCAAACGCCACCCCCGACGCGTAACCTCCGTTTCTTTGAACGAGGTCCCCATCAGCTGAAGGGCAACCAAACCCCGGGGGCAGCGGGACCC
>VXBO01005458.1:58555-90829 GCA_013400135.1 Rhinoptilus africanus | reverse complement strand
TTTTTTTTGGTTAGGCAAAGTAACATTCACATTGAAAGATACATATTGCTAGCATAGTACAGCAAAAAAGTATGTGTAAGTTATGTGCTACATTTAAATAAAAACAAGAGCCTTGGATAAATAATAAAAGCATCTGCTCTGGCAGCCATCTTACTGCATAGGATGCTGTTAGTGCTTAAACTTGGCATCAGATGTTACCTGTGGCAGTTCTATGAAAACATGATGTTATCAGTAGCTGCTTGTGGAGGGGGAAGGATGCTATTCTCCCTTGAGAATAGCTGGAACTGACATTTTCATTTAAACCCCAGTACTAAGGGCAAATTAAATTCACATCTAATGCCTAGCCTTTTTCTTCCTCTCTGTGTTTGCAGAAGAAATAAATCACTTCCGGTGTGACTGGTGTTGCTCTGGCAAATATGGCAGGGAAATGGTTTTCGAAAGTCTCTTCTCCCTTAAGACAGGCTTTTTTTGGGAAAATACTTAAGTTAGGACACACACTTCAAAATTTTAATAAATTTCCTATATTTGATGAGTCTTTTAGATTTTTGTAATCCTGTAAGTCAGGTTTCAGAATTAACTTCTCTAGTCTATTTAGTGTTTTAATAAATGACAGGTTTTAGTTAAGGCAGATTTTTCATGTAGAATTTTTATCATTAACTTTTTTCATTCCATTCTTCAGCTCATAGAGAAAAAATATCCATCAGTAAGGCAAGCTTATTTTACTTTCCAAATGTTAGGCCTACCTTGTGCCTACTAAAACTTGAACTTAATTGTATTCTACTTCCTTTTGAAGCAAAAACAATCTTGTAGAAATGTCTGTATTTTAACCTCTGAATGCATTTGTAAACCAAAAAATTTAGCCTTCCACGTGTAACATCTAGGTGAAATGTTCCATTTACCTGGTAGTTTTTTGTTGGGAGTACCTGCAGTCCAGTGCTTCTTGCTATAATGTGTCTTCTTAGTAGTTTATCCTTTTTAATGCATGAAATTATTGAGTGGTTTTTAACAGGCTTGATTCAACATCTTTATGTGCTTATTTTTTATAACATCCTGGTGCTCTGTCTTTTAGACTCAGAAAAGCAGAATTTTAACACATAATTTGTTCATACACTTCAGCAATTTGGGTGGTGGTGGTGTTTGCTTGTTTTTTTTCTTTCTTTAAAATTAACATAACAGATGATAAGAGTTAACCTTTTTTTGGACACTTGGAAACTTTCTGTCCTCTTTAAATCGCAGTGGTTCATTTCAAAAGGATTTGCAGCGAGTCTCACTTGCCAACCTGAATTCCTCATTCATCCTTACTGTACTTGACACTTCTGCGCTGCCACTTGGGCCTCTGGAAAACAAATTATGCATCAGATCTTTTTCGTATCTGAATAATCAGCCTACCAGTTCTTGCTGTTATCTTCAGTACAGTTTCCATTTGCTCTGTAGTGTGCTTGCCTGTTTTCTAACCATCCAGGTTTTAAGTATTTTGTTCTAATCTTCCAACAGAAGTTGGACTGAAGGTCTTCTGAAGTTTGTTAATAGAATAGTTACCATCACCATAGGGGTATGTTGAGATATTAAAACACAGGGAAAAGAGGAAGAGCAGTAAGATTATGTGGAAAGACACAATCCTTCCTTAAAACCTGTCAAACTGGATGTCTGTCTGTAACCATTCCCTAGGCCAAGTGTTACTCATCCTACATTTCCTGCTTTTACAAATACAGTCTGAGTATAGGTATTTTTTTCTTTTTTTTCCCTTTTTTTCTGGAGTGTGCAGACTTAGGCCATGGTTCTCCTTCAAGCATAGAAGAGGAAGGTGGAAGGGTAGCACTTCTCCTATTACCAAACTTCATTATACAGCAACTTCAGCATTTCCATTCGTGGGTGTTGATTTGATAGTATACTCAAGGCCTTTAGGAAGAAATTATCGTTTCAAACTCTCCCACTCTATAGGAGCCTCTCTGGTAACTTTGTGTTGTCAGGCTCTTAAGGTGTAGATACCTTATCTCAGTCTCCCGAGTTCAGGGTCTCTGCATTACTACTGATAATGAAAACTTGTAGGATACTGGTATGTGCTTAAGCTACATGTATCTTCCTTTGCTTTAGGAAACTAAGTGTGTTAAGAGATCAGGAGTGTAAATATGAGATATCTTAGTGGCAGTAAACAGATTGAGATATTGAAAACCTAGTAGCTGAAACTTAAATTTCATATTTATGTTATGATTTATAGTTCAACATTGACCAAGTAAGAGAACTTGCATAAACTGCAAGGGTGCAAGTTTAGTCGCTACTCACAGCTTCTCTACTGGCATTATCTGTCAGCAGGTAAATGCACTGAGGTATTGAAATCTGTATTGCTTAATTTGAGAAATCTTAAATTGTATTAATAAACCCTTAAAAAGAAGGAAACATTTTAACATTTTTATACTACAGTATTTTCATTTGACAGTTTATATTGATTAATATATTAATATTGATTTTATATTGTTATTTTTGAAGTGGTCTGCAAGGAGGGCACTGAATATTTTTTTTTCCTGCTACATGTTGTGGAAGGGGGTGTATTAAAATCAGTGATTTGTCCCCTGAAAATCTTTACCAGCTGCAGTGGTACTGCAGGATTTTTTTTTTTTGCTTTAATGTTTAGTAATAGGTATTTCTGGCCACAGTGAGAAGAGAAACTGTACTGTTACGACCTTACAGGAAGCCCAAAATACTTCACTGTAATAAGCATGTGTGAGACCCCAAAATAACAGTGAAATAGAAGAAAGGCGTGACTAAAACTTCATGTCTCAGTCCGCGTGGATTAATATTATTTCTCCTCTCGGTGCCTGAAACTGAGCGGTGACAACTCTGTCATGTGTTAGTACTTTGTCAGTGTAGTCTTGTGTTGATCTCTGCTTTTTGTGTCCCAGAGAAGGCACACTGCAGTGAGCCCTGAAATTCTGTGGAGGGAAATGCAGTGACTGTTTTTAGTTTCTTCAGTTAGAAGTCTATAAATTCACAGGCACGTGACTAGTCCATGTGATCTCATTGTAATGAGCTTTGGACTTAACCTGAGGTGAGCATCCGTGCTGAAAACAAGATGTGTATGCAGGTGCTTAGTATATTTGATAGTTTACATACATTAGTCTTAATACTATTAATAGAAACAGCTTCCTGAAATTTCACAATATTTACAAGTTTGTTAATGTTTACACTTCACGTTTTCAGAAATCAGTGCCAGGATAATGTATTAGTGTATCTCACCATTTAATGTTTATGGTAAATTCAAAGCTCACTATTTTCCATCATCTGGGAAGTTTTACTAGGCCAAGAGCAAATACTAGATACACATTGTCTCGTAGAAAATGTTCATTGTTAAAAGGCTGTGCCTCATTACAAGAGATACGTGATGACTCACTAAACTAGATCTGTCCAGCTGCTTGATAAAAGCAGGCTCTGTTGAATAATGGTGCTGTGCAGACATTCTTCCCTCACCCCTGCTCCCCAATCATTGCAAGAAATATGTTGAAACGTTTTCAGAGTATTTCGTAATAGTACACCTGGTGCATAAATAGTGTAAAAGCTGTACCTTGGCAACTGCTAGTGTCAAAGCATGAAATTCCGTGTGAGAAATGCATATCCTGTCCATTCAAGGAAATAATTTCTAGTGGTCATGTGTGTTAGAGGCTCAAATTTTTGATACGCAGAACCTCAAATGAAGATTCCTCTCTTTCTTTATATGAGATCACGCAAACTTCAAAGACATTTCCAACGGTTGGAGGTGGGCTGCTTTAATGTGTGTGACCCAAGCAGACCTATTTTAAAGAATAATATGAAAGGAAGAAGTAAAAGTTAGGAGGAAAGCGTAGAACAACATACTTTTCCATCGTAATGTTACTGCTTTGCAATAATGTGGGAGAGAAGGAAAGAAGGGCAGAAAGTGCAAGGTGCCAAAGTCCACTGTTTGTCAGTTAGTTGGTATTAAAATATAGATACAGAAAGGAAAGAAGGGTGAGACACCTGGAAAAAGGATCAGTTTGAAACCTTGCTGTTTTAGCACTGCAGTTTCTTCTATACATGTTACGGCTCTCTTCACGTCCAGTAGAAGCAGTAAAATAAAACCTTGGGCCTGGAAGTATTGCAGGGAAAATAAACTAAACGTAACTGGTGCAGTTATGAGTCACTGTTAATGGAGGGCGGGGAGGGGCAAAGAATTGCACTTTTTTCCACTTGTATCCGTTTTCAGTCATTTGTCCTGCAGACAGAAGCAAAAAATCATCATGTATCCTGTCTGTTTACAGAAATAGGAACCTATAAATAGTTGCTGGAAGAAAAAGTGTAGTGAAGCAAGAAAAGAGAAAGGAGGGGCTGTGTTCCAATAGGACAAATTAAAGGAAATAACACTACTGATAGTTGCATAGCAGTGTTTGAGCTTGGGGCAGAGCTTGATCAGTCTCTGCCTGGAAGCTTTTTGGAATCGCTTCGAAGACACCGTTTGAAGGCAAACATCTGATTTGAATTGGTGTGTCTTCTACTGAATTTCCTTGCTATCTTGTATGTGAAGGGCAGCAAGGAGTCAAGATGTGACTTGTCTGACACTCAGAATATGTACTTGGGACTCTGGCGCTGGTTCCCAGTCTCCTGTTTGCTCTGCTCAGAAGAAGACTCTACAATTATTTTTTTATTTTCAGGGAGGGGGGCGGGCATTGGGTTGTTAGCTTGCTTTTTGTTTGAACACTGTTCTCTCATCAATCTCTGATAAATCATTGAAGCGGAAAGTGTGAGTCCTTAAAAAAAAAAAAAGAAATTAAGCCACAATCTTGACCTGTTTCAGAAGTTAGACTGCATTCTAAAGCCAGATGTTTCAGCATTCTGGACAATAGTGACAGTATTTTACCACGTAATTTTGTCCATTAGACTGCCAGAAAACAATCTCTCTTCAGTCCTGTTATTCAACAAATAGATTGTAATGTTTCTTATTATTACTGAAGGATTTGCTGAGGTTCAAGTAGGTGTATTTAGGTTAATCAGAAAGAACATTTTGTCATTACCCCTAAGGACAAACAGGTTCTTGCCTTTTTTTTTTTCTAATTATAATTATTAAACAAGTAGTTGTTCATGAGAATGGAGTGAAGCTATCGCTGGGTTACCCAGGAGTTTTAGGTGCCAGCCAGTAGATTACATGCCCCATTTCTGTAAAGGTAATTACACAGTATGTTGTTCAGTCCACTTGAGAAAAGTGCCAGGCACACAAATGTTTGTACTAGGCTAATTAAATTGTACTAGAGGTAGTTTTGACAACACAGTGAGGAGAATAATGTTGTTAGCCCAGCAACTTTATCGGAATACATAAGTATTGATCAGTTGGTATTGTTACTTACTTTCTTGTATCAAAACAAAAACATTTCTGCATATACTGTGTGTCCAAGAGTGATTAAATGCATGCTTGTTGCAAATCCAGGATGCCTGAAAGCACAAAAGAAGTATCCAAAACACTATGTATCATAATTCGAAGAACACTTCATATAAAAATACAGGTGCTCCTTTAGAAATGTTGTGTGAGTTTCAGTTGTAACTGTGAGGAAATATGCAGGTGGGATATGCTTGGCATTTTAGTTGATAAGCGTTGCCCAACACACGGTTGTGATTTGACTGATTGCTAAGAGGTGGTGTTAAAATTCAGTATGTGTTTTTTGGCACTTTGGCTTTTAAAGTCCATCCAATCTAATTGCCCTTTTTCCCCCCCGCTTTTCCCCTCTTGTTTTTCAGCAAACGAGGATTCAGTGTCCGATCCTTTGGAACAGGGACTCATGTGAAACTGCCAGGACCAGCACCAGACAAGCCGAATGTTTATGATTTCAAAACAACATATGATCAGATGTACAATGATCTGCTTAGGAAAGACAAAGAACTGTATCCCTGTGGCATGGCCTTTTTAAAAAATCCAATATGGTTCATCCTTGAAAGGTGTAATTCATTATTTGGCATTATGCATTAGGAATATATAGTTGCTTGGTAGGCAATCTTAAAACATTTTAGGTTTACGGGAGGTTTTTTACAATGGGCCTCTAATGCTCCCTTGTAAATTGCTATCGAGTTACAATGCATGCATTCAAAATGCTCTTTTGTAGGATGTAACATGTTTAGCTCTTGAATGAAAGCACATTCATACCATCACAGATTGTCCGTTCCCTCCACTGCACTGTGGATCATATTTTCTGGGGGCAAAGACTGTCCTGATAACGGATATGCGAAGAGCGACCACCTCGACATTAATGTTGTATTTAGCTCAGACAAACTGACAGGTAAGGTTTACAGTATGCTTTCTCTGGGAGAGAGGAGACTTTCATTAAAGAGCTCACCCTTCTCACTTAGAATTTCTTGATACATTATTTGATCTATGCACCAAAGGGAAAAAAAATGGTACTATAGCATATTATAAATCATAGAATTGTAGGAGCATTTAGGTTGGAAAAGACCTTTAAGATCATCGAGTCCAACTGTAAGAGAATGGACATAGGAGAGCCCAATAACATATTTAATCCTGGAGAGCAGAGGTGATCAAGGTTATGCACACTATTTAAAACCATGAGTAATGTCAAACTGCATGATTTTAGAACATCTATATTTAAAGTTGACTTTTCATTTGTTTTTAAGAAAACCCACAAACCTGCAACACTGGGACACTCATTCTAGATATTCTTTTCTCAACAAGGAATCTGATTTTATTTTTTTTAATGTTAAATATGAAAGAGAAAACTTACCCTAAATAAGGGATTCAGTATAGGCTGAATTTCTACTTAGAAAATAGAGGACCCTTTAGAGTGAAATATCCCTGAAATGAGTCTTGGTAATTCGGTAGAGCAGTCTTTACACTTTTAGTGGTACAAGGCTTTTTCTTAAAATCTTGGGTATGGCCATCTGAAGATCCAACAGGAAGGTTAACATGCTTTAAATATCTTAATTGTACTCAGACAGCCCAGTTTTCTTGTATGTTTTCTTAAAAAATGGAATAAGACTAAACAGGTTATCAGAGACTAGAAAACTTGGAACGTGGTAGCAGCTAGTTCAAGCTGTTACCCAAGGAGTCAGCAAACTCAGTAACTTTTTGAGAGATAGCTCTACAGTTGTTCGGTAGCACAGATTATACTATGGCGTATTACTACTCAGCAAATTCTTTGTTGTATTTGCTGACCAGAAACAGTAAATTTGAGCTCCCCGAGACCCTAAAAGCGTCAGCTTCTTTTGCATTGGGCATTGAGAGACTTCTGTTAAGAAGGGCTGGGCTGTTTGATTAAACCTATGCAGCACAGTGAGAACTGATTGAACATTGGAATACCTTTCTGCATGGTGTTCCACACAAATGTATCCCTTGCAGGGATATTGGTTTCCTGATACCTAGTTAGAGGTCCTTTTTGGAAAAAAAAAAAAAAAAAATTTGAAATGTAGGGTATAGTCTTAATGAATCACACATGTGGTGCTTTTTTTGTATCCCTCTGCTTGTAGAGAAAAGAAAGATCTTGCAAGCCCATCTTAACGAGGTATGCCATATCTTGATTAAAAACAATTGCTCCAAAAGAAAATTACTTGAATTAAGAAATAATTTTAACAACCGCTAACGACTTCTGATTTCCTTGTTGCATCCTTCATTGCTGCCGTACTGAGTATGGCACTGCTGTAAGATAAGCCCAACAGAAAGCCTACCTAGTCCCCCCTCATTCAGCGTACTTCAGAGTTCCCATTTTGGTTCTGCTCCGTGCTGGAGATGGTTGCTGTGTTCCCCAAATGTGTTTGCAGTGTTGTAATTAAACCTTTTCTCAAGATAAAGCAAGTTTAAACATTAACCATCACAAGGGTAATAGCACAGGAACAACTGCCCCTACGTCTTGGCATTTTTGATTCTCAATTAATATAAGTTAAGGTTTTCAGAGTGAAGACTTTAAGTGCAGAAAGCAACTCTTATATCCAGAAGTGGGTTTTGAGGGTAAAGACTTCTACAGTCACCAGACCCAGACCTACTCTGGTCAAAGAGTTGTGGTGTAGTTTTTTTTGTCAGCCAGGGTCATCTGGGCTCTTGGGATTTTTGGGTGAGCATTTCTTCATAGAGGCGATGGGCATGCAGATGTTAACTGCTGAAGGGTGGGATGGCGTGCTCTCCTGATGGGTTTTGAGTGTAATTGGTATGGGGAAACAAAAGAACATGTGGTTCTTCATCCAGTTTATCTGCGTGTTCTATTCCCCAGCCTTGCCTTCGTCAGCTAAGTGGAGATGACTGCCACGTGTAGCCTTTCCACGTGGTTTGAAATAGTGTATCTTGGTGACAGCTGTCTGCTTGTCCCATCACTGGGGTATGGGAACACATGAAGTTTGAGTGCTCAGCATTCAGTACTGCCTCACTTCCTCCAGTTCTGTATGCCAACAGGCGTCCAAAGCAGCGTGGACACTAGATACTCCCTGAAATTGTGGCTGTAAGGGACTTGGAACGTCCTCGGTTGGCCAGCCACGCAGGTGACCCCTGTTTCAGAAAGCAGTAGTCTCGAACAGAAGTGAGCTCCTGCAGCGTTGGACGTCAGTCAGAGCAAGGTTAAAAATGTGTTACAGTGCAAAGGTCCACTGAAGCTCTCTTAGTCACTTGAGGTTAATTAGTGAGATACAGAGCACAGGCTCGCACATACCTTGAAGGCATATGTTGAATTTCAGACACACGGGAATAAGGGATTAATGGAGCCAGGCATACGGATTCCATTGAGTGGGCGGTTACAGTATACCTGTATATATAACTTCAGAGAGTTTTAAGATGTGGTAGTTAAACCTTATATATATATAGTTAAGGTTTTAAGTATCCACATCTACCATTGCATTAGAATATTGCATTTAAATTCCCTGAGTTCTAATAGAGGGCTGTGACAAAACTATTCAAGCCTGTTCTGACTGTGGCTTTTGGATGCTTTTAAAAATATTACTCGTCTTATTTCCAGGAGAACAGTAGAGTGTTCTACTGTTAATCTGTAGGAGACATGACCACTGTCTGCAGTACCTCTGTGAGGCTACTACCTTGCTGTATGTGCACGTGTAACCAGCCTCTCCAAGACAGACCACAGTGATTACTTGCCCTTTATAGCTGTGTGAAGGAGTTTAAGGACTTAGTTCTAAGTGTGTGATGGTGACTCTACAGATGAAACAAAAATAGAGGGAAAGTAGTAAGCCTTACCTTCAAGTGAACGCAAAAACTAGTCAAAGATGAAACTTTATAAGCACCAATTTAAATCTGCAACAGCAGTTCCTTTTATGCCAGGGGATAGGAACTGTTCAAATGGAAATTTGACCCACATTCTGCAGTAGTAGCTCCTAGGTTCTTTATCAATATTAATGAACTCTATGAGTGATTGTTTCTTTCCCTTTCTCAACTCTAGATGTGTCTGTGACCCTCAGACAGAAATACTTAATGATTTCCATAGACAGGTTTTTTTACTAGGATTTCTAAGCGGCTTACCTCTACTCCGCAAGCTTGGCCTGCTGCTCTGTTTCCTACTGTTCTTAACTCTTAATTTGACCTGCTCTCTAACTGCAGTTAGGGTTCCACGTTCAGCTCCATAGTTTCATGATGATAGAAGGGGAATAAGAAAGGTGAAGCAGGTTCTGTCGTGCGTAAGATCTTTACCGGGTCTAGATGAACAAAACTGAAATCTTTATTTCCCTGCAGAAGATGAGGAAGGCCAACACCAGTATATTGTTGAACTAAATGGGATTCACTGTAGAACTGCCTAGGGAAGAAATTCTGTGCCTTTCCCAAAACTTGTTGGTCCCACTTGAGACACCATCTGTCTCTCTTCTGTGCCCATGAAGAGGAATTAAAGCAGAGAGGATCAGGACTAGCTGAGAAGAGGGGGCTTCCAGAAACAGTGAGGCTATACTCAGGAATAATGTTTCTGTCTTTGGGTGGTGATGACAAAGGAGGATCCTTTAGTGCCGAAGTCTTAGTCAGACATCACTGCAGTTAGGCTGTTCTTCTAGCAAAACTGCGTTTCCTGTCTTGGAGTCAAGCTTAGCTTTGTGGGAGAGTAGGATTTGAGAGCTGATAGTTATCTCTTCCAGAAGGCTTCCTCTGCTCTCCCTTTACACTAGTACTGGAAGAAAGGAATCGGTTTCTTGTGCAGCCTCTCAGCTGTACTAGAAAGTAACGAGGAATCAGCTGCAGAATTGATAAGCAAACTGATGAAAAATGCATATCCCTTGTAGCTGAGTTCTGCTCCTTGGACCAAGGTCAGACTGTCCTGCAGGTCAATGGGAAGTCCCTCTCTGTTCTCTGAAGGGGGGAGTCAATAAGAGATTCGTGTTTTTAAATCTGGGACTAAAACTGAAAAGGAATTGTCATAACACACAACCTAATAAACTAAATTTCTGTAAGTCTGCAGCTAGTCCAGGATTACATCTACCACCTTTTCCCAGGGAGGTGTAGCATATGTTATGAGGACAGTAGCATCTGTTTCTTACAGGTTTGGTCCTAGTCCTTTAGAATTCCTTCGTTCGTATAGTCAAGTTCTTGAGAATTCTTGCTCTTGAACTCATCAGTTTGCTCTAAGTGTATCTCGTTAGCATTGGAGTGAACTGATGTGGCGAAGTCAGTTATTAAACGGTGGCTTTATTCCATTTTCTTCGCCTGGCAAGTAAAGGAAGAGATGCAAGGATTTCCATTTCAGATATAGTTCATCTAGAGCATAATAATACGTTGGATTTTGCTGCTTAGTTGTGTTTTCCCACTTCAGGAAGTGACACGTGATGCTGATACCCAGATGATTCATGGCCTGAGCAGATGATGGTGCAGGCTTTGATGGGGAAAAGCTGTTGGAAAAAAAGTTGGCAGTGACAGGAGTATCTTGCTCTAATCCACTTCCCCAGTCTCTTTTGAATGCTGTTTGTTCATTGCAGAAACTTCTGCCACCTGTAAGAAAGCTAGGATCCAAAGGAATTGTAGTAAGTCCCGACACTTCTGGATCAATGAACTACCCTAATGCATCGAGCGTGACGTTGGACCGCTCACTGGAGGCTGCACAAAGCAACCTGGAGTTGCTTAATGGGGAAAGTTATCCCTGCAGGGGTGTGCAGGACTAGGGAGATCTGCAGAGCATCTGCACCCTGCTTGGGGGTCCATATCGGGCGATCTTGAGGATTCCTTTTTCAGGAGTAACTTAATTAAATTCCATTTCAGGTAAGCTCTTCACACGTGTATTTATCTTACATTTTCATTTCATTTTCTTCATAGATTCTGAGCCGATAAACAGTTCTCATTCCAGTCCTCAGTGGGATAGAGTTTGTATCTCTGTAAACCACTTTGGAATGTTTTATTTCAGGTTTGTTGAAATCAGTGTAGCGATGTTGGTCCTAGTTTGGCAAACTTCATCCTGGACTTCAGTGAGGGGAGAGAAGTGACAGTGGGCTGCTGTTTTGTGCCTTGAAGAGGTTACTTTGGATTAATACAAAACTACTTTTGTGCCAATGTGAGGAATGCTTATATACGTTTTCTTTTCTTATATTGGTTGCAAAACAATTTCCATCTTCAGGGTAATGACTGTGATTTCTGCAGCTAGCTTTAGTTGCAAGACAGTAAAACCCCTGTGCCTGACTTCTGGGATTGTAGCATGCTTTGGGGTGGAAGGGACCTTAAAGCCCACCCAATCCCACCCCTGCCCTGGGCAGGGACACCTTCCACCAGCCCAGGGTGCTCCCAGCCCCATCCAACCTGGCCTTGAACCCCTCCAGGGGTGGAAGGGATGTTTATGCCATTTTTTTGGATGTGCAGAAAGGTAATGAAAACATTTAACAGATAGACTGAAGGCATATTTCCACACAAACTTCACAAATATACGTTACCCCTTTTTGTTCTTTGCTCTTACACTTGTAACTAAAGACAAGGATTTTCTTGCCAGAGCATTTTATCTTGCAGCATTTTCAACTTAAATTTTGTGAAGTGTTAGTGTCATGTCTGCCGCCTTTTAAAATGGTAGAGCTTTAGGTAAAAATCCCCTCTATTTCCATTTAGGCAAAGTTAGCATTCTCTTACTACCAGCATTGCTTCTTCCTAAAGCTCCAAGTTAAGCAGCTCTGTCTATTTGAATCTTGTGGAATCGTACCTTCTACCTTCACTAAAACTTCTAGAAACATGCAGCAAAGCCAACAGCTTAAGTAATAGAAGATAGTTTTGAAAAATACTACTGTGAAGAAAGAAATGTGTTTTAATTTACTGGGAATTACAATTAATTTTGATGCTTTTGGCTCTAGAGTGATCAGGTTATGTTCGTGTAAGACAAATCTTTCAAACCTTTTGGGTATGGAAGACAAGTGTAAGTTTGATGTTTCATCGTTTTTGTTTAATTACTCTGATTTTAAAAATTGCTCAATGCTGCCAAAGGTACAAATTGTAGAAATTGAGTGAACTGTGCCAAATTTTTCTGATAATCTGCATCTGAGGTGCCTTATATGTCACCTGCTTCCATTAAGTGTTTCGAAAACTCACTTCTGCGTACCTTGCCCCATGTCCACATAGTGTGGCGTAAAACATCTTCCAGCTACTTACAGAGGAGCGTTTTGAAAACTTCTAACGGAGAGCAGTGAAAGACTGTTTGGAAACTTTGGATGCATTTGGAAACGTGATCAATAACTCACATCTTGGTAGAAGGAAGATCAGAAAAATGTGAAAGGTAAGAGAAATCCGAGCAAGGTGGCCATTGTTACTGTTTTACACTGGTCATCCTTGTGCTCCTAGAGTACACACGTGTGCGTGCAGGCGTGTGCCTTAAACATTGGCACAATTATTTGGATCCCGGTGTTCTGTGTAGGATAGCATATATCCTTCTCTGTATTTAAAATAGATTTTTTTCTGGCACTGGGGGATCCAGGTGGCAGGCTTATTCAACTAGAATAAATATAGCAAGGTTTCAGTGATGGACCGACATATAAAGAGGTATTTAGCAGTGCAAATCAGCAGTCTAGCATGGGAGCAGCAGGAGAGGCGTGTGCCAGGTTCTTACTCTCCATCTTAGTAGAAACAAGTTGGCTGACACAACTGTATTTATGAAAATAAATACATACAGTTCCTGGCATGGAATTCTTGTTGGAAGATCTTGTTTGTGTAAGCTGCTAGTGTACACGCAAGGAGTGGCTGAAGGGCTTCAAACCCCAGATAGAGCTCAATCAGCCCTGAGAAATGCATATGCATGAGAGCTCTTTTCAGAAAAATTCTGCAATACGCTTCTGAGAGAAAGTCAGCAAAAGAGGAAATGTACTATAAATAGAAATACACATTTAAGTGCTTACCTTTCCTGAACGTGATGCTGCTACTTTATGGAGTACTTATTTTTGACTGGTTTGATACAAGGTAGTGAAAGTAGTGTTAAAATCCAAAGTCGTATTCATTACTGAAGTCTCTTTTTTCAGGATGTCTGGAAGAAAGTCAGACAGCCTTGCTGCCATACACCTCTGATGGGCATAGCATCGTATCATGTCAGGGAAAAACCCAAAGCGATTAAAGTACTGTATTTTCAGGAGATAGTAAGTTGGGGTGGGGAGGGGGAGAAGGTGTTCTGGCTTCGTTGCTGCCCAGCGGCAGAATTGGCAGCCTTGGGTATCTTTAGAGTGTAATGCAAGAATAGAGGCACGCTAATGATGAGTGTGAGAAGGGCTTATTGTGAGAAGCGCCCAAGTTGTGTGCATATGAGCTTTGCAAAATTATCTGTTACTCAGACGGCAGATGAAGCACATCCTCCTCCGTCAGGATCCTCTTCGTAGGGTTGGGCTGAGGAATGTTTGCTGCAGACCTCCTCCAGCGTGTTTCTTGCTCTGCATGCTGCTGTTTAAAAGTGGTCCTGCTGTCTTTACGAATTTGTTCGCAGGTTTCCCAAGCGTGTTAAATGAAATTACTTAATTGATTTAAGTTTTGTAACACTGGTTTTGCTTTATCTCAGTTACCCTATCCAGCTATAGCTATTTAGTTGTAAATTTCCTTGGAGTGCTACTGTACAAAGGAATTACAACAATGGAAAACAATTTGTAAATAGTCGTTGCAGACCCTGTTTCTCTGAGACATAGGCAAGAATGACTAATAGTTTTCTCACACACCTCTCTTCTCACAGCCGCCTCAAAGTACTTCCCCCCACCTCATCCTATGACACTTGCTGCTCTACTTCTGAAATCCAGCACTTGTTTCTAAGCCTGAGAAGAGCATCCAGAAGTAATGTGTGATACTTACGAACCCTCTTAGGATTCCCTCTTGCTTGCCTACTGCTCCTGACCGTGATTCCTCTATTCCTTTGTTACGTGTCTATGTCACGTACTGGACTTTCCCGTAGTTTGAGCTCTCCTGCCAAGTGACCAAGGCAGTGTAGATCCCAAAACTTGGCTCCTCTTGAAGTACACGCTCGGATGAAGCGTGCGTGTAGTCAACTCTTGGATGGCATAGTCAATCATGACACATCTTTGAAGTCGTCTTCTTGTGTCTGTCTTTGGTATCCTTGTCTTTCTGGTAGGTTTGTGAGATCCCTTCTCCAGCTCTTCGGCAGTGGACTTTGCAACTAGTCCCTCCCTTTTCCCCTTCAACAGCTTCTGTCTGTCCAGTTTCATCAAATCGTTTCAGCTGTTCAGCTCCAACAGAACACTGTCTGGCACGTGAGCTCTAGGCTCAACTAAAGTTCTTTCCTCTTTTCGGTGACATGTGGGTATGAGCTTTCGGGCTCAGCCAGTGATGAGGAGCAGCGCGGAGGGCAAGTTCTTAGGTCTGGACCAGCTGCCATGAGTGTGCCCAGTTGGATTTTTATCAGCTTGTAGCTTAGAAACGCTACGTAGTTATCCTTAGCATTGAAAAACAAGTGACACTTCAGTTCTTTTCAAGTCATTTAGGCAGGCACGAATGTTATCAGAAATGTTATCTAACCCAAATTAGGATTTTTGTGATATTTTGGGATGTCATATTCTCAGTGTTAAGGCTGTAAGTGACATAGGGCCGCAAAAGACTTGTGAAAAAACTGTGATTTGTACTAAAACCACACAATTTCAAGTCCAAGCGAAGGGGAATTTGTGCTCTGGATGTGGAATGTAGGCAGTTCTTGCTGTGGTAATCTCAGTTGCTTGGAAAGCAGAGCTGGAGGTGCCCATTTTTAGTCTTTTATTCCCTGTAAGAGGAAGTGATTCTGAAGGTGGAAGAAGGTTGGGCAGTCTCGCCCCCTCCCACGCCTCCTTTGAGGAAATGTCTAGCTCCTAGGCATTTTCCCCATCAAGGTTTAACACAACGTATCTTCAGTTTGTAATATGGATACTAATACATAAATTGAGATGATACGGAAGAGAGAGAAGTATCCTGCTCTGCTGCTGCTTATTTGCAAAGAAGAATTGCAGTGTTTGAGTATGATGACAGCTGCCCCAAAATGAATAATCAGCACATCAGATTTGTTTGAAGGGTGCCAGCCATTACTTCAAAGGCCTTTTTTTCCTAAAAAGTGTGTATACATTTTAGCAAATGTAGTTTGCCCAATTAAATTTAATAAATTGGTCTCTAGTATGTTTTAGATGACAATGTAACTCATTTATATACCCCAAAACTTTCAGCACAGATCACTTGTGAATTTCATTCTCAGTTTCACCTGGGAGTTAAAATGAAACTTACTGAATACTTTGATCAGTAAGAGATCATTTTTCTTTTATCATGCAGGATTTTAATTTCAATAGGTCGATATATTGGTATGTAAACTGTAAAAGGCAACACTTACCTCATCTAAGTTTAATCATCTGCAGACTAGTCATCTTGATGGCACCTGGTTGGATGCCCTTATGCTAAGAGGAGAGAAAGGGATAATTTAGATACATTTTTTTATTATTTTTTTTCCCCCTGGAGGTTGGAAAAATTAAAACAGAGTAGCTAGGCTACAGATAAGCCAGATTCTTTTTCACTGACTCTCAAGGAACACTTTCTACCTTGATGACCTTAGATGTGGATGTTTAGATACAGCTTTCTAAACCTGCGTGGTTGAATTCTTCTAAATTTCTTCTTAAGATAGGAGAAATACTTCTGAAAGTCATTTGTCTAGGTGCAATAAATGCCACCACTAAAATGCAGCTCTGTAAGCAATAGTGGTAAGAAATGAAAACAAAGAAGCCTTTGTTTTTAAAATGCAGCACCATATCCTGAAACATTTTAGTGTAAAGAAGTAGGCATGAAATTTGGCCTTCTTGCTTGCATTTCTTACCTGGTGCTTGGTATCCAGGTGATGTTTTACAGGTTCTGAAATACATGTGCCTTTATAAACGTGGAAATTAGGTGGCCTAAGGGGATGGTCGTTCCTCTCTGTCCATTCCTGAACGTCAAGCTCTGAGGCTGAACTCCTGTTGAAAACTCCCTGCTGAATTAGTAGAGCATTCTGATTGCGGCTGGGCGCAGAGCTCTGCAAAACAATAGTCTGGTGGGAAACGGAGCTCATCTGACTGTGTCCAGCTCTGATTTTAGTCCATCCTGCCTTTCTGAATTTCCCATTCAGAATTTTGTGATCTTGTATCTCAAAAATGAGGTGATTGGTGGGGCCCCATCATCCTACTTAGTGGAAAAAACCCTCAACATTGACTAGGTGTATTCCCAGTGAAGTTAATAGCTATTCTGTTTCCCGCTGCTCTGGGAAAAGCAGCAGTGATCTTGTACTCTGACAGATTCGACTATGTCTACTGTTGTGCCCTGTGCTGCTTCCAACCTTTAACTGTCTGATCTCGGGATTTATCAAAGCCTCCTGGTTTTTTTCTTTGCTAATCTATTGCTTTTTGTCAACCTCAAGTACAGGTTCTCTAAACATAACCCTTAATAATTTCTGTGCAGACTAGTTGCTTTCTGTACCCTGTATCTTGCCATATCCTTTGTGCCCTAACAAGAGTATCTGTTTTTATTTAATGCCAATAAAACTTGATTTTCCTACATAATTTTCTATAAGCTTGTTTGGTGATAAAAATGCACAAGTTGCAGCCAGTACTTTATTGTAATCTTGTCTTCTGTTTCTGAGCTTGCTTTCTTCTTGCTGGCCTCTTAGTGCTTCTACTTGAGAAGTGTATTAAGACATAAACCTTGAAGTCCTGGAGTAACGGAGGGTCTAAGGCTGGGTTTGCTGTGACACCGAGATAGCACGTCGTACTGGGGGGGAGCGGGGCAGAATTCCTCGTAATGGAGAGTCAAATCTGATGCGTTTGGCTGTTTTTTTTAATGCAGGTTATTTCATGCTCTGAGGTGCTGGCAGGCTGCTTCAATATTGGGGGAATTAGTCTTAGGGAATGCGCCATATTTTATCCAGGAGCTATTTTAAAAAGCAAAAAAAAGGTACTTTCTATCCCTGCAGCGAAACTCCATGTCCCTTTCCAACTAGATTTAGCCATGTGGTGTGAAGAAGAGTGTGCTTAGGCTCCCTTTAATTCTTTGTAGACAGGCTTACAAGTTGTTTTAAAGACCATCTTTAGTTTTCTAAAAAGTTGGCTTCTGAAATAGAGCTTGGAATAACTGCTGGTCTCGGACATGGCTAAACAGAGGAGTGAGTGTGCTGTTCCCAGGTATAGATGGGGAGATAGTGCTAACATTCGAGTCATTAAAAAAATTAATTACACCAAGTGATTTTTATGTAACTGTATGAGCATATTCAATATGACTTTAACAGTTATAAAATTACAGACCAGACCCTGGAAAGCCTAATTAGGGGAGAGTGTAAATAATCAAGAGCATGTGCTTGAGTGGGGTTGGGTTTTTTCCAATTAATTTTCATAGTACCTGAATGGAATAACATGTAGCATTGGTAGGAGTAATTTTTGTTACCATCATCGTCATTCTAAATCTGCCTGTTGCTTCTTTTTAACATGTTTTACCCAGCTGACCTCTGATAGAGCTGATCACCATACAGTCGTAATGGGTGACTGATGTTGCAAAACCTACATGGGTTTGGTTTTCCCTCTAGATTTTTTTTTTTCTTAATGGATTTCCAGCAGTACTTCTCATGAAATTATAGCCAGAAATATCTTTCAGGTTTATGAGGATCCAATTTCCTAACAAAACCAGCAGTCCACATTTTATTTCATAGTCTGGTAAGCACCAAATCTTTGCCGCTCTGTTCCTACACAAGAAAAACCATCAGCAGAGCAGGAATTGGGACATTTGTGAAAGCAACGCAGTTGTCGTTGTCTTTCAACAAGGGAGTGGGCTATATAAACATTGAAAAATAGTATTCTGGGATAGGGAAAACTTTATTTTCTAAAATTTTAGCCTCATTGTAGGTTTTATGACATAGAGTGCAGGCTTGGGGAGGGGAGAGCAAGGTATTACTCTAATCGTAAACAATGTGTGAAGAATTACGAGAATATATTGAACAAGAAAACACTTCTGCTCCTCAGGATTACCTGTGTTGTCCTGGATGTTCTCCCATAAGCCGGTTTCACTTCAATAAAAGTTCACAGTTTTTACCAAGACATACTCGCGTTTTGCGAAGTGGAACTATTGAACAGTTACTTCAGTGGAAGACGGGTGAAACCAGCAAATAGACTTTCAGTTCAGTAAAACTTCTGAATTTAACTACTGCTCGGGGAGAACAGTTCATACAGTATCTAATTGAAAGGGCTTTCAGTAGAGACTTTTGGAGAGGACTTGAGAAACTCTGAAACATTTTGGTATTTTAGAACTTTTAAACTTACTGGGAGAGGGGGGGAAAGACATTTAGGGAGAGGATATTGTGGATCACCATTATTTTCTTTGGTATTGTTACGCTGACTGACTTCTGTGTCCATCCTTTTGTCCCATAATAGTGGCTTTGAAGTTCGAAGTGCCTGGTTCAAAGCGAACACTCTGATGAAAGGGACATCTGCAAAAGCAAAGGCAGTGTGAGAGGAGAGAGAAGGCATCAGCATAGCTTGCTGATGTTCCTGGAGTTGGTAAAATCTGCTTGTTCTCACCTTGTCCGTGCTCTGGGTTTCTGAACAGGAGCAGAGCGATGGCTGTGGGGTCTGTTAGGCGCTGGAAAAAGGGGGGAAGAGACTGTGCTCTCTTGGCAATGCACATCTTCCAGTTCGTGCTCATAGCTACCAACATTCTCGCGGTCCTGGCAGTGAGCTAATTACTGATGAACCGATCAGAGGGGTGAAAGGACGCTTAGCTGTGTGCGTTGGGCAGAGACTTGGCGAGTGGATGGTAACAGCATTTCTGGTGTCTGACAGGAATTTACAATTTGGGTAGCAGAAGCTATGAAAGCTTTAGGGGTTTAGTCTAAACACACACATGCACAACTCGTTATTTTTTTAAAATGTTTTCATCAATGCATTGTTACAGGGTATCCTGAAGTAAATGGAGAGAGAGAATGCGCAGTCAGTAACAACAGGAATAGCTGGGTATAGCTGTGTCTCTAAGAGTGAGCCGCAATGCCGTGTCTATTGGAAAAACTCAACTTGTATTGCAACATCTCCTTTTTTACATCAAGTCATTCCATCACTGAGTTGTCATGCATCACTTTTGTTATATTGTGGATCTGTTTAGCATAGTTATTCCAATAAAGGCGATACCTGCATTGGACTCGCTGTAATAATGTGATGGATTTCCTGTACCAATAGTTTGCAGTAGGGGAAGGCCTCTTAGATCAATGGGTGCGTGTTTTGTTGTCTTTCTGAGCGTGGTGGAGTTTGGGAGGCTGCTACGGCCAGACAGCGGCACTGAAAGCCAGGTGGAAATTTAGTGAGTCCCTTCTGAAGAAGTGACTGCTGAGAAGAAAGAGCAGAGAGGTGTAGGACAGGGACCGTGGAGTTGAAATCAGTTGGAAGGAAAGCACAGTCTAATTTAAATGATTGAACATCTGGCAGTATAGTGGAAACCATTAATAAGTCGTAACATTTTTGTATTCTCCTGATCTCATGAAGATAAAGAAGCTGGGTTATGATTATGCATTGAAATCGCTCATGCAGATCACCTCCCCCTGCTTGCTGAAAGGATGCTATGCTGTTTTTTTCCCAGGTGAGAAAGATTTCATAGGACCAAATATGAAAGTGTCATGAATCCTAACTGCGTATTTCAGTCTCCTTTTATAGGCAGATGGACCCTTGGAAAAAAAAAATTAGCTGTAAGTTGGCAGCAGAAAGCTCGACTGCGAAGCAGAAAGCTTGACTGTGTGGGTTTTCTGAATATGCGTAATTCTGTCTCCAAGCTCAGTCAGGAAAGCTAGGGGACAGATGCCAGCAACATTTTATCCTAGAAAGGGGGAAGGAAAAAAAAAAACAGAACCCAAAAAAGTGTGTGGGATGTTGTGGATTTTTTCCTTGAGCTGCGTGATGTAGAAATGAGGACTGTAGAGCCCAGAAAGGGCTCGCCTTCAAACGCAACAAAGCAGCGCAGCCAGATGTTTACAAGTATTTTGAAAATGGCTTTTGCAATCATTTTCTTGCTTTGCAAATAACCAGAGGTCTGAAATAGCTCCGCTGAAGTGGATTTTTTTTTTTCCAGGCATGACAAAGCCAAGGAGAGTTTCCCGGGGTGCTGTGAGGAAGCAGTGGGTGCTGGTGTACAGGAGCGTCTCGGGAGAGGGCTTTGGGCTGTAAAGGACAATTCTTTAGTTATATAGGGAGGAATCTTTTGGGAAAGAAGAGTGGTAAAAGGCTTGGGGGTGACCTGAAGAGAAGCAAGTTGGCTGAGAGAATTGCCAACCTATATTTGTGATAAATGATATATCATTTGGTTTGTGCTTCAAAATTGATGTTTCCCTGGGTCAAGTAGTAACAGCGCAATGATGCAGACACATCGCGCTGAACGTATTTTCCATATAAAGGAGACTCTTACAGGTAGAAAATGGGTTTAATTTTTAATGTAGCTTAAACACTTGGAAGATTTAAAAGCTTTGGAGGCTGTTTGCTCGAAAACTGTTGAAGAACACTTTGAAGAATATGGATTAGCAGGTGCAGGTCTGGCTGCCCGGGGCAGCAGAACTTGAGATACCGGAGGGCAACTGCAGAAAGGCAGGCAGAAAGTTGCTGGTCTCTTGCTACAAGAGAATAGGACTATTCTCTGAAAAGAATTAAGGTACCTGCTAGGTACGTATGTGAGCTTTTCAACAAGGAGATAAGACAAGACGACCTCGTACGTCTTGCTACTAATGATGGAAAGTGGTTTCTTTGGTTTCTCTCAGAATCTTTCAGTTACCTCAAGAAATTATAGACCGTTATCCTTACTGCTATTTTAATTGAAAAATATATCTTTAGATGGCTAAAAATACTGCCGCTTCCCAGCAAGGAAAAGAAGCATCAGTTTCCAGACTTTCTTAATTCAAGCCTTTCCTGGTATTCCTGATTTACCCACAAACCTTTGCCTTCAGGGGGAGTTTGGTTTTAGTCAAGCGAGCAGATTTGTGACCATCACCCCTGGGGGGCTCCTGATGAAACTGCGCATCCCAGGAGGCTGAGAAGACAGTGGGATTAGCGAATCCCATCTGAAAGGGGGATACAGGGTGTAAATTTGAGGGTTACAGTACCGGCATAAATATAGCTACCAAGCAGCATAACAGATTCCTTTCACACAGCGACTGAAGTTCTGACAGGCAGAAAATCAGTGTTTTTCTTCATTCCCATTTATATATCTTGGGATATTTTTAAGGGATGAGGCTTCTGTGGTGGATTTAATTTTCTTTGGCAGTTCAGTTGGGTAAACCTGAGGCCTGAGTTGGGACTTCATACAGATGTGCAGGTGACACCAGAAACGCCATAGAATTGACTTTGAAGGCAGTGGCCCCTGGAGCGAGGGGCAGGGACTTAAGTGAATGTAGGACATTCTGCTCACGCAAACAGCTACGTCTGTGTGTTCTAAGCATTGTGGGTATAAAAATAGTTGCCCAAGAAAAGTTGTCCTTCTGAGGAACTCATGAGGGCCTTTTAAAGCCGTCTCTGCCGTTGTACTAATGACAGCGACGGGTCTCTGAACACCAGGAGCTGCATGAATTACTCTGCTGGGAATCTTGCTGCCACCTTGGGAATCCATTTAGTGGTCGCTGATCTTTATATTTACAAACAGAAAGAATCTTATTTTAAAGATGCGGTAATAATTTAACTTGTACCGGTCATTTGCTCAAAACCATGACTTTTCTTAAAGTAAAGGTACTTAACTCAAGCAACTTCAGATACACACAGAATGGGATTTTACACATGTTGGACAGAAATAAGAGAATCAAGCCACGACCAGAAAGGTTCCAGAACTGCAAAGATGTTTTTGATTTGATCCTAACATGTGAAGAAAGAGTCTATGATCAAGTAGTAGAAGGTAAGGACCTTGAACTGATGAACCAAGCTAACCTTGAGTGCCTTTTTTTCCTCCTTCCTGAAGTCCTTCACAAACCTGGAAACATCTCTGTCTCCTCTGACTGCTGCTGCTGGAACACCAGCAGGGACAAGAGCTCCAGTCCATTGACTTAGACTTCATGTACCGGAAAACCGATGGCTGAATACTTATTTCTAAAAGATGATGGTGTAGGCAGCTCCACAGAATGTGTATGTAGAGCAATTTTAAGGGCTGACATAAGGAAACAGCAAGCATTTTGAGAAACTCAAATGTTTGGTTTGAAAATGCTCACGGATCTAGAAAACCAGCAAGTTGTATGTGACGACCATTTTTTTTTCCCTGGGTTGATGGAGAAACAAAATCTAAGTCATATTCCTTACGCAGCTTCCCTTCCCTTCCCTGCGGAAGACTCCCGTGACCCACCAAGCAGTTTCTCCCCAACAAATGCCTCCTGTACAGGTGGAGAAAGTGTTCTCGAGTGTGGTTAGCACTGAAAACGTGCTATGGCTTTGCCCTTAAATGAGTCAGTGAGAGATGCCGGAAGAATCTCGGCTGGGGATTGGGATCTGCAGGAACACAGTGCAGTGAGCGCGGTGTGAGCTCAGCCAAAGTCATGGGGTTTGGGCAGTGACTCAGTTAGCTCCTGGGCTGGGAGCCCTGCCACTGGTAATGCTGGATACAGGCTTCTCCGAGGTTTGAGGTCTTTGCTTTACCCTGAAAGACCAGCCAGCTGAGTGACTATCACACACACAGCTTACAAGGCTGTTGCCTTGCCCCATCAGTCCTCAGTGGTCATGTCACAAGCAATTGTCCTGGCTTGAGGTAAAACAGAACCAATTTTCAGTAATTTTACTGCATGCGGAGCACGATACATTTGGGCTTCCGCAAGCCGGGTGTTCTGAAGCTTTAAGTGAAGTGTTTGAAACGTGTTGGTAAGTTTTGAGAGCAGCTGCCCTGGTACTCGAACGGCTCTTCAGCAAGTTCAGCGTGTCTCGTGAAGAAACAGCTTTCACTCGGCTGTTTTAGGGGAGTATCCCGAGGGCAGGAGGTGAAGAGCCACCACTTGGTAACTTTCCGGTTGTGCGTGTCTCTTAACTTCATGGTAATGCCCTTCATGACTGACCAATGACAAGAAGAAGGCTTGAGTGCCACCAAACGGCTCTGGATGTGAAAGCCGACACTTTAAAATGGAGGCTTCAACAGGTTTGCCAGTGAGGGTTGGATGTACAGGGCTTTTTTGAAAACCAAACTATTAAAATTCCCCAGATGAAGAAGCCCAAAATCTTTCTTGGCTTTTGAGAACATCGATCTTGGTCTTTAAAGACCGTCAGAGTAAGGTGAGCAGTAACTTTTCTTGACGAGGGCAAACAAGCTGCTGTGACCTTTCCGCAAAACTGAATTCTTTCGTTCCCAAAAATCTATCTCATTTTTTAAATAAGAGGGACTGTTGTTTAGGATAATGTTAAATTAACACTTTTCTAAAAACAAGTTTGGAGAAGGCAGAGGTGGGCAATGCCTATTTTTAAAATCTTACGTATTTTTTAAAACCTTGTGAGTACTTTGTGTAAAATATGGTACCCTTCCACCCAGCGTTGTCCTGTTACGTGTGTTTTGTTTTCAACTAGATTTAAATTCCAGAGAGCAGGAGACGTGTCAGCCCGTGCACGTGATCAACGTGGACATCCAGGATAATCACGAGGAGGCGACCCTGGGGGCTTTCCTTATCTGCGAGCTCTGCCAGTGTGTAAGTAGAGAGGGTTCCTTGCCTGTGGGGGCCCTGGACCCACTGCCGGCACCGGGGCTGGGCTTTGCATAGTCCTCCTTCAAGTGCTGCACGTGGCAAAAGTTGTTTTAAGTAAAACCCATATCAGGAGACGCGAGTTTCCAGATCCCTGTGGTTATTTTTGGAGGTGTTGTGCAAACAGGTGAATTGTAGCTGGTTTCCAAAGTGGACGCTGGGTCTGTGCGTTCAAAACCACTGCGCCGATAGCTGACGTGAGAAGCAGCGTTGCAGAGCACCGCGCGCCTTGAGCCCCTGCTCGGAACGCTGTGTACGGCAAAAGCGTCCATTTCAAAACCAGTTGTAACACGTGGGATTTAAACGTCAGGTTGCATTCTGGATCGCGATATACTTGAAAAACATCTTATGTAGGTTTATTTAATAGTACCACCCCGCTGTGTGCGTGATGTGGAAGGGGAAGAAAAGGTGCCTTCTGCCATCCGCGTTGTGGGGCCGTAGCTCTTGAAGCAGGACTGAAATAAGCTGCACTGAAACCAGCCGTGGAGAGAACAGAGGAAGGATCCCCATCCTCTTACAGTGTCCACGTTGATGAGTTCACCTATTCCAGTGCGGCAACAGGCTTTTTTGGTTTTTTTGCACTCCAGCCTGTGCGATCTATTCTGGTGTGAAATCCTTTCCAGATTCAAAAAGCCAAAGAGGGTTCAAGCACTCGAAATTTTAGCCATCTGTTCGGTCTGCTTGTAGCTATTCTGAAGCTTCCATTTGTTACCTAGCGAGGATGGATGTTGCCTACTCAACGACGTACTAGTTAAGTGCCACTTCAGTGGGCTGGAGAAGGAAGGATATGCAGATAAACACGATGGGGAATATATATATATACACACATTTGGGAATGCTGGGAATCTCAATAAAGTGCCCAGCGCTGCACTGTTTCCTGCAGCCTGCTGGTTTAGATTTCACAGTAAGCCAAACGCATGGAATTATTACAGTTTTCTAAACTACACGGTATCCTTGGCGTCTGGTTGCTTAGTTTTGGGGTTTGTTTTTTTTTCTCTTCTAGATACAGCACACAGAAGACATGGAAAATGAAATAGATGAGCTGTTACAGGAATTTGAAGAGAAAAGTGGAAGGACTTTTCTTCATACTGTCTGCTTTTATTAAAGCACATCTGTCTCTTAGGCCTTAATACAGATGAGGGAAGCATGTGTTTAAAGTTCTGATTATACTGTATTTTCCTGGGAAATGAATATCGATCTTTTTTTGTTGTTGTTGAAAAACTCCTTTTCAGTGTCTTTTTTGTTTTGTTTCGGGTATTCTGTCACAGGTAGGCAGAGATACTGGTTGGGGTTGTACATATGAGATGATAAAAGTATACGCAAAGGCCACCTATTTAAAAAATGAAAATCAAGTTTTTCTTTAAATCCTACTTATTACAAGTAGGTCTTTAATTATAAAGAGAATGTTTCTTGAATATAAGTTTATAATGTATTTTTCCAGCTTACAAATTTATTTTATTTCAGTTGTGCTTTTTTTTTATTATTATTTTAATGTGACAGAATGGCTGAACTACGTGAGGATATGAATGGAACGATGAAAAATGAGTATCTGTATATTATTAGCTATAAAGTTGGAAGCGTCCAATAAAAATGAAAAAACCTGGAAGTTTGTCTGTCTTCAAAATAGAAGTTAAGTGAGCTTGCCTGTTCTCTGGGAGGTAAAAGGCAAATTATCCGAAGTAGGACAAGAATGTAATTTATCCAAAGTGTCCTGGGGAGTGACGGCAAGAAGAGGTTGAGGGGGAGAGACCCAAGCTGTGTCCCCAGCGCAGAGCATCCCTGTGTCCGGGCACCTCCTCGTGATTTTCAATCCGGTGTCGAACTGGAATGAACTGCTTTCTCTGCATGAAATTGGGGCACTACCAGGAAATCTTTGGGGATCTTAATTGCTTTTGAGTTATTGTGCGTGAGATTAATAAGACTGCGAGGCTGTAACTGCAGCAGCCGGGGCCAATTGGGTGTATGTCTTCTCTAAGGAAGAGGGGGGAAACAGCAAACTTCACTGTCAATAGAAATAGTTTAAAGCTTTTTTTTTTTTTTTTAACTGAAGGATTTCTTGAAGAGAAGCATTTTCCTTCCATACAGCAATAACAAACATGCTTGTCACGGCTCAAAACCCAGGAACCGAGTATGCGTATACAAACGGAGCAAACGCTCTGACTTCTGTTTGTTCCAAGGGATAGAGGTTAAAAGTGAAAACAAACTGAATTATTAGACATTTGAAATGTGGATGGTAACGTGTTGCTGCTTACAGGCAAGAGAAGATCTTAAAGTTGTTTTGCTGAAGGAACCTGTAACCGACTTGGAGCAAATGAGGTCTGCGCGCTCTTTAATTCTTGGATGCGTCAGGACAACTTTCTAAACACCGTGTTAAAAGTGAAGTGGCGTGAAATGGGGTTTGGGCTCCTGGCTTCTCTCTCTTTCCGTCACTGACCTCTGGCAGCTCACACGAATCACCTAGTTTTCCTTAACCCTCGTCATTTTGCACGTGCAGGAGGTTAGTGCCAAGTTCTCTCTCTCAATTCAGGGCGATGTTACCCGTCCACGCAGACGACTTGGGCTGTGGATGTCCCAAGTCATACGGTAGCGCTACTGAACCTCTTTCGGTGAACGCACTCGCGTATATTAAAAGGCATCGGCTCCACATCTGAAAACTGTGAGTCCGCGTCTGAAAATGCCCCTTTGCAGCCGGGAATCCTGGAGTCTGTTGAGTCAGGCCCCTCTCTCCCCTCCTGGGACCTGGGGGCTGGCTGCGGTTGCAAACGGAGACCTCTGCCAGCTCCGTCTGTGTCCTGGAGAGGGTCCAAATGGGTCATCGCAGCAGACCCGGGGCCCGGGAATCTTTAATTTCCCTGAATTACCTGTGCCGGTTTTCTCACCTGTTAAAAAATACTGTAATGCCAAAAAATTTTGTGGAGGAGGAATGGCCAGGTGAGAAGGATGCGGGGATGGGGGGGCTCAGGCAGCAGTTGTGATAAGGTTTGCAGGGTGTGTGTCTTCCGAGTGGCTCGTCCTGTCCCGTTTTGTCTCTGGAGGCTCTGTGTTTGAAGGGTTTCGTTCAGCCTCCTCTGCGTCTGCTCGTTTGTCTGATGCCATCGCTGGTTACCATGGGGATATTTACAGCCAAAGGAGAAGATGGTTCCGTGAGGACTGCGCTGCTTTTCCTTGAGCTCTTTAAAAAGACGTTTCAAATACTGAGTATTTAGAGCAGAGTTTTCCTTCCCTCTGCAGCATCCGTCCTGAAGTCCGCTCTGTGGCAAGGGGAAACCTGGGGAGTGTTTGACATGTTTCCTCCTTACCTTGATTCACCCTAACCCTGCTTTTTGGTGTTATTTCATAGAAAGGCAGTGAAAGCCCAAACAGGATGTTTTGACCCGTGTTCTGTGAGAGACACGGCAGTGTCCTATTTATTACATAGAGATTATACTTTTCATGGGCATAATTGGCAGAGAATTCCGGCTGCTGTAGTGCTAAGTATGGATTAATTAGTAGAACTTCAGTTCGCTGAATCTCTTCAGCTGGAATGAGAAACCTTGGTCTAAAACCGGGGTAGAGGATACAGGATGTTACACGATTCCTCTTTCCATCCGAAATGTTCTGTTTGTAAGGAAAAGCAACACTGGGAGCTGATTGTTTATTTATCAGTGTGTGGAAGGACGGATGGATGGATGACCTGGATGGACATGCAAGTATTCCGAGTGATCCCCAATCCCATTCAAAGTATTTCAAATTTCTGTGAGGAAAAAACTTGTTCTTCGGCTACGGCTGTTCCTACTTTGGTAGATAACCTCTCGTTTAACTTAAAGGTTAGTGGAAAATACATGCACTCGTGTAGTTCCTTTGTCTCCATGTGCTTCGTTTGCATTGAAATCCACAAGGAAGCGCGGTTTATACTGGAATTTTGTGGGGCCCTAGTTCTTGTTTGAGAGATACATGTGTCTACACACCCACGAGTATATACGTAGGTATAAAATGAACTGGGTAAACACAAGGTCAAAGTTGTTCTCTGTGTCAAAAAGATTTCAAGAGAAACTTTGGTTTAAGGGAGAGGGGAAAAATACTGTGTTTTTCCTTTTAAGTTGGGGCAGGATGTGTATGATGGTGGTGTGCTCTCCCCTGCCTTGTAGGTACATCGATGCTCCTCCTGATGAGCATCAGTGCGGAAAGATGGCCTGGTTCTTTTTAAATCCCATCGTTGGCCGCCGTTAATGAAGGAAAGCGAAGAAGGGTTAACGACTTGTGAGCACAGACTGGGAGCGTTCAGAGCGTGGCGGGGATGGGAGGTTTCTGCTGGAAACGGGAGTTTTCAGCGCTCTGGGGTTTTCTCCCTGTTGCCACAAGGCCAGCAGAAGTGGCTTTAAAAAGCGGATTATTCCCCCCAGAGGTCCCTCCCGTTTTAAACGTAGTGATTATGTTTTGTCAGCGTTTCTCTCGCTTCTTTGACTTTCTATGAAAGACTGTATGGATTAATGAATAGTATTTATTGTAGTGTGTTTATAAGATTTTTTTGCTCTCTTGCTGCCACGAAGTTGACCCTGCTCCTGCGTGGGCAGGTCTTTGCCAAGGATTTCCCCAGGTTTCCGTCTCTCGCATCTCAGCCCTCCGTGGATCCTGTCCGTCAGGCACAGAGCCCTCTTTGCCTCTAGTTTGCCGCCTGGTTTTCTTTCACACACGTCACTTCTGATTTCGTGTCCGTTTTCTGCGTTTCTCGTCTCGCTCAAGACCTTCGTAACATTCAGGAGCATTCTTCTCTCTGCCAGAGACATCAGAGGTTTATGGAAATAAAAGGTGATCAAAGAGCGATGCCTTCCCTCCCCTCTGCACTGCCCTGAAGTTCTCTCTCGTTGGCTTCCTTCACTTGCCTGTGAGGCCGAGTGCACGGAGTAACGCGGGCAGCGCAATGGTGGGAAAGAGCCGCCTTCCCCAGGTTTTGGTACTGCTGGAGATGCCGATGCCCAGCTCCATTTCTCCGACGCAGCAGCCGAATGAATTTGTTGCTAGGCAGAGGAGCCAGCTTCCACTTCTACTTCTCATACGTGTAGGAGCCCAGGAGAAGATACCACCAAACGCCAACGCTTGTGCCGGCACAGGAGGAATAAAAGAGGGGCAATAAGAAGGTCAGTGGAGTAAAGGGAGGGTATGGGACAGCTGAGCGGGCTCTTGTAGAAGAGAAAAAGTAGAAACGAGAGAAATGCTCGCCCTGGTTGTTGTTGGACTCTTCCATAAATTCTGACTCGTGTGAGCGCCGCAGAGCATCTGCTGAGGCCTGTGCTCCCTTCAGGAGGAAAGTAGAGTGAGTCACGTCCTGCGGATGTGGCTCGGGACAATGTCCATACCTGGGGCCGCATGCTCCCAGGGCAAAAAACGTCTGAGGTGGTTCCCGTACGGGGCGCTCGAGTCTTTTTTGTCACCTTAGGCAGTGTTGCGGGGGTTTAAAAGACATTTTATAAAGCCCTCAGGTGCTGAGCGCGGAGGGAGGGCGGGTGGCAGTGCCGGGTCAGGCAGCAGGGTGGGTTTTAAGAAAGGAAAAGGCGGTGGGCGCTTTGTTCGGAGTTGGCCAAATGCTGCCAAGGTCTTGTAATGCGGACTGTGTCTTGTCTGCGTGAGGGCGGTGGTGACGGTACAACGTGCGGCTCGAAGCCGAGCAGGAGCCGTAGATAGTGCGGGTGCTTGTTTTCAGAAAGGAGCAGCTTAATTCTAGCCGATATCAAAGTGATTAGGAACACGTGTAACAAACCCATTGTAAACTGTTGTGGTGGCAACCCCAAACGAAGCGTCTGTTCGCACCGCCATTAAGAAGACAGTCCTGGCTCGTGCAAGTATCACGTCACTTTGCTCAAAATACGCCCAGTCCCTGCTGCCTCCTTGCTTTAGCTGGACGTCGCTGGAGAAACTTCTGGGCCTTATTTCCCCCAGACACGCAGGCGAACGGCCAGCCTGGCTGAACACCCTGCGTGGCCTCGGGTCGTCCTTGGCTCTGCAGCTAACGGGGCCGTCAGCAGCCAAGAGGCCAGAGTGTGCTCGCGCCCAAGGGGGCAGAGAGGTTGGTTTGTTTCCCCAAGAAGCGGCCGTCCGCTCCTCTTTGCCCAGGATGCCTCCGCTCTGATCCCAGCCGTGGCTGTGCAGAACTCGGCGTTTCCGCCGCGGGCTGCCGTGAAGAGCCGCTGCTTGGAAATCCCAGCGAGAGTCTGCGCCAAGGCGAAGGAGCACACCTGGATGTGGTGGGGCCAGGAGGATGGGGCAAGAGGAGCTTCCCAGGGTCCAGCCAGGTCTGGGCATGTTTGAAAACGGGCCGGCAAGAACCATGAGGAACCTGTTTGCCTGACACGATGAACTAAAGGGAGCATGAGACGTTCCTGGCTGCAGAGTGGCTGGTGTCGCTCGGTGTTCCTGCCAACCGGAGGAGGATGGAGCGGAGAGAGGAGAAGGAATGGCTGCTGTAGTTCAGTGCCAGGGTAGATCATTGACTCAAGCGTTCTGCGTGGCGACAGGATTTATTGAAGACCGGGAATTTCGTGGCTGCTCTCCCCGTTTGCAGCCCTGTGAGCCTGTCGGATTTGGTCGATCCTGTTCGCTGGGCAGTGCCGGTGGGGGCAAGAGAGGAGCCTCGCACCGCCCCGTTCGTTGGCGCCGTCGTGCCCAGGACTAGGCTGAAGTTGGTTCGTTGGCCGTGGGGCAGCCCCACCGCTCTGTAGCTGAAGGTGGGAGGTGAAGGGCAGGAGGTGCCACCAGGAATGCAGCGCGCCCAGAAGGAAACCATCCCAGCGGTGAGGTTTGGCATCCCCATCAGCCAGGATGTCTGCTCCGGAGGGACAGCGAGGGCAGGGGGCTCCTCCGGAGGTACGCGGAGGAACCCGCTCACCCCCGAGCCGATGACGGAATCTTTCCTGGGTGCCTGAAGCCCAGCTGAGAGCTGACCCAGCCTGGGGACGGCTGGGAGCTGGGGAGCGTTGGCTGAGGACCAGGCACAACTTCGCCTACACAAAAATCCCTTCCCACTTGTCTTCAGATTGTCCCCGCCTGTGATTTTATTTGGCCCTTACTTTCAAAATGCCTGTGTTTTCTACGACTAGCAGAGTAACCAGCTGCACTATCTCTGCATTACTCCTGCCGAGGTCTGCAGGGAGGTGGTAGGACCCACCTCCGGCTCCATCGGAAGCGAAAGCCGCCCAAGGGCCGAGGGGTGCTAGGGAGGGAACCGGACGGGAGGCACCTTCCCAGCCCTGCTGCTCTTTTGCATGACGTGCCCGGTTTATCAAATGTTTCACGGGTGTGGTTTAATTATTTAAAAAAAAAAAAAAAATCTGCCACGCAATCTGTGCTCTAATTTGAGGACACCATTTAGTGGTTTTAATTGTGTGACAGTATTTTGGTATTTTCAATCCCCGGTAGTAGGTTAATGACTGTTCCTTGAAGAGCGGAGTTTATATAACGCCGGCCCTTACATAAGGCGGTGGCCTGAGGAAGGAGGAAAACAAGGATGCAAGAAGGCAAACCCCCCCGGCACAAGCCCCGCTCTGCTTGGCTGGCCCTGAGGAGCCTGGAAACAATAAACCATCCTCGGGCTCCGGCAAGGTGAGACTCACCTTGAGGAGCCGGAGGTGAAGGCGCTGCGCGCCGCGACGTGACAACCGCCCAGCTCTCTGCTACCACGCATTTCCCACGCGGTGGCTGGAATCTCTTCTGCTCGCCCGGATTTGCGCGGCTGACGTTAAAGAGAGCCACAGACAGACAGGAAAGCAAGAAAAAACTTATCTTCTGGCCGCTTATTTTCTTTTCTTTTTCCCAGAAGCTGCCAGGCAGGTTCCGAGCGGGACTGACCGAATGGCCGGTGAAATAAAACCGGGGGAGAACCTGAGGAGCGACCTTTTGCTTGGACCTTAGGTCTCAGGTTTGGCAAACGGGACAAAGTTGTAGGGGGTCGTTTTACACCCGTTATTAAAAGTGAGGGGGGGGGGTGTCTCCTGTCTCTGCCTCACCCCAGCTTTTCTTAGGGGGCCAAATCCAGGTGGGAATCACTCAAAGAAGGGCTGGGCACCCTCCGGCCTCCCTTGGGTACCCCATCAGGCATCTTCCCTGAGATGGGAGGACCCTGGGGGCAAAGGGCTGGGGAGACCCCCCCCACACAAAGAGGGGCTGGAGAGACCCCCCTCCCCCCCCCAAGAAAGGCTGGGGAGATCCCCCCACACAAAGA
>VXBO01005458.1:31564-56332 GCA_013400135.1 Rhinoptilus africanus | reverse complement strand
GGGGGGGGCGGTGGTGTTTCTGTGCCAGGAGGAATGCCTTTGCTGCGTACAAGTTTATGACCGGACAAAGACTCACCTCTCCCCATGGCTGTGTGGCAACGCTTAATTCTCCCAAACACAGCCCTCCTGGTGTCGTGTGTAACCGCGGAGGTGCTCAGCTTGTGGTGGCTTTGGCTGCTCGCGGTGTCAGAGCCTGGGGCTGCGCTTTGGGGGGGTGAATCTCTCTCTCTCCTCTTCGGGACTGCTGTCGGTGATCCTTCTCCTGCGCTCCCGGAGGCCTCCATCCCCTCCTGCGCCTGGTTCCTCGCTGCCTGATGGAGAGTCTCTTTTCCGGGGGGGAGTAAAGCAGCGTGAGGCTGTGCCAGCCAAAGGACGTGCTGGGGAGCCCTCCCCTGCCACCGCCAACACCTAGACTGAGCGTCACTCCTCTTTGAGCCGCCCCTGGGCCCCGCTGCATCCCGTCTCCCAGGCGTCACATCCCTCTGGTGTCCCTGGTGCGGAAGCTAAGCTGGAACTGGGATGTGCATAGCTTAATGAAGGGAAACGGCTTTGCCCTTCCGCTGGGCTTCGTTCACCGAAGGTGATCGTTACCTTCCTCCCCACGGTTCCTCCTCAGACTCCTGTGGCAGACCGGCGAATAAGCAGCACCTCTGGGGCCGAACGGGTGATCTGGTAAGCAGACCCGAAATACCCGGCTCCTTGGGCACCTCAGGCGCCTCCGTCTTAAGGTCAATTGGGAAGACTGTGGACAAGAAACATCCACAGACCTTTTTTTTTGGCAGGGATTGGCTTTTTCTCAGGTAATTTTTTTGGCGTCCTCTTCACTAGTTCCGCTGCTTTCCCTCCTGTCACTGGGTTAAGAGTTTTTCCTCTGCCTCTTCAGCCAATTTTTCTCTTTGCCTGTCACAGCTGCATTCAGCGGTGGTGAAAACTGGCCGCTGGTCGTAGACTTTGATGTGGTCTGGAGCGACTGGGGAGTGTCAGGTCTCACTGGTGGCCTTGGCAGTGTCCCTTCTGCCCAAGTCTGAGAAGGTGGCGGGGGCATTCCCCCCTCCTCTAACTCTACGTCTGCAGAGAAGCTGTTGAGGCAGATAAATTAGCCATGGCACTCTCCCCAGACGTGCTTAGGTCATTTCTTAGAAAGTAGCACAAAACAGCTTCCAAACTGTCAGGCACGGATCTGCGAGGAGGCAGGACGCGGGACTTCACCAGTCGCCTGGGGTGTGTAGGAGCAACGGCTCTCGCCAACAGAAAGGGCGTCCCGCTCTCCGCTCCGGCGCGTGGGCTCCCGCTGTGCGCGGGCACCGCTCTCGCCCCGCGTCAGGAGGCACGAATGCCTCCCGGATGCCAGGGGTCCATCCGAGTTCTCTGATTTGAAAGGCGGGTGAGGCTGGAAGTGCCTTGTCCTTTTTCCCGGCTGTCCAGGTGCTCCGAGTGAGGCCTCCAGTGCTCATGGCAGGAGCCACAAGCATCTGCCTCGCGCTGGGCAAGGGTGCATCCCGGAGCGTGTTGGGAATGGTGGTAATTGGGATCGATAAAGGACGACCCCTAATTTGCCAATAACCGAAGGGAGTCCTTGGAGGAGGGAACTGGCTGCGGTTTGGTGTGTTGCAAGGAGGAACGGGGAACGTGGGTAAATGTTGCGGAGATGGAAGGAGGAGTTGGAATGAATGAAGGTGGGTGTGCAACAGGCCGAGCTGCTGCGGTCCCTGTTCTTCCCTCCTGCCCTCGCCCGGGTTGTGGTGTCAGTCACAGCAGCAAAGTCACTCAGAGATGGTTTTCCTCCCACTCTCCTGTCCCAGTTGTATCTTCCTCAGGGTATCGGAGTGGATCCCTTCTCCAGGAATGGTCTACCATGTCCAGGCACCCCAGGTGCTGCCCTCGGGCACCCGGTGTACGGCGGGATGGATGTGCTCGCTGGAAGGAATCAGAGCCTGCGCTGGGTCTGTGCCAGCGTGAGGGGCTGGCGACTGTCACCTTGCTGGTGGTGGCAGTGGACAGCCAGGGCCGGCTCCGTGTGTCCCAGGCGTGCCAGGGCACCTGCGGCTCCGTGCTCTGCCCTTCCCAGGCCTCTGCGTCCCACCTCATCCCTGCAAGGCTCCAGGGGAAAAGCCTAGGTCTCACCCCTTGGCTGTCCCTCTCCCTGTGTGATGCTGGGGTGCCCTTTCCAGCCAGGAGACTGGGAAGGCTGGAGGCAGCCCTGGGCGCTCGGCTCCTGGCTGGGTCCACAGCCGGTGGGGGACCAAAGGCAGACACGTGTCGTTGGTGCATCTGCAGCCCGGATCTCTGGTCCCTCGGATGGGGACCGGCCGTTTTTCCAGCTCCATCTCCTCACTTGTTTCTGCCCACGCTTTCTGCCCCCCGGGGAAGGGCGGCGGGGACACGGCGAGTCCCCCTCCGGAGCTGGTCTGTGGTGGGAGGCTGGCAGGGAGCAGCGGGAGCCAAACCCAGGGGTGCCCCAGGCTCTGCCCATCTCTTGGTGGCTCTGGGGTCGCTGGAGTCCCTGGCTGCACGGCCAGCAGCGCGGACTGTCCTGCTGGCTCCCCAAAGGGCTCTTCCTGTTGCACGGAGGCTGTGGTTGGGGTCTTTTCCTGGGCTCTGCCCCTTCCCCTCTCCACAGGGGACTGAGCCTGGCAAGAAGATCCCCGGAGAGGTGAAAGGGAGGGCCAGCTTGTGGCACCCTGCTCGCTTCTTCCCAAAACGCCCTCTGCCTATCCTTGCCTCATTTCCCGCAGCTGGGGACTATACTTTGGGGTTTTTTTCCCCATCTCCCTAAGCACTGGGTGCCTTAGCAGTGACCGGGGAGAGCCGCTGGGGTGAGGGCATTTAGGGAAGAAAGCCAGCCCCATCTTCAGTGCTGGCTGCTGAGCACTTGGTGCTGGTGGGGCTGATCTCCAGCCCTCGCTCTGTGCGTCCCTGGGGGGGTCAGGGTCTCCGGGGCTGTTTGAGGCTGAAGCTGCTGCTCGTCGCTCTTTGCCAGAAGCGAGGTAGCAGTTCGCTGAGGTAAGAGTGACCTCGCGACGCTGGGCCCTGGCGGGCGATTTTCAGGTCCGGGATGTCAGAAGGGAGTTGTGGCCTCTGGCCGGACACAGGAGAACCGACAAGGTGCTTGTGGAGGCTGCAGTGTGCCAGGTTTTCAGGGATGAAGGGACTGGCTGCGAGGTGCTGGGAGGCAACGCGCTCTGGAGCGGCACGTGGAAGCCGCCTCTCTCTCCTTCCAGGGCAAAGATGCAGGTGGTGAAGGCTGATGCCTATTTTGCGGTCCGTGAAGTGGCAGCATCCACCGAGCGGCTCTTTTCGGTTCGGGTGAGGCTGGGCTGGGCAGTGCCTTTGCCCCAGGAGCGGTGCCGCTCAGGGAGCGGAGCCGGGTGGTCCTCCGGGCTGCGAGTGGGAGCAGATGGTCTCCTCCGCGCAGGTGGGCTGGTGCTTTCCCATAGATTTCCATTTGCAGCGCTGGGGCCAGGGAGGGCCAAGCTGCCAGGATCCCTGCGGCCATTCGAGGTGCTTCTACAGCTGCTGGGTGGGAAAACGGTCCTGCCAGTTGCTGGGGAAGGGAAGCTGGGTGTAGTGATGGTGCGTGGAGGGAGGGCATCAGCAGAGAGACAGGGACCAGCTGGTGCCGGCACTGAGCCTGCACAGACACGCCTGGTACGACAGGGACACGTCCCTCTCCTAACATCTGCCTTCTCGCTGGAGGAAGAAGGGGGTGACAGCCACATTTACACTCCTGCTGGCTCCTGCTGATGCCATGCAGGAATGTGCCTGCTGGAGCAGATCCCTGCGGGAGCCTGGCACTCTCTGTCCTCAGCATGTGGAGATATTCGGGCTGTCCAAAGCACTCCGGGGGGGGCCTGCTTGTGTGCGGGAGGTCCTGTCGCCTTGGGATGTAGCCGTTCCCAGGAGAGAGCAGGGCTGTGGAGGACTGCAGACGCGTGGCACTGCCCCAGTCCGAATGTCTCTGTCCCAGCCAGTAAAGGGTCCTCTCTGGAAGCAGGGAGCTGGCAGCAGATCAGGAGCTGGGTGATGTCATGCAAAGGAAAAACACCAAAGGGCGTCCGTCCGTGGAGGCAGGGTGAGCTGGAGAGAACAGATGACACCTGCATGGAGCAAAGACCCGTCAAAACAGCCTGGGGGGCTTGGAAGGTCCCTCTCTGGGGAGGGACAGGGACCTCAGGAGCTCTGGCACGTATTCTCCTTGCCACTGACCTTCTGGGTGACCTTGGGTGAGTCTGTCCCTCCGGGGCAAAGTCTCTCCCCGTGAGCGGGGTGAGAAAGGACTGAGAGGAGCGTCAGCCTTACCTGGATGCCAACACCCTGCAGCAGAGCTGGGGGCTTGGCCAACCCTCACATCAGCTCTTCCCTTCTTCAGCCCTAGGCTGGGATCCAGGAGGGAGAGCCTCAGGGCAGGGCTGTGCCGGACCCTGCCGGGTGGTGGAGACCCTGCAGGGCGATGGGGCGCAGGGTGGAAATGTGTGAGGTGGCTGCTGGATGAGGGTCTGCCCCGGTGCTGGGGTCACTGGCAGCACCGGTGACCGGGGAGGATGGTCGGTGGGGCTGGAGCAGCGTTGTCTTGTTGACAGCTCGGGGCTGAAGAATGGTGCTCCCTGGGCTCTGCCCGTCAGGGGCCAAGTGCTGCCCTCCACGCTCAGAGCAGGGACAGGCCAGTGCTTGTCCCGGGCTACTGCTGTCGGGGGATACACAGAAAGTACATTTTTTCTCTGTTTCCTCCTTTCTCAGCCGCTCTGGAAAAACCATGAAACCTCTCCATGCCCAGATCCTCTGTGGATGTGCTGGGAGGCTGGGAGTGCTCGTCGCCTGCTGCTGGAGACCCCCAGGCCTTTTCTGGGGCTTCTGGTCACCCAGAAAGGTGGGAAGGGTGCCAGGGAGGTGTTTTCACTGTGCAATGGTGCCCTCCACGCTGGGCTGCAGGCTCCGAGAGGCGCGGGGCTGGTCGGCGTGTTCGGGGAGAGGCTGCGAGGTCAGGCAGGGGTGCAGGAGGGTCTTTACCTCCCTCTAGCTCCGGGGTAGAGCAGGAGGAGCCACGTCCCCCCAAATCCTGCTGCAGCCGGAGGCGGGGAATGGGTCAGTCCGGCCAGGTTGTGCCAGCTGGGAGGCCGGGAGATGAGGATGTGAGGCCAGGTTGTGAGCCCGAGAGATGTGACATGTTGGCCACCGACTGAGAGCGACACCAGGCCGAGCCGGAGCATCATCGTGCCAGCATCCCCAAGGGAAGGGGGGGAACGTGGGAAGCGGAGAGGCAGAGACCAGCTCTTTGCATTTAAAAACGACGGATCGGTGGCGCTTTTTTAAAGGCTCCCGTGCTGTGCTTTGGCTGCAGCAGCCGGCACACACGCAAGGTCACTGGAAGGGACAATAGCGCTTTGGGCAGCTCCGTAGGGAAACATCCCGGCCGTGCTGGCTGAGGCTCTGCTCCAGCCCCGGCAGGGAGAGGAGGAGGTCTTCCCCCTTTGCCACAGAGTCTGGGAAAGGGGACAGGGATGCTGCAGCTCAAGCACACAGACGCAGACGCTGGGCTTTGTCCAGCAGCTCCAGTTTCCCACCTGAGCCGAGTGCCGTCTTGCTGGGAACGGAGCAGCAAATCCCGTCTCTCACTTGCCTCGGGAGCGCAGGTGTTGGCCATCACCTCCTCCCGCTTTCGAGGGTGTTTCTGGCCTGAAGGCTGGCTACAGTCCTGTTCCTACAATTGCGTCTGCTTCCTGCGGAAGCTCCAAGGATGGGCATGGCCGAAAGGGAGGTGGTGGGCATGAAGGGAGGTGGCGCATGATTAGCCTCGTAGGAATAATTTGTCCTGGACCTGTTCTGACAACCGATCCCAGCTTGAACTGCCCAGGAACTGGCCCTCAGGTTATTTGGTGCATCTTTTTCTTGTGAAGAAACACGCTCAGGATATGGTTTTCCCTTTTAAGGCCCACTTAGTGCCAGCTTTCTCGCAGCTGAGGGTGCTGTGAGCCCCCGAGTCCTCGCACCCATGTCATTCCTCTGGCTGCTGGCTGAGGTCATGCGAAGCTGGAGGAGATTTTCCTCTCTTCTCCTTCTCCAAGGTCTTCGGTTGGTGAAACAGGCACTGTCTGGAGGGTTGTGCCAGCCCCTCGATGTCCACGTTTCCGAAGCTGCCCTACCGGAGCCTGATCTCCATCCCTGTCTGCCCTCCCTGGAGGAGCACTGCCTGGGAGGTGGTGGTGACTTGCTGCACCCACATCACGCTCAGCTCAGAGGTGATCCATCCCCTCACTGGATCCAGCCCCCAGAGCCATCCAGGCCACGTTCCAGTTTCCAGTTCCCTCGATATGCGCTGGGGACCCTGGACCTTTGCACACTATTAATAACGCGCTGTGCTCATGTGCCCGTGTCTCGCTCTGAATCACTCCTGGGACATCCCCGAGGGCTTGAGCTGCAACAGGAAACTTCTGGGGGTCTGTCCCTCTTCTGCTCCCCATCTCAGCGGCACCGCTCTGTCCCGTTAAGACAAAACGAAGCATAAAAATCCCTGCAGCCCAAATCTTCCAACTGTTGCACTAGCAGGGAAAATTCATCTTCCCTGAGCCTTGCCAAACCCTTTCCGGAAATCTCTGCAGAGTGGAAACCTAGCGCCGGCATCTCCACTGCACAGACCTGCTCCAGTAACTCCGGGTTCCCCGAAGCTGCCTGGAAGGCAGCAGTGCAGGGCCTCCAGTGCTTTCCTGGGATGCTTTAGTGACAAAAGGGTTTTCTTTTAAGGATATTTGCACGTGGCAGCCCACATTGATTTCAGATATTTGGAAAGTCAAGTTGCCAAATCCAGACAGGTCAAAGTTTTTGCTCTCTGTTGAATTTTTGCCTCCCATGAATTGCCTTTGGGCTTCTTGGTGGCTCAGCAGACACAAGACTGACTCCTTTCTCCCCCCGGGCATGGCTGTCCCACAGCAATTCGGGCAAAAGGCTGGCACAGGGATACTGTGGTGACTGAATCCATGCTTAGGGAATGCCGTAAGCCAGTGGTGACTTTGTGTGCCCAGCCAACACGTGGGCAGTGAGAAAGGGTCGACCAGCCATCCTTTCCTGGAGCTGCCTCCCTCCGTGGTCTGAGTGAGATGCGCCTGATGGCTTGTGGGGGTGCAGAGGGGTTGGTGCAGGCACATTAGAGAGCGTGTGTTGAGAGCAGTTGTTGCCAGCTCCAGTGGCAGCCCAGAGCTGGTTACGTGGCCTTCGTGTCTGCCTCGCTCCATCCGCAGCCTCTGGCTCTACGTGACCTGCAGACCCAGACTCATTGTGCTGCGGAGCCTGGGGAAGAGAAGGCTCAGGGGGATCTTATCAATGTAGGTAAATCCACGAAGGGCGGGTGTAAAGGCAGCAGAGCCAGGCTCTTTGCAGTGGTGCCCAGGGACAGGCCCAGAGGCAATGGCACAAATGGAAACACGGGAGGTTCTGCTTGAACATCAGGAAACGCTTTTTCACTGGGAGGGTGACTGAACACTGGGACAGGTTTTTGGGAGAGGTTGTGCTCTCCCTCCTTGGCGACATTTAAATGCCGTCTGAACATGGTCCTGGGCAACTGGCTCTGGGTGGCCCTGCTTGAGAAGGCGGGGAACAGACGACCTCCAGAGGTCCCTTCCAACCTCAGCCATTCTGTGATTTTATGGAAGCTACACGGCAGAAACAGGGACTTCACCTCTCAGGCTGGGCTCTGAAGTCACTGGGCTTTGGGGACAGTCCCCTCCACATCCCAAGGGAGCTGCAAACACAACAGTAGTGTCAGGCCCTTACTGCTGCCCCCAAGGTAAGACCAAAGGAAGGCAGGAGAGCTGGAGGAGATCCCACTGCAGAGTGCCGAGTCAGCCTGCTCCGAGGAGAGGGACAAGGCAGGGAAGAGGTGACTGTGTCCCTTCCCTCAGTGCCCTGCAAGCAGAGGAGCAGCGCTGCGAAGGCAGCAGACTGTGTGGTAGGAAAAACCCTCACGTGAAGCACGTGAGGAGAGTGTCCCGTGTTACTGCAGTGCTGCACGTGTGTGGGGGCACATACCTGATTCCTGCGGGCACATCCCTGCTCCTGAGCATGGGGGGAGCGTGGCAGTGGGAGGAGAGGACTCAGGACTCTCCTCTGGCACAGGGCTGAGACCCTCCGTGAAAGCCACCTCACGTGTGCCAAGAGGTCTGTGCTCCTGTCCCAGGAATGCATCCGTCCTTGATGTGTCTGGGAATTTTTGCTTCTCTGGACGGCAGAGATGGCTGCGTGCTAGCGATGCTCTGCGTGGGGAGGCTTTAGCTAGCCCTGGGGGCTGTGACACAGCGAGGCAGAGGAGATACATACCAGCGCCTGCCGAGGGACTCCAGCTCTTGATCATTTCCTGGAGTCTCGGTTTCTGGGGGTGTTTGTGGACTCAGCCCTTAGGCTGTTTCTGTACTGCAAGAAGCAAAAGGGAGTAAGTTAATGTGTTCCCTAAATTAGCAGGAGCCCTCCCATTCATGAACGAGAGCTCCCTTTTTGGGAACCTTCCCTCACACACACCTCTTCCCTGTAGATTTAGCCTGGAGAAGAGGAGGCTGAGGGGAGCCCTCATCCCCCTCTACAACTCCCTGAAAGGAGGGTGGAGAGAGATGGGGGCTGAGCTCTTCTCCCTGGGGACAAGGGATAGGACAAGAGGAAACGGGTTCAAGTTATGTCAGGGCAGGTTTAGATTGGATATCAGGGAACATTTTTACACTGAAAGGGTTATTAAACATTGGAATATGCTGCCCAGGGAGGGGGTGGATTCCCCATCCCTGGAGGTGTTTCAGAAAAGGGTCGATGTGGTACTGAGGGACAGGGTTTAGAAGGGGTTTTTGTCAGGGGGGGTTAATGGTTGGACTTTATGATCTTAAAGCTCCCTTCCAACCTCACCGATTCCATGATTCTGTGATTCTGTGATTTTCCCTAGCTGAACGAAGGACAATACCTCTGGTTACGAACCACCCAGCATGAGGAGGCACGAGCAGGGCCTGCCCTCGGCTGCCGAGGTCACTTTGCGCTGCCGTCAGAGCTGACCTTGATGCACTTCCTTTCTCCTGTTCACCCAGTCCGGTCCCTGGTACTGGGTCCTTTGCTGGATGCAACTGGGGAGCAGAACCAGTCAGCAGGAGCATGGTGAGATGGGCAGCCTTTTCCACCCCCCCTCCCCATGCCATGGCACCAGGTTGTGTACCTGCCCTCCGTGCCCTGATGTGCCGGGAGCCGGTGCCTCTGGTGCAGGTGGCCTCCATTAAGTCATTGCTGAGATTAGGGCTGTTTTCAGTAGGTTCCTTTGAGTGGAGGTTTGTTTGTGTAAATATTTGGACGTTCCTCAGGCATGATTATTGAGCAACCTGCACCTCATGCATATTCAGAGGCCTCCAGCGATATCCTCCTCGATATCCTCCTCCTCCTCTCCGGCGTGTGGCGGCGAGGCTGGGCCCATGGATGTGGGAGGGAACGTGAGGGTAGGTGATGCTGGTGGGGGCGGCGGTGGGCAATGCTGGGGCTGGGAGCTGGGAGGACTGGTGACGTGTCTGCACTGTGAAGTGCTGTGGTGGCCTGATGCAGGCACCTGGGGTGGCTCCGCACCCCTGGCCGCGGCTGGACGGCCATTCCTGTATCCCTGCAGCAGTGAGGGCAGTGCCTGCCTCTGAATCAGGCAGTGAGGGGAGGCAGGATGGCTGAGCACAGAGTCCGGGCAGCCTCATGCCTCCTGCCTGCTCCCAAGGAAGGCGAAGAGCCATTTAAAGCAGCTGCAGAGGCTCCAGAGCCGCTTGCTTCCAGTTTTGCTTTGCATCCTGCATCCCCTGTCATCTGGGATCCTCCTTTCCTGCACGCTCAGCTCGCCTGGCACAGCAGGTCCCCTCCCATTCAGCCCCCACAGACCTGCCTTATTTTTTCTGCTCTACAACTCCCTCCCTCCACCCCTGCCATTTCCCTGCTTTTCCCAAGTTAACCAGGGTCTTTCAAGCAGTTCGGCATCATCCCAAGCTTGGTCTCCATCATCTCATTGCACGAATGAACCCAGTCACCGTTTAGGCATGAGGTGTGGGGCCAACCTCTCCAGAACCTCCCGAGAGAGACACGAGTCTCTGAAAGCAGAGTCCCTGCTGTCCCTCCAAGGGACACCAGGAGCCTGTGGCACAGGATACCCGGGCAGGGCATCTGCTGCACTTCTGTGCTCTGCTCTTTGGGGACAGCACTAAGCTGATGGCTATTTTTTGTTGTTGGAGACCGGCTACAATGCAAGGATCGAGTCTCCAGTGAGGGTGGGATGGGATGGGATGGGATGGGATGGGAGGCTGGGTGCTGGCAGATCCTACTCCCAGCAGGGTCAGGCCAGGAGACCTTCCTGAGCCTAAATGCTGCTGGAGCTTGCGGTGATGTTCAGCTGCCACCCCTGCTGTCACTACGGGGAGGTTTGCTGGCTGCTCCTGCGCCAGGAGCGAGTTCTTGCTCTCTGCCACAGGCAGTAATTGCTGCCTGTTCCTCGGGGAAGGCGAGGGAGACCCTGCATCCCAAACCGCCCCGCTTCTGCAGTAAGAGAACCCGAGACAGTTTTAGAGCTTGGATGGCTTTTCCAGGAGCGATGCGCTGCAGGGTCTCTGCCATCTGCTGTCTGCGGATGAATTCAAGCACTTCCTCCGTGGCTGCAAACACGCTCTGCTCTGCTACGTGGAAGAGACGACTCTGGCTTTGCTCTGAGAGATGGGACGTGGAGCAGAACAGTGCCAGGGAGGACTCCTCGGACTCCGGCTGCGACGGCGCTTGCAGGGCTGCACAGCTGCCCGCTCCCGGTGCCTCCGCACGGGAGCAAAGCGTTATTGACCTCTGCCTGCGAACATGGACGCAGCAGCGCCCTTTACATCTCTGGGGGGTGACCATGCCGGCCTCACGCTGTCCTTAATACTATCTTCCATTTACAGCTGATGAACGTAGGCACAGAGAGCCCGTGTCAGGAATGCGACGCAAGTTCCAGGCGTGGGTTCAGGTTCCTGTACTTCCCTACCTCGCTCTCTGCCAGTTCCTCTGCTGACACGAGCGCAAAAAGCCACTTCTGCTCACGGGGATGTCGGTAGAAACTCAAAGGAGTGGTGTTTAACCAGCCCCTGGCCACGAGAGCAGGCGCTGCATGGAAAAAAACGTGCTCTGCTCTGCTCCACTGATGCTTTTCCCTGTTTCTGTTCCTTGCAACAGGCATCATGTCCATTACGTCATTCCATACGACGGGGATCAGTCAGTGGTGGACTCCTCGGAGAATTACTTTGTGACTGACAATGTAACCAAGCAAGAGATTGATCTGATGCTGGGACTTTTGCTGGGCTTTTGTATAAGCTGGTTTCTGGTGTGGATGGACGGGGTTCTCCACTATGCAGTGCGAGCCTGGAGAACCAGCCGACGGTATGGTAAGTGCAGCCTCGCGGGGTCCCTTCTCTTCCCTCCATCCCTTGCCCTGGGGGAGAGGGAGGAGGGCAACATTCCCCCATGTGGATTTTGGCCTGCTCAGCCGTATCCCAGCCCTCTTTACACCAGTGGGAATGTTTAGCTGGGAAGAGGCAGCCGAGCATCCCAGCCTCTGCTTCGGGAAGTGTTTAAGGCACGTGTTGGTGCAGAGGGGTGTCTGGTGGAAAGGACTGTGTTTACAGGCGGGCAGGCTGGCGGATGGAGGCTGTACGTCTGCACATGTGGGCAGAATATTTTTTTTTCAGGCCAAACAAAACTTCCCTGAAATCTGGATTTTTCCGCATGTGCAGTTTGCAGCCAGGCCCATGCTTACGGAGCGCAGCCTCTTGTTGTTTGTATAAACTTGCGACAGTGTGAGGGCGATGACAGACATTCCTGTTGTTGTGTCAGGGATGCACACAGCTGAGGTTTCCCCATCCTCATTGCTTTTCCAGATGTGTCAATTTATTCCTTTTTTTCAGTAGTGACATCACCCCCCCAGGGAAAAGTGTTAGCCATACTTAATTAGTCTTTGGATCTTAACACCCTGAGAATGACCAACAGACTCACCGTCAGAGGCCCTCTCTGCCCCGCTTTGCTCTCTCAGCATGGACATCCCATGGACTTTAATTTTCAGAGGGGGGAAAAAAGACAGAAAAACTATTAGAATAGTGAATGACTTGAAATTCCCTAACAGCGTCTCTACAAATCTCAGTCTCTGACTGTGACTGATGGTGTCTGTTAAATTACAACTCGGAGGAAAAGGCGAGCGAGCAAGAGAAAGATTTATCTGCAAACCTGTAAGAAATTCTAATTAGGGAAGTGGACTATCGCTTTCTAAAAACTCAGATCAAAACGATATTAATTTCTCATTAGTCTTCCCAAATCCCTAGCAGCCTGCTTGAACAGTTTCTGAATCAGGACTCTCTTGAGGCTGCGTTGCTGGCATTTCCCAAGCAGAAGGCAGATTGTCAGAGTTTTCGGTGAGATCTAAGGTACGGAGCCAATCTTGAGGCCATAACACCAGGTTTGGATCAGACCAGCTGTGGCTGGGAGCTCCTCAGTGCTCCTGAAGTCAGCAGGGCTGGCAAGGGCTCTCCTTGGGGGACATGCCGTAGTCAGTACGGAAATACTGTTCTTCAGAGCTGCTGCCTTCCATTATGGGGCAGATACGGTACCACCATCTAACCTCCCTTCTGGTGAATGGCTACGGCACAGATTTCTATTTTTAGTAATAAAGGGCAATGCTAGTAATTAATTTAGTATTTAAAGATGTTTTTTCTTTCTTTTTTTCCCCCTCCCTGTGTATGCACATTCTAAGGCTTTAAGAAGGGTCTGGCCAATGGTGCAATATACTGTGCGGATACATCTTTGCAGAAAATGAATCACAGACTGTGTTGGGTTGGAAGGGCCCTCCAAAGTCCATCCAGTCCAACCCCCTGCATGGAGCAGGGACATCTCTAACTAGATCAGGTCGCTCAGAGCCTCATCCAGCCTGGCCTTGGATGTCTCCAGGGATGGGGCCTCCCCCCCTCTCTGGGCAACCTGGGCCAGTGTCTCACCCCCCTCGGTGTAAAGAACTTCTTCCTCATGTCTCATCTAACCCTGCCCCGCTCTAGTTTAAACCATTGCCCCTCCTCCTGTGGCTACAGGGTATGCAGGATTACTTTGCACCTAGCTGCTGCTTCCCTTAGCACCCCCATCACCAGTGCCCCTTTCACGATGCAGAAGGCTGACACCCTCCTCTGGCCTGAGACGGTGGCTCTTAGTGCCGTCTTAGTGCTGTTGCATCACCCACACGGGACCGGTCTGCCCTTAAAACAGGCTGGTTGCTCCCCAGGTGCTTGCACTGTACCCCGTTAACAACCCTCTGTCCTCACAACCATCAAGTGTACATCACAAATCAATGGAAGAAAAGACTCTGGAAGGCTTCCCATCTAATCTGTAGGTGAGGTCTCCAGCGTATATATACCGTGCAATGGCAGGTGATGGCTCTTTCCAGTAAAGGTTTCACGGAATCACGGAATGTCAGAGTTGGAAGGGACCTCTAGAGATCACCCAGCCCCACTCCCCTGCCAAAGCAGGATTGCCCAGAGCACATCCCTCAGGGCTGCATCCAGACGGGGCTGGACAGTCCCCAGAGAAGGGGACTCCACACCCTCCCTGGGCACCTCTCCCAGGGCTCTGCCACCCTCATTGGAAAGAAGTTCTTTCTCATATTCGATCGGAACTTCCCCTGTTCCAGCTTGTGCCCGTTACCCCTCATCCTGTTACTGGGAACCACTGAAAAGAGCCCGGCTCCATCCTCCTTCAACCCACCCTTGAGATCCATTGTGTAATCAGGTCTCCCCTCAGCCTTCTCTTCTCCAGGCTGAAGAGTCCCAGCTCTCCCAGCCTTTCCTCGGAAGGGGGATGCTCCAGTCCCTCAGTCATCTTCGTTGCCCTACGTTTTTACATGCCTTGAACTGGTCTGTCCCCAGAGAAACCAGTGTGCTATGCTGAGTACATTTCACTAAAGACAAGCTGAAAAATTTGGAGCAAAATAATGAACGTGAGCTTTTAGGTATTTCCTGTTCATTCAAATCAACTATGCAAATCTAGTCATTTTAAAGGCAGTAAGCAGAAAGGATACCTATTTCTTGTTTGAACAAGTACCTAAGCTAAAATTTCCTTCTAAGGAAGGACACAGTGGCTGTGACTATGAGGGAGAGGGGCCGGGGTAATAGAGAATACTGTGCCGGTACAGGATGTAGAGCCCTGCCTGAAATACCCGAGTACCACTTAGCAATGACTCAATGTCACATTGTGGCCTCATCAGCTTAAATTTTGGCCTATTAGAATAACCTATAGCTTCTTCCTGATGGAAGAGATTTCTCAAAATAGAAAATACTCTACAGAAACTCAGGCGTCAGGTTGCGCTTCGTAGCAGCTTCCGTGCCGGCCAGTCCCATGCCACCTCATGCCACTTGCAGTAGTTCAACTTTATACGCTCGATTGTTCTCTGGGACCTTCAGCTTCTCCTCTGCGGGGTTGGGCTATGTGTATTTTTGGGTGGCATGACCCAAAGCTCTCATGAAGCTGACCGGCAGTGAAAGGAAGCCTCGAGGGTGGCCTTGCCGAGGTCATAACTGGTGCCTGGTTTCTGCGGGGCAGACCAGGAACAGGGCCAGGCAAGGCAGGAGAACATGGGGCTCACCATTCCTGTAACGTCTCATCTTCTTTCTCCTTTCTGCCTTCCAGACAACTCCTGGTCTTGGATTCCAAAGTTTTGTAACTTAAAGGAGTTCAGAAAACGTCATCACAGGCAGTACGAGGAGGCGACTGGGAACATGGTGCACATCAAACAGAAGCTGTACCATAACGGGCACCCAAGCCCACGGCACCTCTGAGGAATGCCTTCCCCTCCAGAGACTGCAGTGAGGTTTTAAAAAAAGGACTTTGCTCTTCTTCCAGGGGAACAGCTACCAGTTTGCTCCTCTATGGAAGCCAGCCGAGGACACAATTTTACTTACCCATCCCGTGTGTCCCTGCGGCACACTACGATGCACAACTAAGCCAGTCCTGGATGCTACGCAGCCAAGACATTGCACTGTGTTCCACATTTTATTGTCAGACTTGTGTATATATGTAAATAGCAGACAAACGAAAAAGAGAAAAGAGATTTGCATTATACTTTCAGCCCCCTTTTCCTGGCATTCACGGCTGTCCTGCACATCCAGCTACCCTACGGGGAATGTTGGCCAGGGGTATGGAGGTGGGACGACATGAAGAAGACGTGGAGTTTCTCATCCAAGAGCTCAAGTCCCCCGTTTCTTTGGTCCTTTGGCTTGGTTTTGCTCTGCTCTGTTCTTTCCGTTGCCAGAACGGCTCGGCCGATCACAGGTTTGGATGGGGACTGCTGCCAGCTGGTTGTGACGGCACAGTGTCCCTTTTGCTTTGGTTCTTGTTTTGGGGAGTTGCTGTGGGGGAAGGAAGACCTGGGCGTGTATAACTGAGTTGCTGTTTGCGATGCTATACACTGAAACCTGCCTTAAGCAACCCAAGAAATCTGTGTACCAGGGGAAGAGTACGATGAGGTGTCTCTATTTAACAGGGCTGGTGCTGCCTGGTTTACACCGCTTTTATATTGGTGGGGCCTTGCTGGTGCCAGCGCTGTTATTCTTCACTAATGCCAGAGAAGAGTTGCTCCTGATACGTGCGGGGAGAAGCGTATTGAGTTGAACGGTGTTAGATGTGATTTGCACCCTGATGGTACCCCTCTGCTGCGTAACCACCGCCCACCCCTTGCCGGGGGCAAAGGAGCTGCTCTCCCCCTCTTCTCAGAGGGTGAGCCCGAGGCCCTGGTTAATACCACCCCAGAAACACTGACAATGCAGCGAGAGGGTCCTGTTAACAGCCTCGCTCTTCCCGCACACGGCCAGCCATCTCTCTCCTTGCGTTACTGCTCCGAGCTGCAATAGCACTTGGGCAGCAGGCTGGGCTTGGCTTGAGGAACACAGAGAGACGTGGGCCTGAAGCCAAACTCGTCTGCAGAGTCCAACATCCCAATAATGGGTTGAATCAAAGTACGAGGATGCTCTAATGTGGTTTTGCCTTTGCTTTCCATCCCTCAAAGTGTTCAAGACCAGGTCGGACGGGGCTTTGAACAACCTGGTCTGGTGGAAGGTGTCCCTGCCCAAGCCCTAGATGGCCTTTAAGGTCCTTTCCAACTCTAACCATTCTGTGATTCCCCTGGTCGCAGCTTAGGTGGGGGTTTCAAGGTAGCTATTGAGTGTCTGAAACCAACCTCCACATCCAGAGACCTCCGTCGCTTCCAGAGTTGTCTGTGTGCCCCAGACAGCGCAGTGGTATCCGGTTCCTGTAGCAGTCATGTTCTGCTGGGGGGGAGAAGCAAATCCGCCCGGACTGTGTTGCTTTTGCACACACTGAGCAGCAGCCAGCAGTGCCTGCAGGGGGAAAAGAGAGGGTTTTATTGAGAGGAATAGGGGAGGGAGACGCTAGCCCCAAGGATTTAAGATGGTAGCCCTGAATCACAGTAATTTCTCCCTCATTCATCATTTTGTATTGAGTGGGCTTGCGCTTAAATGGGGAAAACACCCAGAACAAAAGGACGATGAACATTATGAGAAACTGCTGTTGATTGTCAGTGGCCTCCTGTTGTTTGATTGCAATGTGTGTGAAGGAGAAAAGGACACCATGGCTCCCTGCTCTTCTCCTCCCTGCTACGGCTTCTGTGTCTTAGGGGTGGTTTTTTTTCATTGTTTCCCATGCCCAGGATCAGTTCACTTATTTACAAGCCCCAAAGCTGGCCAAGAGCCAACCGTACCTGTTTCTCCACCATTCCTACCTTTGCTGTTCCCTAGTGCCCCTTGTCTTTGAGCCCCAGTTTCTCTCTGGGCCCAAAGAATTGCCCGGTCTCTACGTATGGCTGTCTGCTTGACTGTCTGTCGTTCAGGGCTTGCTGTGGTTGTCATGTCTGCGCCCACACCTTGGTATCTCCAGAATGACTTTTCCTTAAGCAGCTCCTTTCCAAGACACGCGGCTTTGCAACCTCCCTCACCCGCTGAGCTTTGTGCACTTGATCTCGTGGGCTCCTCCTCAAGTGGCGTAAGATGCTCCTTCCAACGGAGCGTTACTCGTAGAGCGCTGGGGAGAGCTGGCCAAACAGCTCTTCTGGTTGCCCTTGTGTGATGGCACTCGCCTGATTGACAGCGAAGAACAGGGTCGGTATCATAAAACAGATTTCATGTCATGGACATGTCTTGAGAAGGGACACCATTTTGCAGGGGAGAAAAGTCCATCATGATAAGGACAAATACTGAGGCTCTGGAACTTCTTATGGGGGAAAAAAGCACTTTAAATAATAATCTTTCCACTTGCAGCCTCTCACAAGAGAGGCTTAAGGCAGTGACCTAAACTCGGACTGAAGTGGAAGTCTGGATGTGCCCTGCTCTAACAGCGGACCTTGGCTGAAGTATGAGTAAATATGAAATTATAACTGGACAGAGGGAAGCAATGGCTCACGCTGACTAAGTCTGATCCGCACCAGAATTTCAGAAGAATATGAGGCTCTGGAAGAGGGGAAAAAAAAATCCTACTTGGTTCATATTCCCATTATTTAAGAACAGACTCTTTTTTTTTAAAATCTGCTGTATCTGCAGCTATTGCCTTGTGAGCCAATCATCTCGTTTACACTTTGTCAAAAAATAAAACAAAAGAATATTCTCAGTGCAATTAAATTCACTGGGAGCAATTCACTGGTCTTAAACCCAAGGAAAGCAGAAATACCCTCGTAGAGCAAGGTTTGTCCCAGCACACGCTAAGCCTTTGGGATTAATCCTGGGGAACTGAGCAGGCCGCTGATTCTCAGCCTTAATGAAAGAAAGGGCAAGGTTCCTTCCCGCGCGGGAAGGCCGGGTGCTGTTCCTGACCCAGGAGATGTGGTGCATCCTCTGTGCAGAGGGTGATTTCCAACAGCCAGCTTAACAGAGACACAAGGTCTGGCGTGAGGCGCCTATTTTCTAGGAAGCTGCTGTGGATGTGCCCCTATGTCCTGGGGCTGGCGTCCCGTCCCTGGCTCTGCCCGACCCCCCGGCAGCGAGCGGTGGGAGCTCCCTGCAGAGGAGCAGCCCAGGTCCCCTGTGCCATTGAACCCCTGGTAGGGGGTGTGTGTGTGCAAAATTAGAGTGGTCTTCCCAACAGCCAGGTGCCTGCCATGCCCCCTCCTTGGGGAACGGGGCGACGAGCCCGCCCTCGCAGAGAAGCAGAAGGTGAAAGAGGCAGCCGCGGTCTGAGTATGGCAGCACTCCATTGCCCCAGGCAGCACCCTCTCTCCCCGCTTGGCATCTTGTCCCCATCCCTATGGCTGGTCCTGCTGGAGGTGGGAGCCGCACCAACAAGGTCTGACTTCGGGGTCTCTTGTTCCCCTGTCCCAGTGAGGTTGCTCCTCTCCCTCGCCGCTCCGTCCTCCGTGAAGTCTGCCGTTGCACCGTCGTCTTCTCCTGTGCACGTGTTCGTTTCGCTTTTGTCTGGTGGTGTGTGTGTGTGTGTGGGGGGCGTTCTCCCCTTGTTTAATCGTCTGAGATGTCCCAGTGTTGACTTCTTTGTTGTTCTCTTGCCTCTGATCCAGTCTTCACACACAAAAACCAAACCCCACAGATCAACAAAACCCAGCAACAACCCCAAACGAAAAGGGGTTCCCTCGGGAGAAGGTGACTTCGGCATCAGGGAGCGGACGCAGGGCTGGGCAGGACACACTGGTCAGGGCCTGGGGAAGAGAAAAAGACGGGGAGGAGGAAAACGGAGGTCCCAGCTGGCAGCCGTGTCTGCAGGGAGCTGGGGGGGGGCCGGGCACCATCTCAGCTCTCAGCCGACAGATGCTCCGATGCAGAATTCCAGAGTTCCTGTGCGTGCGAGGGGGAATTTTGTGCCTCCTCAGGAGGGGCTATTTTTAGAGCAGAGGCAGAGCTGAAAACCGTCCGTGCTGATTCTCCAGAGCTGGGACGGGCAGGGGAAACGTTCACCCGCGGGTTTTTTTGGTGTGAGGAGCCCGGGTTTGGCCGCGTGCTGGTGGCTGGGAGCTGCGGCAAAGGAGGGGGATGGAAAGACAGGGGGAGACAAGCAGAGGCCGGTGAAATCCGTTGGATCAACCAGTAGCTCCTTTTTAAATTCGAGTAGCCACTTGCCAGCCCTGCTCCATAAACCCCTTGGCCCCCAGCGAAGGGTGGGGTAAAGCTAAACCCACCCTATGCCCACCTTCTTTCCCTTCTTACCACCTTCTTTCTTCTCCGGAGATCCACACGTTAGAAAGCAGGCACGTCGGGCTGGTTGTCTCCTCCGCTTTGCTTCCCATCTGGCATCTGTAATTCCATCCCCGTCCAGTGGCTCACAAGAGGAAGGGCCTGAGGAAGGAAGAAGTGTCAGGAGGCCAAATTCACCGCCGGGGTCATAAGTCCTGTGGCGGGGAGGGACAGCAGAGCTTCATAGGCTTCAGGAATGAGAGTAAAGGAAGAGCCCAAAGCCACCACGCGTGGGATTTGAGGTGCGCCCAGAGTAGACCCAGGTACTGGGCATGCCTTCGTTGGCCATCAGCTCTGACACGATGAGAAGGACCTTTCCCCTTTGAGGAACAGTTTGAGAAGGTGTCTCCTGTGATAGCAGCCAAGCGCCCACCCTGCCCTCTTACTGCTCAGCTAGCCCTTCGGCCAGCCAGGGGCACCTCGGCTGGCCCATCTCGGCTGAAGTAGCTGAAAGCACCTCCCGATAAACAGCAAAAGACCAGAAATGAGCCCGGAATGCACGTCCCAGGCATTCACACCTCGGTGGGGTGCTTTCAGTTACTCCCACTGCTACTCTCTACCTCATTTTCCAGTTGCACGCAGCTGGGAGAAGAGAATCCCTGATAAAAAGGGATAGCACAAAGAGCCACTAAGCTGATGCAGGGTCTGGAGCACCTCTGCTGTGAGGAAAGGCTGAGGGAGCTGGGATTGTTCAGCCTGGAGAAGAGAAAGCTCGGGGAGGGGGGGGGTCGATGTACATGAATACTTGAAGGAAGGGTGCAGGGAGGATGGAGCCAGGCTCTTTGCAGTGGTGCCCAGGGACAGGCCCAGAGGCAATGGCACAAACGGAAACACGGGAGGTTCTGCTTGAACATCAGGAAATGCTTTTTCGCTGGGAGGGTGACGGAGCGCTGGGACAGGTTGTGGAGTCTCCATCCTTGGAGATAATCAAAAGCCACCTGGACACAGTCCTGCTCTAGGTGGCCACGCTTGAGCAAGGGGGTGGGGTGGGAGCGGGTGAACTCCAGAGGGCCCTTCCAACCTCCACCATTCTGGGAAAAAGAAAAAAAAAAAAACAAAAAACTATGCAAGTGGTGCCAGGTGAGTTGAAGCCCAGGGGCTTTGCAAGAGCCCAAGCGCCGATGCTTCAAGCCCGCAGCAAACACAAACCTGGGTAGCCTTTGCTTACCTTGGAGAAGGTCTAGGTGAGCCCAGGCAGGAGAGAGCCCCAGGGAGGGAAGTCCTCATCCAAGGTCATTCCCCAGCTCGGGAGAAGGCACATTGGGAAGGGAACATTTCACGTGTACTGTCTCCTCTGGAGAAGGGTCACCCTTCACCTTCTCCTGCGTGCCGGCTGGAGGCTTCAGGTGATAAATGACCCAGGCACCCTCAGGCTCATTTCTAATTTCACTTCCAGAGAGAGTCACAGAGCAGTTCAACAGTCAGCGTGGCGCTGAGGAGGAGTGTGTGTGTGTGTGTGGTGAACACGGAGGTAACGAAGGCCTCTTCTGCGTTCGGGGGGGGCTTGGAAGGTAGAAGTAGCCAAGAGAAGGTCCCAGAGCACCTCTGGATGGAAAAGAACAGAAGTACTTCCGTCACTAGAGCCGACAGTACAAATAGAAAGACATTTGGATCAAGCTGGATGCGCTGGTGAAAGAGCGGAATGTTTCAGTGACAGGCAAGGGGATGTAGAGCAGGGGACAGGCTGTTATCGGTGAGGCTGGGACACGGGACTGCTGGTTCTGCCTTAGGATGGCGTGGAGATGGGACGCCCTCTCAGGCCAGCCCGGCTCACTGTAATGCCCAGGAGAGCACAAAGCCAAAAAAAAAAATATATAAAAATATGCCAGGCCCACAACCTCCCTACACATGGGCTGTCGGGGCAAAAGAGAAGGGGGCAGAGGAGAAGGACCGCGTGGGCAGGGGTGAGGAGCAGCTCCGCAGCGAGCCTGGGCTGCCGTTTGCTGCATCCCGGCTGGGCTCTTGGGATACTGTCCCACATCCGTGCGTGCCAGTGCGCGCCTGCGTGTTTCCACCCGTGTGTGCCGTCACCTGTTCAGTGCATGAAGCCTGTTCCTCTCCTCTAGCACCTCCCGTCCATCCGCACGCCTCTCTTTCCCAGTGGGGGGTGGTAGCTTTAGTCCCCTCTTCAAGCTGAGCCCTGGGATTCCCCCCGGAGGGGTGACACGGAGGATGCTCAGCCCTGCGCGGCGCGGAGCATCCTCAGCTCGCAATGAGGAAGGCAGTGCAAACCCTCGCGGGACAGAGCACGCACAGTACAGGAAGATATTTTCTTTTCAATAGTGCTCTACAGTGAGAATACAAGAACAAAACCTGGAGAGCTGTTTTCCCCGATTGTTAATCCTTCTTTTCTTTTTTTTTTTTCCCCTGCACTCAAACCAATTTTGCATGCTGCAGGCAGGAAGAGGTACAACACGCGTTGATACTAACAGAGAGAGAGAGATTACACTCTGCTCCGAGTCTAACCATAGAATAATCTCTACTGTGGTTGAAAAGCAATAAATGGCTAATTTTTTTTTTTATTAAATACACTTGCACAGGCAAATGTCACCTACGGCTCGCGTTCTGCAGCGGCCGAGGTGAGGACGCGGTGCTGAGGCCAAGGGGAGCAGCTGATGGCCGCAGGGAGCTTGGGGACGGGGGAGGCAATAGAAAAAAAGCACACTGTGATTTTATTTGGGTCAACGAGTGAAGTGTATTTCAGCCATTCCTTCCCTTTCAATAATATGTTTGTACAATAGATAACCAACTTCAGCTCCTGGAACTAAGCCCCGTCCTTTGCTGTTTGTCAGTAAAATAGTTTTTTGCATGTTTTGCATCTGAGTGGTTTTTTTTTTTCCAACCCTTTGAAGCGAGTGACACCCCGGGGGTGAGAGGCTGGAGGCTTGGCAGGGGCACTGCCAGCCGGCAGGTCACCAGCGTGACAAACACGGTCTGTTTGTCACCACCAGGCACAAACACGGCTCAGATGGCGGGGGGGAACCCGCTGTGCCCGGCCGCGATGGGTGCGGAAGGGCCGTGCCGTCCCCCCCAGGTTATGCGACATCACAGGATGCTGTCCCAGATTTTACCCTGCTTGTCTCCCACTCACTGGGAGCACGGGGAAGGCTCTACGGTCCAAAACTGATTTTAAAAAGATAAATATTTTACTGTTAAAAGCAAATTCCGGGTGGAAGCTGCCTCCAGAGAGGAGCCCATTGCTTGGGAGGGCGAGGGAGAGAGGCAGGGTGCAGGAAACCTCAGCTTTGGCACGGACAAGGAGAGACGTTCTCGGTCCCCTTTCTAGCAGTACCGACATCTGCCGCCACGAACCAGCCCTTTAACAGTCTCCATTCTGCTTTTTTCTCTCCTGGAACAGGACCCCCCACACACTCACACACAAACACAGCAAGTCTGACACCGAGTGGGACTTCAGTCCTTCTGCGCAAAGACGCCGATGCAGGAGTTGTTCTACACGTCTGAGGCTTTGGTGGAGACACTGTGTGAAAGCAGAGCAGCAATCAAATAAATTAAAAAAAAAAACCCCCAACACCCAAGCAAAGAAACCCCCACAGCAAAAATAAAACCCACAGCAGGAGGAGAGAGGAAAAAAAAAAAACCCCACCCAGGCAAGGCAGGGAGCTGCCATCACGGGCCGGAGCGATAGTTGCAGGCACTGGTGTCTCAAATTATGTCTGGGGGTAAAAAAATAGCCAGCAACAAAGACAGAGGATCTGACTTCTGAGGTGAGAACAATTAGAGACAGGGCAAGAGCTGGAGCACTGCCTGGGGACTTCGCTGAGCCACCCGTGTGCTGCTCCCCTGTCAACACCTTACGAAAATAATGATGTCGCGTAGCCTGGTAATGCTGCTGGAGCTTCGTTCCAGGAGACGCCGTGTATCAGAAGATATTACCAAGATCTGGTAAGGCTGAGCAACCTCAAGGAGAGGAAAACCAGCCGGCAAGGCTACACTGTCCCACGTCACCCAAAGCAAGACGTGCCCCATACCTGTCCTTCACCAGCCCCCAGTCAATGGAGGAGAGCACGTAGTGAGCGCCCAGTTGGCTGAAGCCCGTCGGTTCCTCTTCTACTGCAGCTCAGACGGACAAACCTTGGCTCAGCCCCGTGCCCGGGCGGTTGATGCCTGTGGGAGATGCTGGGCGATGCACAAGGTCCAGCAGAGCACCCGGCGTCTGCGAAAGCCCTGGCTCAGGGACACCGAGGACACACTGGAGGTTGCAAGAGAAGCAGGGTGGCAAGGAGACCGTTGGAAAAAGGCTTTTCTCTTACCATTTTTGGCTTGTGAAGTTTTTTGTGGGACAGCCGACCTACAGCTAACCCTCAGGCTGGGTCCTCGCTCCTTGGTTCTCACGTGAGGCAGTTACGCAGCTCTGCTGCCTCTCAGGAGACCCCAGGTCCGTGTCTGCACGATCTGCCCCTTTGCTGCTGCAACACCCTTTCCTGCAGGGATGCCCAGGAATCCAGGGGTTCCCAGGAATCCAGGGGTGCCCAGGAATCCCTACGCTTGCCGCAGCCAAGTAGATGACCTTTAAGGGTCCTGTCCAACCCAATACATTCTGTGATGTGGCTGTAAGATGGGCCCAGGAGAGGAGAAACCCCGGGCAGGGAAGGTGCAGAGCCGGCAGGTTGCACACCAGGTGAACAGAGGGACGGGCCACCCCCAGAAACAGCCAACTCCGGCGTGTTTTTGTCAGGATTCCTCCAACAGAGCCCCAGCACTCGCATCCATGTGCCAACGGCACACGGTCACTGCCCGCAGGAGAGGGGCTGCCTTCCACGAGCAAAGAACCTCCCGGAGCAGCAGGGCTTCCCAGGGACTTGCATTAAAGGCTGGACAAATTAGTCGGATTTGCCACTTTTTTAAAAAAATAAAACACAGAAGGAGAATAATAACATTGCAACAAAACGGAAAACGGCCACAGGCAACAGATTATAAAAGAATCTGAGTGTTTCTTCTCCATTCAAAACACAAACATGGGTTGGCAGAGCGGTAATTCCTGGGGAGATTCCCATCTCCCCAGGGGATGTGCCCTGGAGAGAAAGCGCGGTGCCCGCATCCTTGTGCTGGCACAATGGAACTTTCCTCCCAGCGTACGGCATTCAACCGTAAATACTTTAATGGACGGCAACTGGGACTAGATAGATGACCATGTTGTAAATCTGTCTCCCAGCCACAATGCCATGGCAGAGGGAAGGCGTTTCAGCTGGCAGTGGCAGAGACGGGGGTGATGGATGGCTCGCGAATCCATCTGCTCTTAGATTTGCTCTCCAACACAAAATACTATTTTAATAAAGTGCTATTAGCTCATAACTCACTCAGTGTCACGGAGAGGAGATAACCTCAGCCCGAGGTTGCCATCTTCTATCCCTGCACGCAGTGTTAACAAATAGCGAGCTGGGTGCCACCTCCTCGGGGACATCATTCATCCTGGGAGGTGACAGCAAACCAAACTTACTGAGGAGGCTGGCAGAGGCCCTGCATTTAAATCTTTGATGAGGCAGGAGTCGAACAATGACAGGAGGCCTTTTTCCCCCCC
>VXBO01005458.1:0-31441 GCA_013400135.1 Rhinoptilus africanus | reverse complement strand
ATAGCAAGAGGGACAAGGAATCTCTTTTCAAAGGTGGGATTTAGGGAGCTGGTAGCAATAGCGCCTGGGATGCATCAGGAGAGCTGGCTTCATCAGTCCAACAGCCCACGGCCCGAGATTTAAGGAAGGAAGAGTAGGGTGCAAGGGCGAGAGAATGGACGGAGAACTTTATTTCCTGTGGAAATAAAAAAATGAAATGTCAACACTGAGAAAAGCAGCACATCCGAGCCCCATGGCTGCGCCAAGCCTGCCCAGATGCAGAGCTAACTAACCAGAACACAAGGACGCTGAGCTCAAACAACGGGATGACTTGGCTGGAATCTACGGCACCAGCTCCCAAAACACCGTCAGGGAAGAACAAATGGCATCAGCTTGTCCCAGGGGGAGCCCGTGTCGCTCTTTCAATGCAGTAGCTGGAAGATCGGACCCAAGCGAAATGAGCTGTCGACCCCCCCTCTGCCGCTCTCACCCGACGGGCAGCACCCCAAGCCTCATCAGCCCTCTTCAAGCAGGCTCAGCTCTGGCTTTTCTGCTCCACCTCCTCAGATTCTCCCCAGCCCAGGTGCCACCTCCTTCTCCTCTTCACGGGTGGGAAGAAGACATCCGTCATTCAGCAAGAGTTTGATGACAGAATCAGAGAATGTGACCCTTAAAGGTCAATTGGTCCAACCCCCCCGATAAATGATGCATCCATACCATCGGGCTGGGTGCAGAGTCCCTCTCCTGCTGCCATGGGTAGAAGCGACTGTGGACTCTCAGGCGTTGTGTTAACAGTGGTGTCTCAGAAGGGGACTGGGGACGCGCCTGCTCTGCCCAGAGCCAGAGCTTCTCTGGAAAGGAGGAGGAGAACTCACTGAATTTTGGAGATGTTGATCATAGAATCGTTCAGGTTGGAAAAGACCCTTGGGATCATCAAGTCCGACCATCAACCCCACTCTCCAAAGCTCTCCCCTACGCCATATCCCAACACCACATCGAAACGGCTCTTGAACACATTCAGGGAACGCAGTTGCCGCCACGGCCCAACCAGTCGGGGATTGGGAACAGAGAGAAGAAACCAAGTGAGCCCTGAGGCGCTGCACTCCCGGGACTGCACTCGCCTGCACCCCGTGGCTAACGAAGCCTGAAGGGCACAGATGTGCGAAGCTCCGACCAGCTCATCGCTGGAGGATTTCTGGGGGTGGAGGGAGGCCGAGACACACGGGACAAGCTCTATACGTGAAAGAGCCCTGCTCCTAGGAGTGAGTTCCTAGTATAAAGTATAGCTGTGTCTCTACTTACCCCTCCCAGACCTTTTAAAGGAAAATCAAGGAANGGACCCGCTCCAACACCTCAATGTCCTTCTTGGAGTGAGGGGCCCAAAACTGAACGCAGCACTCGAGGGGGGGCCTCACCAGTGCCCAGTCCAGGGGATGATCCCTTCCCTAGTCCATTTAGTAGAGAGCGCATCATCTTCCGGGCTGCCCAAGAAGGGGAAGGAACTTTGCCCTTGGGATACAAGCAGCACCAGCTCGTGAGTGACGCCAGAGCAACGTCAAAACACACACGCACAGAATAAACACTACGGCATCCACGTGTTCTCAGCAGCACCCGTGTGTCTGTCCGAGACAGACAGCGCTTTCCAGCCATACGAAGCCCGGACAGGAAAGCTCAGGTAAGGACTAGCGGCATCCAGCGTTAAGAGCGGTCTTTAAAAGCCCTTAAAAACCTCACTGACAAGAACTCCTGCGCTCAGGCAATCCTGAGAACCCTTAGGCCAGCCTGTGCTTCCTGCTGCCTTCCCAGCAAAAGGCTTCTTCTAGCTCACCGTTCTCCCGAGCCTGCAATTAACCCCCGCTGCCCGGCCCAGCGGCGGGGATCACCGCTGCAGGACAAGCACTCTGCTCCCCCTGCTCCCACCCGGGGACCTCACCCAACCCGAAGGAGGAATTGCGTGAAAGAGCTGAGACAGCAACTGCTGCGCCTTTCGCCCAGCTCTGCAGCAGCCTTCTCTTCCCAGCACCGTCGGAAAGCGGGAGGACAAGAGGGAGAACCTTCCCTCTCCCCCTGGCTCCTTTTGTGCTTCATGGGGATGACTGTGGAAGAGAGGAAAAGCATTGAAGGTGGATGTTACAGTCAGATTTTTTTACATTTTGAGATTTTAACCACACTGTATCAGGCTGCTCCCTCCCAAAATTCATTAGCAAGGGTTTTTTAGCAGAGAGCAGCTCTGCTTCGCTCCCTTCCATCTCCTGGGGCTTAATATAATTCCAGTAAAATCTTAATAGGAAGGAGAAAGCCTAGAATAGCTGATCTTTTAGTAAATCAGCGGACTAAAGGACAACTGCGCCTTGGCTGAAGGGGAGGGAAAAAAAATGGCATTCAAGTTTATTTCAGCCATTGAGAATATAAAGTGTGTGGCTTCAGCGTATACGAGGATTCCTCCCCGTCCTCTCAGCGTGCTTCCCGCAGCGAGTGTCAGTGGGACACGCAAGTCCGGGCACACACGACTGCTGTGGGACACCTGCCCTTAACAGAGGAGCAGCTTCTGAAATGCATCTTCAAATTACCCCTCGGCCGGGGAAAATATCAGAGACCCGTTTTGAGCGGAGGCGGCAGCCCGGGCCAGGGGAGGTTCGCAGCCTCAAGAATTCTTTCTCTCCGGGTGTCCCACAAGGCTGCCTGTTCCGAGGACCCTGGTGACCAGCCCCGTTCTGCCCCCACACTCACAAGCTCTTGTCAGTGCACGTCTCGCAAAGCTCAGGAACCACCGCCAGCGAAAGGGGCGAAGCGGAGATGGCTGTCAGCTCCTGTCGGAGGAGAATCTCTCAGCAAGGCACTCAAGGGCACAGATTTAGGTCAGGGAAAGGCGCTCGCAGCGTAGCTACAGAACGGGACTCAGAGCACAGAGTTCAAATGCAGTTCAAAGCCAGAAAAAGGAAAAAAAAAAAAAACCACAACCCACCAAATTTTCTGACCTCTTATGTGCACGCAGACAGAACAAACGTCATCTGATCCAGGCAGGCTCGTGCTCGTGACTTCCCAACGGCACATTTCTCGGTTGTTCCAGAGATGCAGCAAAGGACTCCTGAAGCAGGAGCGGGGGGATGGCAGCAGCCAGCAGCAAACAAGCCCCACTCGTATCTCCCTCTCTTCAGACCACGCTGGGCACCTGCACAGCAGGCAGGCTTACCGGGCCTCGCCTGCTCACCTCGTGGAGAGCTGATGTACTCGGAGGGGGGGGAAAAATACCCAGGGCTGCTCCGGGAGCAGCTGCCGAAGCAAGCGCCTGGCTGGAGAAAGGCAAGAACACATTGTGGGCTGTATAACACAACAGAGACGCGGGGACCCGGGAAGCAGCGGCTCCTGCTGCAGCTCAGCAGTGTCTGAAGGGCCACCTGCATCCTGGGCAGAGCTTTCAACACTCCGCTATAGCTAGTGCCAGTTGCTCCACCTCAGTTCAAATAACCTTGTGTGATCCAAGGAGCGTGTGCAGTTATCCTACAGTGCTACGCTAGAGGAATAAAACCTCTCAGGTTTAGAAGTCTTAGCGCTTCGGCACTAAGGAGTCAAGCTCCAGAGCTTTTAGTCCCTCGCAGCGTCCCACCGCAGGCTGGCTCTGTGGCCATCCTCCAGGCGACTCCAGCACAGAGAAGGCAAAAGGGAATAGCCAGGCTCCAGCAGGCGTAGCCACCCCACCAGGGAAGTCCCGGTGCTCATCAGCCAACCCACCGTATAACTGTAACTTCATCTTAAGCATCAACTCAAATTGAGGCAGGTGGAGCTGCGAAGCACACCTACTACACCTCCAACACAAAGGCTAGCCCGAGTCTGTGAAGAAGCGACAAGAGAGTGATGCCATACAGAGATGGGAGCAAGGAGGTATATCACGGGCAGGATCTGTGGAAAAGAGGTAAGAAACACCTCTGCTGGAGCTTAAACCCTATGAAGTTAAATAGATGGGAATAGCAGGCTTGGACAGGCCCTGGGTTCCCACTGGCCCACGTCACTGGGACACCCCAGAACCCTGTCAAATGGCTAAAAAGGATTTGGAGTTTGTGCCTCTCCAGCAGGACAGGCCATACAGACTGACACAGTCAATGGTATTTCAGCAAGGGCGTCCTTTAATACAGTTGCTTCTGCCTTATTTAAACCATATTTTTTTTTTCCTGGTGCACTTTAAAAACATGAAATCCAAGGCAGACTGAGGCAGTACCCCCTCCCTTGCACCAATGGACAGATTTCAACACATGATTCCATCAGACATTTGCCCAAAAGACCCTCCCTGGCTTTCTCCCTTGCCCACTTCCCCACACATGCTGGTCTGAAGCCGGCAGACTTCTCACACCGGCGTTCCTTTGGGGAAAGGCAGCAGCGGGTTGCTGGCAGCCCCTTTGCTTGCTTCAGCCCCCTCCTTTTTCAGCCATTCCATCTTCTGTTTGTGTTGCTGCACAGCATCGGCGACCCGGGCATCGATCATGGCCTCCGTAAGAACGCCGTCCTCTGACGCGTAAGCTGCAGCCTGGAGAGGCAAAGGCAGAAGAGTTACAAGTTAGTGCTGGCAATTCCTAGGATGGGTGAGGATCCGAGACTGGGAACCCTCTTTTGTTTTCTTCTCCAGGCATGTTTGCCCCCACACTACCTAGCACAACACCCAGTCTTGTTCTCAGCCAGTGGCGGTGCCCGGAGCGACCTGCGGGACAGCTAGGACTCCACTGATGGACACGCTGCGGATGGCAACCCAAGCAGCCGTGCCCTCCACGGAAGGGAAGGATGCTGAGGCTGTCAGCTGCACCCATCTCCAAGGTAACAAGCAACTCCAAGCTACAGATTTCTAAATCTGGGTACTCCCTGTGCAGGCGCTCCTGCAAGAGACTCAGTACTGCGGCTCCTTGCGCAGCCACGCCAGCCAGCGAGCTGGACTCTAACCCCCTCCAGCTTCTCCCATCCACGCTGCCTGCCCCAAACTTCCATCCACATCCCTCTCCTTCCCCAGAGCTACCACATCATGGGTTGCCACATGCCAGCCCTTCCGCCTGCAGGACGTTGCCCAGGATCCCAGTTAGGAATATAAACTTTGGCTCTCATACAGGCTGAAGCGTGCTCCTGAGGCACCACGCACAGGCTCCATAAGTCTTTAATGGTGCAAAACAGCAATTATACCGAGCAACGAGGTTTACTGCAAAGGCATCACGGAAAGAAATTAACAGCGTGACCACTGTGTGCACCCACTGTCCAATGATGAAGACGGGAGAGAAGACAAACCCCAGTTTGCACTGGTCACTCCCATCACAGCACTGACGAGCCCAGACCTGCCTGTTAGATTACTGCCACCTCACTGCAGGAGGAATAATTATTTCAAGAAACGGACAAAAAGGTTACCCAAGCTGTTTTTCAGCCTCCTCTAGCCTACTTTCCAGCCCTTACTTGGTAGCCCTTTCGGGGGAACTGGTTAGGTCACAAGAGGTCTCGCTGCACAAACCACATGTAACCACAGAGCTGGCAGGCACTGGTTTTCCCTGCAAGAAGCATCAAAACAGATTCGTCCCCGTGCAAAACATCTGTAACCCTTCCTCAAGGCAGAAGTGACAAGTTCAATGCTCGTACTTCCAAGTTCGGAGGAAACACTGGCCGCGGGCAAGGAGCGCGGAGGAGTAGGTGGTCTGCAAATAGAGAATTCACTTTGCATAAAGGCCCTTGTCCTCTGCACGCAGGGAGGGAGCAGGCGGCGCCCTGAGTACAGCGAGGCAGCTGCTTCCAACCGACACCAGAAGAGCACCGCTGCCGTAACCTGCCGCCGCCACAAATACTGACACCACACGTACCAGGAACGCGTGTTGTGACCTACCTTCTCCCAGCGCTGTACCAGGGGCATGGTGGAAAGGGTCTGTGCAGCTCCAGCGTCCTCTCCCACTCACCCCCGCAGCCCACCCGCCCCTCTTGTTCTTTACTGGTTTGCAGGACACGACCCAGGACTTAAAGCTAAAAGGAGCCAGCATCCTTTTGTCAGTGCAGCCCTGCAGCCAGGAGGATTTGGTGGTTTAAAATGGAGTAAGTGCTTTCCTGGGATGTGTGAATAGAGAGGATGTCTTCCCTTCTTCCCTGCCACCGCATAGACCATAAATTCAACTGTGGAAACTCCTGCAAAGCTGTGCAGTTCACGCTCTGTTGATTTTCTCAATGACTTTCTATTTATAGCAAGCCTCGGGCCCTGGCTGTCAAGAAAGCAAATGGGGGAAGCAGCTGTCCCTTCTGGGAGTAGCTTGCACACACATAAAAACGGTACTGAGCTTCATTTGTATTCATACCTCTGCCTTCTGCATGGACACATTTTAACCCACCTTCTCCAGTGCAGCTATTCGTGTTTTATAACTCAAATCCAATTACGAAATAATCTGAAAACAAAGCGTTTGGGGAGGAAGTAGAGGGATGGAGCGCAGACGACAAGTCCAGCCCAGATGATCTGATGTTTAATTTCAGCCAAGAACCGTGGTTTATTTTAACTTGGTCAAACTAACCTGTATCCTTTGAATCCCATTTATGAAGGAAACAGCCTGCTCAAAACCCCCCAAAACCACAACTGCGTCCCCAATTATAACATGCTTATTTATATTTATAAGTAATTTCACGTACTTATAATGTCCTTCAGCTCAGACCACTATGGAGACATTAAATCCTTCCCGTAGCTTGGTCAGGCAGATGATTTTTTTTTTTGGGTAATTTTTAAAATATAAACAAGCTTCAAGGAGCAAAAAGGTGTTTCGGCAACAAGGGCAAGGAAATGTCAGGAAGCTCGCCTCTGTCATTAACACTGGGACATAAAACTCCTGGGAATTCTCTCGAAGCGTTGCCAAAACAATTTTCCAGAGATTACAGCTTGGAATAGCAAAAGGTTGCTTTTTTGACATTTTATCTAGAACACATCAATGGGTTTAAGTCCAGGGTGCAGAACTAGAAAGCCTGCATGGATCTGAAGGGAATTTTTAAGTGTGTAAATGCATCTAATCCATGCTAGAGTCATAAAGGATTAGATATAGGGAATGGAAAAGCACAAGGACAAAAGGGAATGCTCAGTCTCCTGCAGAAGAGATTAAAATGGATTTCTAGCGGGCAGACTATTAGCTGTGCCAGACAGCAATATTTTTCCCAGTGCTAGAGGTTACACCCTCTGGTTTTCTGCATCTTATTTTTTCCGTTTGGTAAATTCAGGACAAACTGAGCCAGACAAACAACAGAGAACTAGAACTTCACGTAAATGACAGCCAACCAATTTCAAGCCCATCTTACAGCGGAATTAAGCCTATGAAACCTACAGCTATCACTCAGGCTTCTAGTTTGACTGAGACGGTTTTGTTAAAAGCAAAAGGAGAGTGGCCGTATGCTGCCGTTCCAGGTCACTCCCTGCAAGAGCCGACAGCGATGATGGTTTCTCTTCCTACTGCATCAGAACTTCACTTTTCCCCACACCGCCTCCGAGGTTCAAGTTCTGGCCACGAGAGGTGACCCCAGGCAAGCCAAGCAGAGCTGGTGAGGACCCATCTCAAAACTCCATCAAGTCCATGACGGAGTTATCCCGTGCCCCTTTGTCCAGCCCCTCCAGCACTTCTGCAGATTGAGGAATGGAAGCAGCAGTGCCAACGCACGTTCCTCACCGCCTTTCCTAGCACTGCCTGTGCTTCGCGGGTGATTTAATTAGGTTCCATCACACAAGAGGTTAGGACTGGAATTGCAAGCACCAAGGCTTCAGCCAACTTGAGGTAGCAGGACAGATCAACGCTTGGCCACGGATTACGCCTGCCTCCCTGGTCCCTCTGCTGTCCAGACACTGGTTTTGTTCCAAGATGGAATCTTCAAAGTTGGAAGGGACCTCTAGAGATCATCTAGTCCAAAAGACTATGTCCAAAAGACATGTCTACAGAGGTATAATGCACAGACAGCAACACTGCAAATGACTGTTGGAGGAATAAACTAATTAAGAAAATATATATATACACAAAGTTGAGGTGAATTAAGTGACAGGCATGTTGCAATTAAGCCTAGGCTTTGAGGATTAGCTCCAAGGCACATCAAGGCACTACGCAGAAGAGCTGGGAACAAAAGGCAAGCAAAATGCTCCCGTCCAGCACTGTGCTCCAGCACTCGCGACCAAAGTTGGAAGGGACCGCTTTGTGCTGTAATCCTCCCCAGAACGGGTCAATTGAATTTATTTATTAAACAGAGACCTTAGGCAGATTGCATTTCAGCAGGTGTTGTGACGAGCCTATCTAGAGAAGTGTTGGAAGCTTAAATACCTTGAGACATAGCTGTTTCCAGCCTGCTTTGAGGACTTCTAAAGAGCACTTGGCTCACGACATCTGCTGTTTACCAGCTCTGTAAGGCGCTACAAAGATCAGAAACGGAGCCGTTGAGAGATACCTCATTTTTTCCCTTTTCTTGGCTCTAACTGCTCTTCACCTTCTCAACTCGTACATCACCTCAAACTCCTCCTGCCTGTGTTAACTTGGCATAATGCTTTGGGTGGAGAGAAGTGGGGGGAAAAAAAAAGCAACCGCAAGTAGGGAACTGAGTAGGAAGTGAAGACATTCACCTTAACTAGAGTCACAGAAAAGGCTCCCTAAATGCTCAGGTCAAACCCTTTGTAGTTTCCTTACAGCTCCCCACATCCAAGGCGGATAAAGTCGTCGCTTGCAAACTGATTAAAATTCAAGTGTGTGTTCATAAAGGTGCTGCTCACACCAGGCTCTTTCCCACATCAGCCATCTTTGGCACCACGCGGGATCTTGAATCAAAAGTTCAGTCGTACAGGAGTTTAAAAGGCCAACAGTTCCAGAGTTAACAGTCTCTTCTGTACTGTATAACCACCTCAGAGCTGTTGCCTCCGGATGAGGAAAGTCTGAGAAGCGCTTTCTTGAGGCAGTTACGCTGGTTCATACAGCCCCTACCTACCCTGATCCACCTCCTCAGAGGTGCCAGGACATAGCTATGCAGTTAACTTGCCAAGCTATTTTTGGTTCTGATCAGCTCCCTGACCCAGTTCATAGTACAGAGAGGTGCACCGGTGCGACGGAAAGGACAGCAGAAAGGCAGGAATATGAGGCAGGACTAACGGTGCCAGAAATGCTTGTCAAACTTAATCCCTCCTTGATAGGAGCGAGCGTTTTATCATCTGCCATTAACAACCTACCTGTTAGTGCTGAACAGGCCCCAAAATACTCATACCATTCAAGAGATCACAGAATGGTTTGGGTTGGAAGGGACCTTAAAGATGATATAATTCCATACCCCTGCCGTGGCAGGGACACCTCCCACCAGCCCAGGCTGCTCCAAGCCCCGTCCAACCTGGCCTTGAACCCCTCCAGGGATGGGGCAGCCACAGCTTCTCTGGGCAACCTGGGCCAGGGGCTCACCCCCCTCACAGCTAAGGATTTCTTCCTACTATCCAAGCTAAATCTCCCCTCTTGCAGTTTGAAACAGTTACCCCTCCTCCTATCATTACACTCCCTGATAAAGAGCCCCTCCACATCCTTCCTGTAAGCCCCCATTAGGGACTGTAAGGCTCCTATAAGGTCTCCCCAGAGACCTTAACCTAAGATCAACGTGGGTTAAGACTGTGTAACACACCTGCTTTACAAGACAGGCTTCAAACCACAGCTACTGAAGCGCTTTACCTTCAATACTTCACATGGGCTAAGAGAAAGGCAGGGCTTAACAAGTTTTGCAACAGTCAAAACTCAGTGGGCCAAACCCTGCATTTACCCTTCTGCAAAGCTCTAGTCGAGCTCCAGTCAGTTCCTGCTCCAAAATCCTTGACTCGGTGACTGAAAAAGAACCCCGCGGTAGCACTTAGGATCAACAGCTCCCACAGCAGCATTCAATACAGAAATCTTACTGCTTTTTTAGATGCTTTCACAAAGCTGTGTCCACCCAGTCACCTCCTGAGGAAAGAATCCCACATGTCGAGCCTCCAGCTGCCAAAAGCCCGTGCTATTTGAAGGCTGACCCATGACACATCAATCACACACAAGTCTTAACTTCGGCATTTCACGGCATCACTTTCTTCATCAACAAGAGGCAAGATAGGAAGTCCCTCATCCCAGAACACCAACAGCTTTGATTTTGACACAGATGAAGCTTCTTGCAGCTCCTACATCAAAACGATGCGTATCTTTTTGCCCACCTTCTCCTGCATCTTTTCCTTCTTAAAGCCCTTGGTCTGTTTTTGAGGAACATAGCCTCCCGCTGCAATTTTACACCAGGACCTTGTTAATAGTTCTGGAGCCATAAGGTACATTTTAAAAAGTGATCAGGGCAACAACACTATGGAATTAGTCACTCCCACCTTTCCCTTCCTTCAAGATCACTTGAAGGATAAATGATAAGAGCCAAGGTCATTGCAGGGAGTAATGACAAGCTAGGAGATAAGGGGTGATAAAAAGCAAAGGATCATTTATCACCACTTTTTGTTACAGGAAATGCCTGGCAACAAAGCCTTTCATATACATGGATACAGGGGGTCCCTTCTAAATGCAGAGAAATAAAGAAATTCTACAGTCAGTGGCCTGCTTTCTCTCCCACATCACCGGCGCTCAGTTTGAGACAAACACCCCAGGTCTTTTATCCCGGGTTTCAAAAGTCAGAAGCCCACAAAAAGCATAGCTGTACTCGGAAAAAGCAAAGCGGTGATCTAACGGCTCTGCGAGAGGCAGAACGGCCCAAGAGGCTGGTCTTTCCTTCAACCTGTCAGCTCTCCAGAAGGCTGTCTGAACAGCCGCTAATTGGACTCCGTGGCGGCCCCCCTAAACCCATCAGTATGCACCACCTCTCTCAGTCCCAGATACTTGTCAAACATCTCGCTAAGCTGGTCACGACACTCATCCGGCCCCTTTGCAGGCAGAGAAAAGACACAAATTAAAAATAAATAAAGCTTTATATATACTTTCAGATGACAGCACACAATTTTTTTCAGCAATACAAAATTCACCCAGTAAAATTAACCAGCTGCGTGCTGACATGCGAAGAATAAAATAAGGACTAACAGCCCTCAAATGGCTGCTTTGAACCTCAGCTGACGACTGCTGCAGTTAAATGGGTTAGAAAGGATAAATACTTTCTGTCCCTTGAAAGGTGGAAAAATAGGAGGAAGAATGAAATGCAAACTTTGCAAAATGGTTGTAAACTGCTAAAATAAACAAGCAAAGCCCTTTGTTTACACAGTACCTCAAAGGAAGCTGACATGAGTAAGTTACATGACATACAATTTGGAGCATATTCCTTAAATTGATACTCCTAGGTTAGTTTGTATGCACAATCAGTAAGAAACTGACAGCTGTGACAAAACAAGGTGAAAGCCTGATTAAAAAAAAAGTGCTTAAGGTTGCTGAGTATGTGAACAACTGCACTCAAACTGACTGCATTTCTTATTTCTAGATAGGTACCACGCATGTAGAAGTACCCAGCCTTTTCCGCTCCATTTTCCAGTTAGTTTTTTTCCTTCCTGAAGTTCCACTAAAAACGTGTCCAGAACAAAGCAGGGCAGAAGGATGGCCACCATACCTATGGGCCATCAGGCATCTCCTCTACTGGACGTCTGGAGCTAGAACGTGCATGATGGCCAGCACTATTAGCCCAAACCCATTCCCGAGTCACAGAACCATAGGGTTGGAAGGGCCCTCTGGAGATCATCTACTCCAGCCCCCTGCTAGAGCAGGGTCACCCACAGCAGGGGGCACAGGAACGCGTCCAGGCGGGTTCCGAATGTCTCCAGAGACGGAGACTCCAAAGTGACTCCAAACTCACTTGCTTTACTTAAATTCAGGAAGGGATTTCCCATCAGTGACTATAAAGAGTGTTCCTACTTAGGAGATGAGGAATTACGTTGCTATTATGACACCTGCCCTAGAGCGGGCAGCACTCCACTGCTACTGTATGGACGTAATGAAACCTTCAAGACAAGGCCTGAGACTCCAACATCAAACACTCAAACCTTCCAGAACGGGAAAACGAACCAAGCAGCCCAGTGACAAAAGCCCTACTTACCTGCCATGCCACAGCAAGCTGAGAGATCTCTCGGCCAGACATGCCCTCTGTCAACCTGGCAATCTCCGAGCACTTTTTCCCATAGTCAAACTGGGCCAGCTTCAAACGTCTAAAAAGCAGAAGAGCAAGGTTTAATCCACGTGTAAGCCACGTGACACGACAGGAGAGCGAGGGAGTCAGAGGGCTTTGTAAAGAGCAATGCGTGCAATGAAATCAAAGATCAGATCGGACTGATCTCTGTAGAAAGATCCAGCCTGAGTACAGAAGTTGTTCTCCTGGGCCCAGAAAGCCCAATTTTGCGGCACATATAAACATGTGCACCTGAATTAAGACCAAAAGAAGTGCAAGACTGCACAGCATACAAGGAAACAAGTAACTTGATCTGATTTGTTAAGCCAAGCAAAGACAAATGCTTGGATATGAGGAGTTCCCTAAGTGTTCCTACTTGCTTTATTGCCTCCAGCGCAGTAACTGGTCTCCTAAATTTTAAGGGCACAACAAACCATGGCATGAAATTCTAGGATGGCGTCTCATCCCGTAACAGGACAGCAAGAGGCATCTCCGCATTCTTACCTGCACTACTTGTTTAAGGTGGGTTTATAGGGGGTGTGACAGAAAACACAGAAAAGGAGGTGAAGAAAAGCCATAAAAAAAAAAAAAGAAAAAAAAGAGAATCCTACAGGGTGGGAGAGTTCCGCAGGGATACTCACTGTTTACCCTCCATGGCTGGCTTCAGGACATGCCTATCAAAATACATTCTCACAAGGCGCTCCCGTTCCTCTAGCTGGGGCAGATCAAAGTTGACCATCTCATCTATTCGGTCGTTGATAGCCCAATCAAACTGCTCCGGCTGGTTGCTTGCTAAAACAAGCATAAACCTGGAGAATGAAACAAGAGAGGAAAGAATGAAAACCCCCATAAAAATAAAAATCAACGAAGCAGTCTGAACACTGGGAACTGCCCAGCGTCTAAGATCTTTCATAACCTGGCGTGTCTGAAGATTCCTTAGAAACAGCATCTCAAGCGACATACTAAAACGCAGTGGCATTTAAGCTATTTGGAAGGGAAACACTCAGCTTTCCAATATCAGCCTTCCCCAGTCTGCCACAGAAGTCTAATTTATCACCTTACCCATAGTCTTCCTCGAGTGAGGAATATCACAAACATTTAGCAAGAGTACAACCTCCCCGAGACCTTGGTGTGAAAGCGTGAAGTGTGAAAACCCTGGAATAAGGCTGGACTTCCCAAAGTGTGAAGCCTTAGAACAAGGCTGGACAACGTGGAGAGATGAAATCCCAGTTTGGGGAAGCGACTTCAAGCTGCTAACTACACAGTACAGCACTGTAGAATCACGAAGGGCTGCCTTCGTCCTGCTCTGAAGGTAGGAACAGCTGCCAAACTGGAAGCCAACAGCGTTACCGAAGCCTCAGCCAGCTCAACGAGCTGCAGAGCACTGAACAGACTCATCCTGGCCCAACAATAAAAGGAGTGTTCCATTGCTGGGTCTGCGTCGGGAAAAGCCATGCTTCAGCAGCTGGTAAAAGTCGAGTTGTTTCCTTCAAGCAAATCTGACAACACATTCCTGCTACTAAGTTTAATGCGCGCAGAAAGAGAGGCGTCCACAATGGGTACCGTAAAACGACGGTGGTTTGTTTCACCAAGCTCTGCTCCATGGTGCAGCTGTGCCAGCTTCCAGGTCCTGCTCTCTCCTGCTGCATTCTGAAGCCAGAAGCCCTTTCTTTTGCTTTGTAATGAAGCTTCTTCCCCATGCCAATTCTACTTTAATGCCTTAATTGATGTTACCAGCTTAATAGCGCATTATAATTTGAAATGGGCGTTTAACCACAGCTATTGGAATATTGACGTTCTTGCTGTCTATTTAAATCCCAGTCTACAGGGGGCTGTGTACTTTGCTGTCATTTCTGCAGATAACTTTGCCAACGCCAGAGCCACACAGGCACGAAATCGTTCCTCTTCTACCAACACGGAATATCCCCACGAGCCCCTAAAGAAATACAGCCTGGATAAAGGATTGACACGCAGCCTGACACTCAGGCCTTGCTCATTTCTATAATGAAAACGATACAAGAGATGCAGTCACGGTAAGGTATCCAGCAAGAAAATGCAGAAAGTTCTTTGTGAAGTTTAAGCCAGCTATCCACAGTACTTAGCTACACTGGTGACAACTCACTGGTAAAATAATAGTACTCCTCAGGGTCTCACCAGAACAGCCAGATTTACATGGACTATTAGACTTATTCAAGTCAACTCCCCCTTCACGGATACAGAACTCCTCATTGCCCACAGCAGCAATAAGGCTGTTTAGAAGTAAAAAGCAGCGCATGAATCACAAGGACGTGTTCGTTCTCCTCGAATGGCTCTGGGTTTAAGTCCGGGCTGAATTCAACATCTGAAGAAGCGACAGCCCAAGTGCTTTGAGCAGAGGCACAGCACCCACCAGCACCTGCCAAGCCTGCCCAGAGCTCTGCTACGGCAATTTCACATCGGGGAAAAGAACCATCCCCTCACCAACCCCTGCCGGCCACTGCCTCACAGCACAATCATAAACCCGGTCAAAAACATCGCTTTGCTAGATCTGCAGCAATTGGACAGTACAAGTCTGGAAAGGACTATTTCCTAGAAAAAGGGGGAAACTACCTGAAGCACAAACATACACACTATTATTCTTATTTTCTTTATGAGAAGTTATTCTTAGAGAGAAAATATTCTTATGAGAATTATTCTTAGAAGTTCTGCAGTTCCATCTGAACATCTTTATCATCTTTGCAGGTACAGAGCAAAAGACATTTCCAGCGACCACCTAGGAGCTCAGGATAGCTACAGTTTTCACCTTATGTTTTCCATCTTAAGCACCATTTACTCAGGGTACTCCAGAAGATACGCATTTTGCCACTATATATTTACTACATTTCTTCTCGCCAACAGCCAAGTAGAACATTGTTTAATAGTAATTATCCTCCCAAAGAGAAAACCAAGGACCTTGCAAGGTTCTTGCAGGCTCAACACTTTGCAGTCTACTCATTTTGGAAAGGCTCGTCTTCCAAGACACCTCACTGCGACACAGAAGGGTACAAAGAAGCTGCGTACAAGCAACCACCAGGGAGAGCTGCGTTGGGTTTTTTTTGTGGGCATATGGTTGGACTCGATCTCAAAGGTCCTTTCCAACCATGAAGATTCTATGATTTTAAGACGTTTAAATACCACCTGTGTCAGGAAACAATTTCCCTACAGTTCTGGATGGGAGCCACACACAGTACGGATATCACATGAAAGAAAACTGCACACCACCACATACCGCGCGCAGGGGAATCGTTGTCATGAAAGGCAGTTCAGGATCCCTTCTGCACATCTGCTAACGCGGCCAAATGAACATCCTCTCTACAAGCACTGATCTCTACCCTGTGTACAGCCCTTCGGAGTTCTAATTTCCAGGTCCCAGGAAAAGATAAAGGAGGAGCAAGCTACATTAGGTACATAAACCGAAATCCTATGCAGATTTTTTTTTTTCCAAGTCCTTCGTAGCACAGATAAAACATTTCCACCTCTCATTTGCACACCACAGACCCTTCACAGACTTTCCTCAACTCAGGGAAATATCAACCGCTGTAAGGGCTGAAACCAGACACTCACTTGTTGCTGTGCTGCCCTGTTCTGTGCAGGAATGCGTTTAAAGTTGCTCTGAGATCTTCACTGATTTTCTCCTGCAAAGATAAAATCCAAAGGAAGATCAATTGCTTGGGGATCTAAGACAAGTCACAGCTTTAAGCAGCATTACCGACAGAGTTCTGTTATTGTCAAGAATTTGCATTACAGCACAATCCAAAGCACTGTAACACTTTGAAAAAAAGGATCAGTTTATACACCCAGAAAAAGCTTAGGAATTAAAGCTTCCAGCAGAGAGAGTAAATATTTACCCAGTCGTTCAGTGATTCTCTTGATTTCAAACCCAGGGCTCTAACCATTGGCCCAGGTGGTTTTCTCTGTTGAACACTATTATAACTGACAAGTCCAATAAGACACTTACAGGAAAATAAGCCACAACAAAGAATTCACTTCTACATTCAAAGTAGTCTTCTGGGGATGGCTCTTTCAATAGACCACTGGGGTTCAAGCAGCAGGTCCAGATTCAATGTACAATATGGTGACTTACTTGGAGAACATAAATCATTTTATAGAGGGGAAAATGCTAGTGTAGCCTTGTTAATGTAGTGAAAAGCAGTTCTGTTATGAAATTTTCCCAAGATAAATATCTGTTGGGACAAAAAAACCCCAAACCCTGCAGGCTACCAGCTCTCCAGTGTGAGTGGTCTTCTCTTGTTTTCAAGATGTGCCTCTTCCTTTCCGACTGCCCTGTCGGAAAAACCTCCAAAAAGACGGTAACACCCATCTTTTGGAGGCAGGAATTTTCAAGTCTTGAGATGCTCATTCAGCTGCAAGACACTAATTTCTTGTCTCTGCATCACTTAATTAGGTGAGCGGTAAGGCACCTGCCAGTTTTCATCTCTTGCCTGTGGAAGCTCGCTAACCAGGTTAAACAAGGAGGCTGCTGGCTGGCTAATTCTGCAGCACACGCAGATAACAGACACAGAGAATTCACTTACTGTTGCCCTCTTCCGCAGAAATGCATCCGCTTCATCCACAAATAGCAAGAGGCTGTAAAAGGAAAGCACTACACAGTAACAGGAGACAGGTAAGTGAGGCTCAAATGGATGGAGGGTTTTCCTGATCCCACCACCAGACACTCGTAATTGTGACCAGCTCCAAGCCCATTTCTTAAGGCAGTATTTCTCAGCTTAAGCTACAGCAGCATTTCCATTGCATACAGCCGGCCCAACAGTTAACGAAGAGGCATGATCTTAAGATACCTGAGGCCATAAATTCGACTCCAGGCCTCTGGAGTTTTGTTTCCCCACTGCTCAGAATAAATTGAGCAGAAGCAATTCTACGGCACACAACCATAACCTTCCCTAGATTTTTATAGCTAGATGGGAGTTCTGGGCACGGTCTGGCAATGGGCTTGTATCTAGCACTGCGGGTATGTTATTGCCGAGTGGGAGTAGATCTTTGAAAGGCAGACCTGGCTGCCCACAAGAGTGCTTATTTTAGCATTCCCTCCTGTTTAGAGAAATGTGTGCAAGACAGGTACACAAGCATACAAGAAATCTCAGTGACACTGGCATCTTCCTGCCATCTTTCTTCCTTATGCAACTCTGAAAACCTGAAACCAGAGTCCTCCCCTGCAACTGGCTTTGCTATTTTGTTGTGTTTTTCCTTTCCAAACCACACTAGCAGCAACAGAATGGTTTTACAACCTGTGGAGAGGTGAATTAATAAAGCCAATGAATAATTCACGAAAAATAAATTCACTTATAACCCAAGGGTAGTGCTCTTCCCAAGAGACAAAGCGTCTAAAGATGTTTATCAATAACAGAACCAAGTTGCTCATAAAGCTGTCACAGCTTGTATTACCCTCTTGCCTAGCTTCAAACCCAGCTTTCTTTCAAGGGATTTCAGGGCCTACTAACACCTTTTACTCAACTCCAGTTTTTCTGAAAATATTCTAAGCTACAGCCTCTGCAGAGAAGCGTCTTTTATCACAGCGGCTTTCAGCTAATAAAGGCAACACAGCACTAACAGCTAACGTCGGATAGCCAGAATAAAATCTGCTTAAATCCTTGAATGTTACTGGAGCTTAGAATATTGATGTATACGGACACATGCAACCTTTGATCACCACTTTCACAACGTGGCTATCTGAAGTGTGCGAAGCTCAAATGCACAGGAGTTTTTATCAGAATAGACTCACACCCTGTGAAAGCACCTTCTTTAGCGGAAGATCCAACAATATTCATCCACAGCTGAGTATCCTCACATCTCTTCCAACTTCTTTTTCTAAGCTCACTTAAATTCTTATACCTTTCCTTCCATAGCTCCTCAGGGCAGGAGCAGCTTGAGGAGCTTAAATCCTTAGGACATTTATTCTGCAAGTTTGGGGGCTTTTTTTAAAGGGGAAATAGAAGCATTCAGATGATGAATGCAGCAAGGATTAAAACAGACACTGCAAGATAGTGTCCATCTAAAGCCATCAGAGAACACGTAAAACACTGCTTAGCCACATTTACAGAAAACCTGCAATCAAAACAGCACAACCCCCCCAGACTGACACCCACTGCAAGCTCACTATTGAATTATAATATCCTGGCCGGACAAGCAACTACCTCTGGACTGCAAAAACCCTTTTACACTAGTATGAACAAATTAACTACATACTTTTACAAAATCAGGGAGTCAAGATGTAGCCTCAACACGAATGCTTTTCTGCAGATAAAAGTCTGCTTTTAAAGGTGACTTTTGCACCTATCTAATGTCAATGCCTTTAGCATCCATCTCCCCCTCATCCTCTTTTATATCTTATAATTCGACACTTCTGTTGGGATCCAAAAGAAGCTGGATCCAAACACTATCAGAGTCTAAAAGCTGAGCGACTGCAACAGAGAACATAATATCCGGAGGCTGTAAACACCTGGTTCCACCTCCATCTGCGTTAAGTCTTCTAACCACTGTCAGAAAACTGATCACCCTGAAAAACATGTGTCCCAGCCTTCAAGTGGGCAATACCTGCCTGCTGAGATCAGCAGAGCGTCAAGCTATGACTGATCTGGAATATCTGAAGTAAACAAGGAGAGTTTAAGGGAGCAGAAGAGCAAAAGCTTTCAGCCTTTTAAATATTACTAAGCTGCAAGAATTTATCCATTCTAGGATTCAGGAGATGTTATGCCCGGTCAGTGTTACCTCATCCATGAAAGCTGGATAACAACCCACAGAGATTAGAGGGCTGAACCACATCGTTGCAGCGAGTTTCTTTGAGCAAGAAACCAAATTCAGGACTCAGAGGAGCCTTTACTTACCCTCTCCTGCTGGTGTTTGCCCAGTCAAAGAGTTTATGCATGGCAGTCACTCCCTCCCGCCCCATGGGGGCAACATCGCCACCGGTCATGATGGCATAATCCATGCCAGAGTGCACGGCTAATTTCTGGAAGGAAACAAAACCAGCGAGTTAAGCGCTCTCATTCACTGCAAGCCCACGGAAGGCGAGGAGGGAAATAAAAGCAGCTCAGCCCTATGGGCATGCTTATTTGCAGAAGGTAAGTATGCTACTAGAGAAGAGAATACTTCTTTAGTCACTTAGGGACAGCTTTGAGCATTGCTCTGAAAGGCAATGAGATATGGAATATTAGTCTTATGGCAACACACAAAATTTTAATGCTAGAAGGCACTGCTGAGAGTGCTTAGACCTTCATCTTTATCTTGTGTATTGTTTACTTCTTCCACCTTTTTCTTCATGGTCTAGTTTCTAACTTCCTCTCTCTGTGCAGCTGAACAGGATTCTATTCTCTACGAGATGCTTAACTAACACAACTCAAAATTTTATTCATTTAAAAAAAATTTAAAAGCCTGGAATTAAATGGCCAGTGAACCCAATAAGTATTCAGACAAAATAACACAATTTTCCCTTTGTGTTTTAAAGCCTGCCACAACTCGTTGGTCTGGTGGCTACTAAACGGAGGGTTTTGATTAAGCTCCTGGGCCATGCTGGAAATATCTCCCTCAAGCCTGCAGGTAAAAAAAATCCCCTATGATCTTTTCCTGGGACACAAAATGCAACTCTATCCATAAAGCAAGTTTGACAGGACGTAGCCAACATCAACCAAGCACATCAGAAGAGCCTACGGCTTGCGCTGCTCAAGGTTTGCTCAGGCTGTCATGTCACTGCGGGGCAGAATTTTAGCACTGGCAAAGCCTCCTTCTGCTGCAGCCCAACCAGGTCTACACCAAGAGCCACATCACCTTGCAATTAAGCTCACAGCTTAAACCTGCTCACCACCTCACTGCAACACCTCAGTGGTGCATTAGCCCACAAATGCCTGCATCTGAAAGAAGAGGCTTCACCAGGATTTGAAGCCAATGAACGGGAAGATAACGCTCTCCCCTCCGTTTCAGCAAGCAGCTCACAAAGCAGCCACCCATCGAGCCCTGCCGTGGTGACAGCCAGCAGGCTGAGCGCACATACCGTTAGCTGACCCAGCCCTGGCTATAGCCAGTTCTGCTGAGCAGAGGGAAGTCATCGGAAGGTTAAAATGAACAAGTCAACCCAGGCAGATGAGCAACAACCCCAGCTTAGCTGAATCCAGCCAATTATCTGCTGTGCAGCAGGAGGCTGTCAAAAGCATTGCTCTGCCCATTAAAACCATCCAGTTCCTGCTACTGATGTTTAGTGTTTTGTATCAGTCCAAAGCTGGAAGCTTTGACAGTTGCATCCACGTGTCTTTACGTCTATCTTAAGAATCCTGTCCTACAGCATTACTACCTATCACAACAGACCCATACATGTCTTTGCCGCACAGGAGTTGGAGAAGGTCACCGCTGTGACATGTTGCCTTTTCGGAACTGCAATAGCAGCAATCTGTATTGTCACTGACATTAACCCAAGTGCAACAGTCACAGCTCAGGAAAACAGTCAGCTTCCCAGCTTAGCGTACCCTCCTCTCTAGAGCATACAGGTCTGATGTGCTCAGCGCTTTCCTCACCCTTACAACCATCTTCCTTCTGGAGCCGCTCCACTCTTACAGCTACCACCACCGTGCCCTTGCAGTTCCTATGCTATTGGGGAAAAGTGTCAGGAGATAACTTCTGGTCTGTTTAATAAACTTCACCTTCCTCCACTGCAAATCACTTAGCTCTTACACTTCTCCCTTCTCTCTATGCTGCTATTGCCATTTCCTAGACCTGTCCCTCTCTACTGGCTTTAGAAATCCAAACTAGGTGGCATACTGTCAGCACAGGCAGCAAAAAACCTACTGGGATACGGGTTTAATGTATTGATAGAGAAAAAAAATTTCACCTTGCATCAGCACGTTAAACAAGGATATGAAACCTCACATCTAGAAGAGCAAGTTAAAAATCAAATCCTGACTCAAATAACTGCAAAACCCTCCCTGGTAGCACATATGCACATTAAAGCTATACCTGTCTCTTCCCTGCTCTGGGATTAGTCCGCAACAGCAGGAAAGATCCTATTTCGACAAGTGCATAAAATCAACAGAGGTGGAAACAAGACAGCAGGCTGGTGTTGCGATTTCACAAGTCACAGCTACCAAGTGCCTTTTCCAGATGGAAGGGCTCTTCTGCCTACGCTTAGCACTGGAATCCAAGCAACGGCACTAGGGCTGAAGCAGGCTGGACGCCCTTTCCTCCCTTCCCAGAGACAGGAAAACACAAAATTTACGCAATACTACAGCAACAGATTTCAGACTAGAGAGGGTGCTTAGACCCTGAAGTTTTCAGAGCACTCTGCAACGCGCAGGTTATCACAATCTCAGCAGGGTTTTACCTTGGCAAAAAGCGTCTTTCCGGTGCCAGGGGGACCGTACATAAGAATATTCCTGTATAGGCTTTTGTTCTTTTTTGTATTTCTCGTTGCTATGGCAATGTCTCTCACACGCGCTTCTAACTGTGGCTGCAAGAAAAGGGTTAAAAGTAAGGAACAGAAAGTACTAAGAGACTTGCACCTTGCAGCTTCACAGATCGGTACCAGCAGCAGGCAGCACTCCTGCAGTCTCAGCTTTTTAAGCCTTAACTTCAGGTGCTTGTTAGTTCAGACCAGGGTCATTTCTGCTTCTGTGTCAGGATTTACTCAATTTGAAGTTCTGTCCACTTGGCTACAACTATTTTATAAGAAAAAGCAGCAGTGCAGGAAGCAGTGCAGTAACCACTGTAAGAATTGGAAACACCTAAATATTCACTCCCTACTGGATGCCCTGGGAGGGATACATCAAAACACAAGCAGCTCTTTGCAGTGCTAATTCTTTCTTGTAAGTCATAAACATTAGTGTTCACACTTAGTACTGCATTTGTAGAGATACTGGGAGAAAGCTAAATTCGCCCGATATCCAGGAATCAAACCGAAAAGCAAATACACGGAAGCAGCCCCAATTAGCAAGTTAAGGATCATTCACAAGATGGGCAAAAGCATGCGCTTCTTCAGCTTCTTGGCCTAGAAGCAGATCTAGATTCGGCAATCCTTAACAGATGAGATGAGACAAGTGGGACTCTGTATATTAACATGCTGACTACAGAGAAAAACCGTACAGGGGCTGAAGTAAGAATTCCAACCGCTTTGCAAAGGGGAAAAAAGGTTAACAGAGTACTTAATGCATGTCACACTGAACACAAGAGGTTATTTATGGTCTCAGTGCCCCAAGGGTGCTATGTCTCCAGGATTACTGAAATTACAGCTTTTGAAGTGAGTGTAAGGAAACAGGCTTTCTTATTTAGATTCCAAAGTCATCCTTCACAGCCCAAGACAGCAAAATAGAGTACTCACACTGAGAACGACTCCTTCAAGGGCATCCTGAGCCTTGCTGGTAAGACGCTTACCAACCTAGAGAGAACAAATTCAATTACAGGCATGTAGAAACTAACCACAGTTTTGACAACTCACGTGGACAAAAAGGTCATATGAAGTGACAACGAGCTCAGCCCACCTACGCTGTCTCTTAACAGCACATTTATTCGCAGACCCACAAACAGCTCCCTGCCTGACACAACAGCTGCCAAAAGGAGTTTTGCATCCTCGTGGCCGAGTGCAACACAAAAACAATGCTAAAATTTACCATGATAGGATGCTTCAGTGCCTCCAGCAGAGTAATACGCGATGTTTCTCTCACCAGGGAAGGTTTGCCCAAACGCGCTTCGATGTATCGCCCTGCTACTGCCGTGGCATTCTTGGCAGAGTAAACACCCACCGCCAACAGGGTTAGGCCTGCCACCTGCAAAGAAAAGGGGGAAGGATTAGGAAAAAACACTTGGCAAGGAAACGGTATTGTGTGCAGCATGCCCTGTTGTGCGGAATTAAGATTCAGGACAAGTGCTGACCAGCAGGGGTTTATTTTTGGTAAGATGTTTTATCCCTGTTCAGACAGCCAAGCTCTCACACTCCCTATTCACAGGGCATTCAGTGCTCTCGCACCTTGTGGTGTGAAAGGCAGAGGAAGCACAAGTAACGCGTATAGTCCTGTACCCAGAAGTATGTGCTCTTTGCTCAAAATGTGTGTGGCTTTTCAGACTTTTATCTATGTATTAAGACAAACAACTATCAGACTTTGCTACAAACCGGAGATATGAACCTCCTATGAAAGACCAGTATCTCCCATAATGCTGAAACTAGCTTCCCATTTTATAAAAAAAAGCACATTGGGAAAGTAGCGTGGTTTGGGTTTTTTTTTCCCCCAGCTATTCTGTGCAGGCAGTTAAGAATAAACCCACATCAGCCAAGCGCTGCCTGCCAGATTACCCCTCACCATATAAGAAAACTTACGCTGAATTAAAGATCCCAAGACAAAAAAAAATCTGAATTGTGACTGCCACCAAGGCAGTACACCACAGGGAACAAAGAGGACCAGCCAGGGTACACCTCCTCAAAGTGAAGTCATGCCAGACCCAACACAACAGGAAAACAGGGACTCAAGAGGAGCTTCAAAGCCAACACCACCATGAGCATTACCATCACTGCATTAGAGACCGTTCTTTCAGAAACTGCAGAACACGAGGCATTCCCATCCATTTGCCAGTGAAGCAGAAAGACTCCAGGCTCCTCTGTGCTTTATGGCTGCTCCTCGGTTCAGCACCACGTCGGCTCATATTAAACCAAGAGCCCCGCAGGCAGCTTTTTCCCACCATAGCTTGCTGTCAGAATCGACAAGAAGCTGTTCTGACAACGCTAAAGACGTGCCAAGAGTAACATTTCAGGACAGATTTGAAAGGAAGACTTTGCAGAAGTGTTTAGCATGTATAAGTTTGTTTCCTTAATTCTCAGAGACTGAAAACATTGATAACTTTCATAAAAACTTTACTTAAGGTACACAAACATACACCCCCAGTTCCCTGTTTGTACATACACAAGCAAGGCAGTTGATTTACCAAAAGTCCTATTGACCTGAAAATACAAGGGAACAAGGGGCATTAGTTTTGAACGGAGAGGTGTTTGGGAAGAGGACAACTGTTCTGCACAGCTCTGAGTGCAAGTAACGAGCTGTGCTCAGCTTACAGCCAGATGCCAACAATTCACATCAGAGCAAGCCCAGACAGACAAAAGAACGAGCTGCAACCACCACTTTTAAAGCAAGCAGGCATTTTCTGCGAGTACTAAACACGGTCAAAAGCCTCAAGGACGACGAGGATGGCATTGTTCAATAAACCACGAGGCACCATCTGTTTGGTTTCTCTCCGCTTAAACGCGTGACATCACCTTTGCTTTGGATGGAAACATGAACGGTTCAGAACTGTAAAGAATTAGATGACCTCCGTGCCCAATGCATCCCAGTCTACGGGGACTTTAGAACACAAGAGAGACTCCACCTTTTTAGCAGCCTCCCTCTAAAACAAGGTGCCACAACAGATGATCTCACACACCCTTACACCGTCTGCTTCAGCAACATCCAGTACTGAGCAAAGCTACAGGCTGGTACATCAGATCCAGCCAGGCAGAAAGAAGTATTTCAGACTCTTGGACTTCACCGACATTCATGTCACAAGACACAGAGAAATAAAGCTTTAAGATCAACAGCTATATATTAAAAAGAGGAAAACTACTCAACTCACATTCACAGAACCACCAATTACTAATCTAACTCCACAAATCGGTCTGATTACAGTGCCTGTCTGTTTACCATGAAGCATCCAGCAAAGGAATGAATCTCTGACTGATGAGCAAAGCTAATTCCACTAAAAAAAAACCCTCAGCAAACCCAAAAAACGCTGAGCAGAACCTCTGGGGTTGCGTGGATGGGAAGAGGCAAGAAAAGAACGGCCCTCACAATAGGCAGGAAGAGCTGAAAATCCAGGGCTAATTCAGAGGAAGCCTAAAATAACTGGCTAATTCTTACCTTATAGTCATTTTTCAAAGCAACATTAAAAAATGAGTTCCAGCTGTGTTATCTCCTTTCCAAAAATAATACTTTTTAGCTAAATGTCCCAAATTCATGAGACAAGAGTTTGTCAGAAGCAAAAGTGACCATAATGCAGGAAACCGGTATCTGGGGCAAAAGAATATGCAGCTAAAAGCACCAAACACTAATCTGCAAAAGGCTCCGAATACTGCAGGCATTCCAGGTGCAGCCCACAGATGACAAAAGGATCCACTAAAAGCACGTCGTCTTCTCCCCAGTGCACTCAAGCACAGCATCTTTTGTATCAGCCTGTGTGTATAAAACCGGAGGGTGGAGCAGACGGTGGTGACTTCAAGCTAAATGTCCATTTTAACAAGCCAGGCAACTAAAAATATATTTTCACTGTAGAGTTTTGTTGTTAAGTAGTACACTGAGGAACAACTTTATGTCCATAAGAAGCCAGTGCCGTGCTCTTTTGTGCTATGAAGAGATGTTGGTCCGGCTTTTAATCAACTTATTTAGCACTCATTTCTCCAAGTGGTTTTGAGGCTACATCAAAAATAGGTATAAAGTTGGGAGATAGGCAGCAAAGAGAGTTTTAGATCATGTCCCGCAAAGTCAAAAGACAACTATATGCTGTTGATGGATCACAGTCAGAACTTTTAAGTGACCAACGAGAAACAAAGTATCTATACAAAGAGGAGGAGTATTAATTTCAGCAAAAAATCTGAGGCCTGGTATCTCCTTAAATGAGGACTGCAGAGAGCACTCGCTGAGCAGCAAATTCCCGCCACGGTTTACAGTTTATAAACATTGCGAAGCAAGGAATTAGATTAACACACTTTCACAAACCTTTCTGGAAGTTATCGATACACGTCACAATCTTACCGTGGCCGTAACTTTATCCCAGTCTGTTACAAAAGCACGGAATCCTTCCCCAAAGAGCATCCCAGCTGTCCTGTGGTAAGCAGATAGCAAGGCAGGCAGGAGAAAAAAAGAGAAAAAAAAGGGGATTTCAAAGACTGAATTAAAGCAATTTACAAAACAACTTTATAACGATCATCTTCAGAACCAGTCAAAGCTAATTGAGGGCTCACCTGGGAACTGAAACATGATCAAGCACAGCAAATACATTTTATGTGAAATAACTCAAGAGTAACTCAGCAAATAAGCCTTGAAGTAATCCGTTAGAAAAACTGTAAAAAATTCACAACTCTATAAAACACTGTCTTTGGTTCACATTCAGATGACAACGTAGCAAGACACGTGAAACAGCAGGTTCTCTTTAACATCCCTCCTATCCTTCAGAGTACAAGAGTGTACAGACTAACTTTTACTATCCCTCAGAGCTTAGAGGAATAAACAGCAAGGTTTCCTACACGAAGGGAGAAATCTGCAAGAGCACCAAGGCAACCCATGCCCTCCTCCTGGCTTGCACCTACTTGAGGGACTCCAGCACTGTTTGGCGATGTTCAGCAGCTTTTAAGCGGATCTGCTCCCGAATGATGTCTGCGTTCTCCCGCTCAGCCCTGGCACGGGCTTTTGCCTCTGCCTCCACACGCAGCATTTCGTTCTTATGCCGCAGCTCCATCTCTCGCTCTACAGTAGCTGGAAAAAAAAAAAAGAAAAGGACAAAAAAGGACAATCTTTTGGGTTGGCTTTATCCCAAGTAGCAGGCAGGTGAAAGAGATGCGTTGCTTCATCCTGGCTTCACAACAGCTGTGTATGGTAACACAGCAGCAGACTTCAAAGATCTTAATTCGCTCCCACCTTCCCCCAAAAGGCAGCCAACCAGTAGGATATTAGAGAAAACAGCCACGGAATTTTCCCTCTGTGCTCCGAGGGATCACACACCAAATAGGTGGCCTTCTCCAGATGGCGCACTGCAAGAGAAGAATCCCCTTCAGTTCTGGAAGTTCATTATCAGAAAAATTGCTCAGGGCAAACTTTAGTCAGAGACGAGATAGACAAGAAGCGATAGAGCAACAGAGGGAAAACCAACAGTGCTCGGCGCTGCTGCTGCTCATCAAAATCATGGCAGAGAGGCAGGGTGAGACGTTACAGACAGCACAGGACAACCTTGGGCAAGTACCTACACACAGAGTGTAACACAGGCTGCTTGTAAGGAAGAGAAGCAAAACTGAGCTGCCTGTAAAATGCTGTTCCAAAGAGGATTTTGGAAGCTTTGTTACTTCAGACACACAGAATTGCAACAGACGTACTAAGATTGATGTGAACGGAGAATGGATGAGACACTTAAGGAGAACCCAGAGGATGAGATGAAGACATTGCAGTCCACCTCCATGCAGGGAATGTCACTGCAAGAAATCCTGGCCGCATCACCCAGCTACCGATGCCCATCTTGACACGTGAATGCTGGAGAGGCTACTTTGACATTCATATCTTGGTGACAATGAGTAGATGGATGTTACAAGAGTAAAACCACCCTCTCCTAGAGGGTTTCACCTTTGAGCTTTGTTATACAGTTGCTCCAACACTTCCCTCAAAGATACTGACCAACGGCGAGAGCGCACTAGATGGCAGCAAGGAGCGGATAACATTGCAGTCCACCTCCGTGCAGGGAACAAACCAGCCTTCCCGTCCCATTTGGTCACACACAGATCGCCGTACATTTCCGAGACTTGCACCCTAGCAGAGTCCCACTGGAGTTCTACAAACTCAGTGATTTTGGCAATTCCACAACAACGGAAAGAAACAAAGGAAGTTTCAGACTAAACCATCATTACTCAGCTCTTATTTTCCACAGGAAACCGTGAACGGCAAGTAGGTGACACAGATGCAACCATTCCTCCCAGGAGCTAGTTTGTTTCTCTTCTCTCCTCAAAGCTGGTTCTATTTTAGCTTGTCCCAGTATAAAATCAGAATTTTCGCTGCATCAGGAGATGCTGATAGTTCATGGGGAAACCCAAGTACCACAGACGTTTGGGTGTGCAGCCACTTCTAAAACTTATCTTGGAAGCAACTGGTAGTTCTAGTGCTATAAGGATTTACCTGTTACTTGCCAGTATGTCATTAACACGTGACTCTAACAAACCATCAACCGATACGGACAAGGAATCAAAAATCAGTACAGAGAACTCACCTGCCAACCCACTCTGTCAGCAGATAAAGAAAAATTACTAGCTTACCTCGCCTCATGGCTTCCTGCTTTTGTACAGATTCTTCCTGTTTCCTCAGATTCTCTTCATTAGCAAGTTGCTGCCGGGAGAGCGACAACAAAAGATGCATTAAAGTTGTAAGAACTTGGTCAAGGAGGTATTTGTGTAAGCTTCAGTACTACAAATGTTTTTAAGAAGCTAGAGCTTAGGTTGAAGTGCATTCTTCCCCCCACCTCCCACATTCATACACTTAATCCCATGCTCCTAGCCGCTTTGTCTTAACTCCTGACCTTTGGTTTGCCTGGCCAGCAGTGCTGATGCCAAGGAAAAAGTCCGGCTGAAAGCAACCGTGCCTCGCACCAGCCACCTGCCCAGCAGGACAGGGTACAGCTCCAGATCACCACTTCAATTCAAGCAAGCTACTATACAGTCCCCAGCTGGGTTAGAGGAGGGAGCTTTCATACCTGCTGTCGCATCTGTTCGTCATAGCGCTGCCTCGCCAATTTGTCCTGGTATTGGGCTCGCTTCAAACAAACACAGGAATATTCAGAATATAAAGATTAGGCATCAAGAGAGACCCTAGTCCTGAGGGCAATGAGGTTTGGAACACGCAGGGGGAAATAAAATCAAAGCAAACACACACAAACCAAAAAGTAATCCCGGATATGAATATGAACAGGGCAAAGTTTGGGGCAAAATATCCTCAGCCAGCACCAACAACTCCTCTATGCTGAGAAATCTATTTAGTCTGACTTCATCTTAAGGTATCACAGGCACAAAAACAAAGAACAAGTATTCTTTGGCCCAGAAAAGGAGACTTGCTTTACTGCAAAAAGCATGTTTTTCTCCTTCTAAAACACATTACCTGGACTGGTGATCGCAAGCAATACAACTGTCAAGACATGCCGCCTGTCAGGTGAGCCCTGTTTCTGACTGATTTTCTCTTCCTCATTCATTTCTCTTCAATTTTCCACTGAAACTGGCAAATAAACCCGTGTCATCTACACTCAACTGAAAGTGGTCTGAGGGCCCACATGTGCCAGCAAGGAGGACTCTGCAAGGAATGATGTTATTCTCTATTCCAAAGATACAGAAGGCAGAACTGCTTGCGTGGCAACTCCTCAACAAGTGTAAAGCGTGGCACTTCGGGAGTAAATCATGATCAAGTTTGCTTTGACTTCAAACAACACCCCGTGAACTGCAAGAGTTCAAGAGCTAACTCACAGACGGAGCGGATGACCGAGGCCCGCTTCCTGAGCCAGCCCCGTTCAAAGTCCAAACTCTGATGGGATAAAAAGCAACACGTGCCAAACAAGCACTTTTAGCTAAGCTAGATAATCAATTAGAACTAATCAATCAGCTAATTTCCTGTGCTGTCAGAGTAAAAAGTCACCGTGTGAGCTCTCAGCATAAAAGCTAGCTTACACCTCCCCGATTTCAGTGTCACTGCCACTTCAGTAGCTCATGCTAAAACATACCAGAACGTGCCAGCGTTGCTCACAACGCAGCCTCTGTAAGCCTCAGATTTGCAACACTTCCCCTCTTAAGACATTTTTTCCTGCCTAAAAGATTGAACTTGGAAGAAACAGGGCTGCAGGCTACTTAAGACTGAAATCCAAATAATTCAAGAGATATCTAATTGTCCAGGCTAACACATATACTTGATAAGCCAGTACTCTCCAGCCCTTTAACACCATCAGCTGTGAGACACAAACAATCGTACCTCAGCACGTTCAATAGCCCTTCCCTGAGAGTTCCCTTAGGAAAATTTCAAAGAGCACAGAATAAGAGTAACTGCTACTACCAGTCCCTTTGGATGTTCAACAGTTTGGTAACAAAAGTTCAAGAAAATGAAGCTGCATGTAACTCCAAATCAAGTCCAACATTACAAAGCCAGGGTAGAAATCAGGCTCAGCTTCACATCTATGACTGTCTCTGTTCCCCTTTCCCCTGCCCCCCAAAGGGGTAATTAATGCATTATTGCCTTTTCCATAAAAGAGGGCATAAACAAGGTCTCCCTCCACTTGGCATCCCCCTCATTCCCTTACTGCTTGATGCTGTTTCGTTTCTTCACTGAGTGTTTTTCGCCTCTCTTCTGCTTGTACCCGTATCTGCTCATTCTTCAGTTGTTCTATGGCAGCTTCATACTCCTGTTAAGACAGAGAGATAATCATCACAAAGGAGCTTAATACGTCATCCTCTAGAGAAATGCTGGGGACCATTATATTCCATGAAATCCACCTGTAATCAGAGCGGTGCCCTGCGAAGCTGGCTAACGACACAAGAAAGCTAAAATATGATCACAAAATATGATTTTAAGGAATCTCATAATTGGCCATTTCAGGAGTAAACACTATTTAGAAATCCCCCACAAAACCAACCCAACCCATAAATTCCGTTATAAAAGGAAGAGAAGTCTGTTCTCCACACAAATCCTTTACAGTTCCCTGCAGAAAACCCTTGAAATGCCTAAAAAACGGTGGTGAGATTTGAAGAGTTACAAAACACACAAGTTGTAAACAAAGCCATAAAATATCTCCAAGAACAGGCCAAACCAGCCGCACTTCACCTTCCAGAATTACTTGTTTTTTTTAAAAAAAGGCAAATCGCTGTGATCTGCCGAAGCCGAACAACAAGAAGAAACACTTATCACCCTCTACAGAAAAAAAAGAAAAAAGAGACTTGGACTTACACATTCCACCACACAATCCGCCCCCCCTACCCCCAAATCCGGCAGTTGCCGGAGGCGGGCTGGCCGTACAACATACAAACATTGCGCGTTACATACAACATAGGTTACAACATACCATCGCGTACAACGTACAGCGAGTTCCAGCGTACCTTAAGCTTCGTTTGCTGCTCCAGCTGCAAGGTCTGCTCCTGCATCTGGGCGAGGCTGAGCGCATCTTTCGCATGGCCTGAAATCGAGGGGGAAGAAGTTACGGACAGTACAAAGGGGGTTGAGTTTTGGGTTTTTTTTTTCCCCCCCTAGAATTAAGAAAACGCTCTCTGTCGCATCCATCCCGCCGGCCCTGGCGCCGCACACCCAGGGCAGCCCGGGGATGCCCTCACCACGCCGCGACCCCGCTCGGAGGCCCCCGCAGGCCCCACCTCGGGGCCCCGGCGAGGAGCAGCGCTGCCGGCCGAGCCCGCGGCCTCACAGACGGAGCCGAGACCTACCCGCAGCACCCAGGCCCCCACCGGGAAAGCCGCCACCCCCCGCCCCGGCCCTTCACCCACGGGAGGCGTCCAGCTCCCGCGCCGCCTTGGCCGCCCGCTCCAGGCCCGTGGGGTCGAAGTTGCTCCATTTGTCCTTGGGCGGTTGCCGGTCGCCGGCGC